>CM016618.1:91978190-92578190 GCA_005393395.2 Gossypium australe | reverse complement strand
TTAAGTGCACATTATGTTTCGATTTAAAGGGTTTGGAGAGATTATGAATAGAAATATGAATTGTATAAAAATAACATATTGAGAAAATGATGGAACTTTTTTAAAATTAGTGATAACGATATTTTGTGCATAATATACTCCATGCAAGCAATGGCGGAGGCAAAAAATTATTTTGAGGGGACCGGAATTAAATTGTATATTTTTACGACAGTAAAAATGCAATTTCACTATTTTAATAGTATATATCTTTAGAATTTTTAAATGATTAAATCAAATTCTTATAATTTTTGGAGGTCAAAGTGTAATTTTACCATTACTAATTTTAAATTTTAAAAATTATAAAAGGGCCTAAATGAAAAAAAATTTCCTTTTAGGGGGGCTAGGGCACCTGCCAGCCCCCTGGCTCCGCCACTGCAAGACTATAATAAGACTTAGCTGGCCTTAACGCATACATTGAGTTAGATTTGAGTTTAGACATTTTAATTTTAAATCAACCAAACTTGTTTTACTGTTTAACAATAATAAGTATTTTATAAAATAAATTTTAAAAAATATTTTTTTAAACAATAGCTCGATCTATGAATACCTCTATTTATAAATATTTTGTTAAGCAAGTGAATTTCAAATAAAAGAAGGTGGACTAGTCTAGTAGAATGTGCAAGCAGAAGAAAATATAAATGAAAGTTGATAATTGTAAACTTCGAATCTCAACATGTCATCACGTCTATAATTCTTCCTTTTGTAGATTACCAACATTTGTTGAATCGAATTATAAAGAGTTCAATATCTATTAAATAATGTCTTGAGTTTGAGTCGGATGGATAGATGCATAGTTAAAACTTAAAAGGCGCTGAAGCCTCCCTCCTCTTGGTTAAATAATATATTATCAATTTTAGTTCCTTGTTTTTATCAAACATTCACGGATCGAGCTATCCGCCTTAAATTTGAGAGGTTTTAAACAAAAAAGTTATACTCAAAAAATAGGTTTGAAAAAAAAATTAGGCCCATTTAAAATATGGGTTAAACTCAAACATTCAAGGCCCAGCCCAGGTTGACTCATGTTCTATGTATATAACATAATATATTAATTATAACACATAAAAACTAAGTCTACAATAGTATATATACTATCATGTAAATATAAAAAAATGTTAAGATATTTATATATACAATTTTAATAAATAAAAATTATTAAATTAAAATTAATATAAATATTTTTAAAAATTAAAAAAAAAGCATTCAATGCGAGTCAAAGCATATGGTTGCCTGGCTGGTTAAATGTTGTTAATGAAAATAGTAATTCATTATTCTTAACAATAGGTCCTGGAGATTTCTTGATTCATCATGCTATTGCTTTAGGTTTACATACAACTACATTGATCTTAGTAAAGGGTGCTTTAGATGCGTGCGGTTCCAAGTTAATGCCAGATAAAAAGGATTTCGGTTATAGTTTTCCTTGCGATGGTCCAGGGCTAGGGGGTACTGAGTCTAAAATAAAATTAGGTTAGTCATTTACAAATATAGATGAGTTTATATAAAATTTTAAACTCATATTATGAGTCAAGTCAAACTTAGTCAACCATAAAATATATTAATATCATATTTAAACTCAATCTAAACTTGACCCAATCCAACCCACAAACACTTTATTTACACTTCCAAAATTTTAAAATTTTATTTTACCCATTCAATATCGAATTTTTGACTTTACCCATATTTATGAAAGAAAAAAACAACACTAAAGAAAATATTTTTTATCTAAAGCTCCAAACTCAATTAAAATTAACTCAATGCAAACACCCAACACAACACCGGAAGAGTTTCAAACTAAAAAATATAGAGAATACAATTTTTTTTTAATAATTTTATTATAACTTCTGATTATATTATTTTTTAAAGATAATACTGAAAAATATCTATTGTCCATTCCCAATTTATAAATAAAAGGATAATAGATGTTTTAACATATTTAAATCTATATCTTCTTACGTTAACAATAATATCAATATCAATCGATACAATTTATGAACCGTGTATAGAATGAAAATTGGGTGCAAAGTAGAATTAGGTTGAATGGGGGGAGCTTTGGGGCCCAAATTATAATCCCTTCAAAATGATGTTACAAGACGTTATTGAACCACAGAATATGTGATATTAATGCAACTCATCACTGCCGAAAGTGTTGTCATTTCATGACAGCTTGTGGCCTAATCTATTCCAACTAACAGAATTTGCAGATGTGGTTCTACCGCATTACTCTCCCTTTCCCATGAATAACCACTTTCTTTGTCTTTTTTTTTTGTCTTTTTCTTACATTCTTAATTGGCTAATAACCAAAAAAAGGAAAAAAAAAAATTGAAGACCAAATGTAGATATTATTGATACAAGATATTAAGTTGAAGGTTAAAAATGGTTCACTCGAAGTGTTGAGAGTAATTAATTTTTTTTAAAAATTAATAATAAATTATAAAATACTTAAATATGATTGGATGTGAACCGTTTATATTAAATAAATTCAATAATAAAATGAGAGATTTTATCAAATTTGATAAGAGATGTCCCTAAATAGTCCTTAATTTGGCAAGTATATAAGACCTTTCAATTAGGGGAGCATATGGACAAACTCTTCTTTGATTCGGGTAATTGACTTGACTATTCCTCCAAGCAAAGTGGTTATATGTAACACACATTATTTGCCAAACTACATCCGCTAAAAATGAATCTTTGATGACAAAAAAGGACCAATTAGTCTAAATTTTAACAAGTGTATAGCAAGTCGACACAACGACAACAATAATAATTGTTCCTTAACCTCCAATGAAGTGAAGACCAAGGATTAATTCAAGAGGTTAATTTAGTATTTATTGGATATGATTACAACTCATTATGATTAGGTCACTTGTTTAGATTTAAAGGCTCGTCTGAAAAATGAGAGGATTTTGGTAAAAATTTAGGTTCAAAAATTGGATTTAGACAAAAAATAAGACTCATTTTCTAAATGAATCGAGACTCAGGAAATATTTTTTTACCTAGACTCGGGCCAACCCGAATTCGCCTAATTTTTTTTCCTGTTGTTGTTTGGTGTTGTTTTGATGTCATATTGTTATTATATTGCTACTATTTTATTTTTATTGTTTAGATATTATATAACTCTTGTTTTATTGTTAATTTTATTACTATTTTAGAGACAAATTGTTTGCTAAGTTGTAATTATCTTAGTGTAATTTAAATATAAAGACTTTTTTTTAATGTATTTTCAATTTGTTGGGAAATATTTATGTTAATATTTTTAGTGTATTTGATGTATTATATTTTAAATTTAATACGAGCAGGTCAAGTTTGGATTTAACATTTTTTATTTGGGTTAAGTTAGACAAAATTTTAAACTCATTTCTTAAATCGAGTTGAGCCTAAACTACATAGATAAGCCTAAAATTTTGCATCGACCTGACTCGATCTGACCATGATAATTCCATTTACGGTGATAATTTTTTTTCTAAAAAATTAAAAGTAACATAATATTATTCGCGTAACAAGAGCGAATTCTTTAATTAATTATTATAATATTACTTATCAAAAGTTAAAACAAATAAATCTTAAATTTGATGCCTAAAATAGAATGTCGGTTCTTGGAAAACGCAAAGTAAAAGAATCCACATTGTAAAGTGTAAACATAAATTAGTGCTTAATCTCTTTCTAATTCAAAAGAAATCTATCGTCTCTATTCCCACTTCCAATAAAAACAGACCGTGATTTAGGAATATTAATTAATAAAACCCAAAAGATTGAAACTAACCAACATATATTTGTATCCTTTTGCTTTATAAAAATTAAAATTCTAGTCCCTCTAATTTCTCAAATTTGTTAAACAAGGGGCTTGATGATA
The DNA here is from genome assembly GCA_005393395.2 of Gossypium australe. Classification (NCBI taxonomy): domain Eukaryota; kingdom Viridiplantae; phylum Streptophyta; class Magnoliopsida; order Malvales; family Malvaceae; genus Gossypium; species Gossypium australe. The sequence goes on along the minus strand of CM016618.1, from coordinate 92,574,304 downwards.
TTACTAAAGTCTTTAATATTGTGGTTGAGAGTCTGAGAAAGGCTATTTATAAAAGGAAGATAGATGGGCATGGCCCACAATCCTTGAGTTTTCTATTCCATGAGTATTGTAATAGGGTGATGGATGTTAGTTTAAGATATTTTTAAAGTTAATCTGAAAGGATTGGGACATGGCAATTGTTATTAGTGGGTTGACGAGTGTCATTAAAAACTATTTTTAATATATTTTTTGCGAATTGTGTGAGCCTGTTTAGTGTGACATGATGTTTAGAATAGGTATATCGTTCTCCTAGCAAGAATGATGTGTGTCGTTAGATTTCTAAGTAGTCAATTGATCTAGTGAAGGGATCTAAAGTAAGAGTATGACATCATTTGTACTTCACAAAAAGTAAAAAGTTAGTCAAACCATTGACAAACACCAACGTTATAAGAATTGGATTGGAGGTTGGACTAGAGGTGCTCATGTGCCGGGTCAGACTTAAGTATAATATTAACATATTTTATGCTTGTCTAAGCTCGGCCTAGTCTGAAATATGAGCCTAAAATTTTGCGCCAAATCTGCCTATATTTGTAAAAGACTAACTTAAGCCCATTTTAGGTCTCCCCATATTAATTTTTTAAAAAATATTTATATTGTATTATATTATTTTAATATTTAATAAAAATTATATTTTTTATTTATTGGAAGTTTTTATATAGTAATCTTAATATTATTTTAATGTTTATATTAGAGTAGTATTATATATTTAGTATAGGTTATTTTTTAATGTGTTCTAAATTGCATAATATATAAACATAACATAACATAAAGTATTATAAACTTAAAAACGGGTCGGGCTCAGGCCTTGAATGTTCAAGCCCGAGCTCTACCCATATTTTCAAAACCGGCCTAATAATTTTACCCAAATCCTCTCAAATTTCAAGCAAATTAAACCTTCAGACCTCGACAGATAGCCTAATCGATGAACAGGTCTAGGTTGAACCTCTGGTTTTAACTTTAACCACTTAAACAATTAAAAAGAATAAATTAATCGCAATTAAAAAAAAGTATTTAAAATTTTAAAAATAAATAAAAATTATACCTACAAAAGAAAAATCAAAGATAGGAATGAACCAATTCCAAGTGGTTTGGCCATTTCCATTTATATGTCACTAGTTAGACATTCATTGGGGGATTTAGTTCTAACTTCTAACAACCTTGATAACATGGGAACTTGAATTATTGAATTTTTTAACTTTTAAATTTAACAAATTAAAAAGGGATTAACTTTTAATTTGTTATAAAACAGAGGGATGAAATTAATAATTATATAATTATATATAGTTAAAAAGGGGAAATAGTATGTTGGAGAAAATGGAGAAAAGGTAAAAGGAGGCAATAAGGCAAAGGGCATGGGCACTCAATTCAAAAGGGTAACCAAAATCAAAATGGAAGAATGAGAAGAAGGAGAAGAATCTAAATCAAAGTTGTGGTCAAACTATTACAGCTCCCCCAAGGAACAAAATCTAACATATCATAGAATAAAGAGCTGCAAAGATTGTTTTTGATTGATTTTACTTTCAATTACATTTTCCATTTATTATTTGTACTCAAAAGAAAGGAAAAAAAAAAAAAACTCCCCCTTTGGGTACTGCAATTATATAAAGAAGCTCATGAAGTTTTCATGTTTCAACTTTCTTTTTGGTAAAATTCTATGAATGGTCCTTGTACTATGCCTTCTTTATGGATTTAATCCATTAATTACGATTCCATCATTTCTTTTCTTTTCTTTACGGATTTAATCCTTTAATTGCAATCTGTCGCAAGGCTAAACATATATTGTACATGTCATATTAAAAAATGAAACAAAATTGGTCTCAAGATTAAAAATACACATTTCCTTGATATTTCTATACAGTTGGATAAATATTATACATTCCCCATGTCATGTAATCGTACTTTCTTAAAGAAATGAATCACGTCAAAATATTTGGTAGAATTAATGGAAAAATTGATCTCAGAATTGAAAAATACATATTTCGAAAAGAAAAGAAAAACTAAAAGACCAAATTATAATAAAGGTACTAAATCAGTCAAAAACACATAGTAGAAGGACTTTAAACAAAATAAGACCTTAAGTTTAAAAATAATGAAGGCAACAGATTCCCAATCATCGCCTCCACTGTATAGGAAACATACATAATTGCACCCAACAATTCTTTTCACCATGGAAGACTGAGCTATTAAGGTATAGCTCTCTATTCATCACTTCTATTACACACCCCTTTTTTTCCCTTCATCTTCCAATATAAATATCCATCAATCTCCATCAACTTTTTCCCCCACCACCACCACCATAACCCATAACTCACCTCCTCCTCCTCCTCCTTCTTCTTCTTCCATTATGGATCCTTCATGCACCACTACTTCATCTGTTAATGGCTTCTACACCATGCTAAACCAAGAGCTTGAAGACCTTGACTGCACTTTCCTTTCGTGTAACTTCATGTCGATGCAGTTCCTTCAAAAAACCCTCTCTTCGCTTCGATCTTTTCATTCCCAATTGACCCTTTTGGTTCAAAGGCTTCACCTTCCTGTAGGAGAAAAATGGCTGGATGAGTACATGGATGAAAGCTCTAGGTTATGGGAAGCTTGTCTTTTGCTCAAATCTGGCATTTCAGGGATTGAAAGCTATTGTTCTTCTGCTGCCAATATTGCTTCCTCGCTTGACCATCATCACCACTTCAACCCACAGTTTGCTCGCCAGGTCAGTGCAAAAAACAAATTGGTTTAATTGCTGTTTTGGTCCGTTATTATCATTAAATTTGATTTAATTCTTATACGTTAATTTGATGCAATTTGGCCCCTCTAAATTTATAATGTTATAAGTTAACTACATCCGGTTAAAATATTTACATTGATTTTTTATATTAGAAGGGGTGTTTTAGGAAAAAAATCAACATTTTATCAAATATTTCTAACTCATCATGCATAAATGGAATTTTTTATATTAAATGGGGTGTTTTAAGAAAAATCCAGATCAAAAGTTAACTATTTAGATCAAGTTAAAATATTATAAAAATAGAGAAATTAAATTATGTCAAATTAAAGTATAGGGATTAAAGAAATATTTTTAAAAAAAATTCACGGCATTTTTTCGAAATTCTCCGAAATAATTAAGTGCGTTAATTATTTAAACTAAATAATGATATTATAAAAATGGAGGATCAAATTATGTTAAATTAAGGTATAACAACTAAACTTTAAATGGATGAAAACCATAATTTCACCCCAAAATAACCCAAACCAAAAACCTTGTCCACACAAAACCTTTTCATATTGGGTTTTTCAATGGAAGTTTATTTATTTTTTCTTGATTTGGTGTTGTAGGTTATAAGGGCAATGATGGGGTGCCAAAGGGAAATTGTAGGATTGGAAGAGGAAAATAGGAACCTGATAGAAACAAGAGCAAGACAACTATCACTAAGATTTGATGAAAACATTACAAAAGAATCAAAGTTGAATGGTTTCAATGGGTTCCGAGGTGTGCTTTATGCAATGAGGAATGTGACTTCGTTGATCCTAATGATCTTGCTCAGTGGTCTCGTCTATTACTGGCCTCAACTCAGCTTCATCCATGGCGAGCACGAAGGGCATGTGATGTTTGGGTCAGCTTTCATGGTTTCAATTGCAAGGCTACACCAAAGGGTGTGTAACGAAATGGAACAACAAAATGGAGGGCAACAGACAGCAGGGATCATGGTTTATGAGTTTAGGGAAGCAAAGGTGGCGATGGAAGAAGTGAAGGGTGAAATTGAAAGGATGGTGAAATATGGGGTATCATCATTGCAAGTTGAGATACAAGACAAGATTGACAACTTGAAGAGTTGTTTTGGGTTGTTGAGATGTGGGGTGGAAACTATAATTGGACAAATTGATGATTTCTTTGATGAAATAGTTGAAGGAAGGAAAAAGGTTTTGGACATGTGCACTCATAGGTAAAGTTGCACTCAAAGGCTGTACTAGCAGTAGCAGTAGTAGTAAGTAATTTTAGAAGTGAAAAGAATCAGTTGTTAAAAAGTGGCATCATGTCACTCAATTTCTTTGTTTATTTTTCCCCTTTTTTCTTTAATTTCTCTTTTGGTCCCTTTTTTTCTTAAAACATGTTTTTTACTTGGTTTAATTCTACCCCATACCTTATACTTTTAGGAGCTTTGAAATTTTGAAATTTTAGTCCATCTGCTTTTATTGTAGAAATTTAATCTCTTTACTTGTTTGATTTTAAAATTAAAGTTCAATCGATAACACATATTTAGATTAATAGATTAACGGAAGTAACTTATTCGTGTTTTCAAATGGATTTTAATTTTTAAATTAGACAAGTAAAAAGATTAAATTCCTAGATTTAAAAATAGAGAGATTAAATTTCAAATCGCTAGACCTTTTCAGTTTTTCAACTTATTATTCTTTGAAGTCAAGAGTTTGGAGCAGCAATAGTCTTGAAGGAAAACCCTTTTCTAATGAAAACCCAGAAAATGAAATGCCTTAAGAGAAAGGAGAATATGATTCTTAAAGATAAGAAAACAAGAATATATATATATATATATATATATATATATATAAAAGATAGCCATTAGCTTCTACAGAAAGCAAGATCTTCCAAAGGAGAGACAGAAGGCAGATTCTTCTTCTTTTTCTGTTTGGTATAGAAGAAAATGTTATATTTTCCAGGAAGAAAAGGAAAATGATGCTCTTTTGAGCTCTTTGTTGTCTAAATATTACAATCTGATCTTGTACATACACTCATAAGGAAATGATGAAGTTGATGAGCTTTTTTTAAATAAAAACTTTGAATTTTGAAATTTTATATATTTAAATTCATATAAATTGGACTTTAATTTTCAAATTATACAAGTAAAATGACGAAATTTTTAAAAATAAAAGTAAAATGATTAAACTTCAAAGGTTTGCAGATTACAAGGACTGAAAGCATATTTAACATTTTTTTGTGAGGCAAATCATAAAGAAAATTATGCTTCTTGTTTGCCCTTTTTTTCTGAAACAAAATTTTATGAGTATTGTCCTTATTTCCATGGTTAAAAAGATTAACTGTACATATGGTGGCTTGCATGGAAAAACTTTTTCTTTGGATTCCAATTAATTTGAACTACAAAAACTTCGAAGATTTAATAAAGCTTTTTGGCCTTTGAAAATCTAGTCATGAAAAAGTTTTGTTAAGCATTGTTATAAATAAGGTAAAATTTCATGAATAGTCCCTATATTTTGTATCTTTTATAGATTCAGTCTCTTTACTGTAATTTGATTGTTTCTAGTCTCTTTGTTTCTAAAATATATATTTTCAGTCTTTGATTATTTATACATCCTTAGCATTTTTTATACAACAGGACAAATATTGTGACTTTTTCTCTTTTGTTTTTTGTCCAGATTAATATATAACACATCATCGTATTATATGTTTAAAGATAAATAAATCATGTCAAATTATTTAATATAATTAATGAAAGTAATTAATATCCGGATTGAAAATACATGTTCCGAAAAAAAACTTAAAACTATAAAATTATAACTAGGAGACAAAATCTCTCAACAATTCATAATACAAATTTTTTTTTATACAATTTGATCTCTAAATACCGATTGAGTCTTAGCTCAATTAGTATGGGTATTGTTGTCAATACAAGAGGACGTGGGTTTGAGTGCGCTGAAGCTGAAGCTAATTATCTTTCTATTTACATATTGAAAATGGGCTATGAATAATTTTAGACATTGTGTCGATAACAACTGATCAGAACGAAATTATTAAAAATATTCATGCAACAAATTCAAGATCCATAAAGGATAGAAGATTGAAATAATTAAGCATTGAAATTAACATCAATTTTCCATGCAAAAAAAAGAAAAGAAATTTTCTCATGAAAAAGAAAACAAAATATCCTTCTCATTTCAACTAAATTAAAAAAAAAAAAAGATTACACCTAAAAAAGGGATTTTTATGCCACCTGCCAACAAGACACTCTAAAAATCTAATGAGACAATGACTCATTTTCACTAATGATGAAAGGACTAAACTTTTTGTTTATGTATGTGTGGATCTTGACCTCTAAATCTTCAAATAATTTTAGTTGCCCCCCCAATTTTAACTTTTGATTTTGGTTTAAGGTATAATTATAAATTCCATCCTTTAATTTTAAGTTTTTAAAATTTAATCTTTGTATTTAAAAAAAAATTAAAATAACGCTATTAAACTTTCTCATTAAATCATCGGTTTGGAAATCAGTTGTTCAACATTTTTTTATGCAAGGAGTTAGCAAATATCAATAATTCAATAATTTATGTATAACAAATTAACAAAAATTATGAGTAAATTTACATTCTATACCATTTTTATTATTATTCGTAATATCTTAAATCTGATAATAGAAATTTTAACACGTTTAAACTTGGGTTTTAATTATTGCAAGAATTAAATTAAGTCACAATCCACCTTTCTAAACATCTAATTATAATACTTTATAATTATATTGATGGAAGTTTAAGTGCATGAATATGTTAGAGTTGATATATTGGTGGAGGAATTCGTAGTGGGAAAAAGAAATCTCTCAAAATCTCAATAATGCTATTTTAATGATTTTATATATTTTTTATTTTATTTTTTTAAAGAAAAACAGTGTCCTCATAAATGTGGAAATGTTTGGTTCAAACATATCTTTTTGCAATTTCCATAAGAGATTCTCTTAGAGTTGTGATAGTAAATAACTAATGATTTCGGTTGTGAAACAATGATGGAAAAAGTGGCCTCAAGGACTACAAACCCACAGAGATTCCTATGTTTTCCCCTTTTTTTTCTGTCTTTTTTTTTCTTTAAGAAAACACACAAATGAACTCTTTAATGGCAAGGATATTTATTTCTTTAGATATGGTTTGAGTTTGAGTTACGCTAATCGCGTTGATGTTATGATTTTACTTTCCTCTTATAATTCATAAAAAAACATAAATTATTAAATTGTACATTAATTTATATTATGTTTTTATATTGATATTATAATTATTTTAAGTTCTTTCTTTTTAATTTATGGGTTTTTTTTTTAATTTAGTATTAAGAAGGTTTAGATTAAATTATTAATTTTCAAAGCGCATGCTTACTAATGAGGTTAAATGTGGTTGTTGTTATGAACATTTTATAGTATACATTAGAACTCTAATATTTATTGAGTTTTATTTTATTTATAATTTTTATGTCTATTTAAACTTTAGAGAAATATTGTATTCATTCCCATTGATTAATAAAATACATTTTTTTCTTGTGTTTTCTTATTTCTCTTGCTTTTACTCTCTATACTTTTATTTCATAACACGTTATAAGCATGAACCTAGGCTTAAACACCATCATTGTATTTCCTCAATCGCTCAACCACCCAAGGGTTATTATTGTTTTTTGTCAATAAATTCTTATAATCGAGCCACTAGAAGGAAGAAAATAAAAACCAAGGCTAGTGTGAGGATTCGAAGCTGTAACCTTTGATTTATTCATTCAAGGATTAAAGATTAGATTTATTCTATAAGGCCTTAGACACAAGATGCGAGGATTTACACAAAGTTTTTCTTAATATTTTATATCTAGATTTATTTTAATTTTAATTCATGACTAATTTGATTAACTTATTTTATTTATATCTTTTCGAGAATAGTGAAAGATTTGATCTTGGCATTGATTTTAGTTTTTGATCTTGGATTTATCAAGCAAATTTTAGATTGTTAAGGAGCTTCAACTTTTTTTTTTAAATTGAGGTATTATTATTATTTGTTAGTTTTAAATCTGATCAAACTATTAAGTTATATTATTAAATATTGATGGGTTCATAAGGTTTATTAATGAACCTTTGTTGTATATTATTTGAGTACATATGGTAATTTTTGTTTGGATTATCTCAAAAATTATTGATTGTTTAAATACATATATTGATTGCTCACTCAAAGATAAGCTTTTGTGACATTGGTTATCTTTAAATAAATAATATATTGGAATGTTTAAGGTCCATCCTGCTAGATTTGTTACATTCCTCGAAATGAATGCAAACATAAAAAAAAATTAAAGGGTGTAATCATGAACGCGATAAGTGGCATAATAGTAACCACCAGAAGTGGAAACACAGTAATAAATGAAAGAACAATGAGAGTTCTTAAGATAACTCTTCAAAGTGTAGAGATAATTTGTATTATCAATCTAAAATGAAAGATCATTGGTCATTTACCTAAAGTATGCCTAATTTTTTTTTTCAAAATCCATTAATTTTCTTTAAGATTGGTCAAATACTTCTCATATGCCCAAATCTTTGTGGAAGGACATATATTTCTTGCTAGCAATGTAACAATGAATATTATCCTTACAGGTAGAAAGTATTTATCTTATTTGGTATTAAAACAAACTAATATTATTGTAATATTTGGTAATAGAGCTAATATTATCAATATTTGGTAGTACAAAATTAGTAAAAATCTCTAGAGGAGTGATAAACCGTAAAAGTAACATATTTTAATCCCACATTTATGATGCTTTTTGATGATTTATTCCTTGATTTATATAAAAATGTGCTTTTAATCCTTTCTTTTCATGTCTTATACCCAGGAAAGCACCCGAGGATGAAAAGAACACAAAACAGGCCTAAAACGGAGTAAATGGGCTTTAGCATGAAATTGACACGGCCTGGCCCAAAGCCCGCACGGTCGTGCCTCGACGAACACCTAGAGCACGACCTCAACTCCGCCTCACATGGTCGTGCCTCAAATTAGAAATCCGAACACGGTCTGGTCTCGATACACACGGGCGTGTGCCATGGCCGTGCCTCTGTCACTGGAAAAAGCAATTTCAGTCGGAAAAGGATACTTAGGGAGAAAGAATCACATTCCAAGAGCCTATATATATCCCCCAAGTACCACCTTTGAGGGGGATCGAAAGCGAGGCCAAGGAGCCAAGCCGAGAAGGTCAGAGTTAGGAAATAACACAAGGATAGCCAGTTGATCCATCCCAAGAAGCTGGAGTTATACTCAAGACGGCGGAATTCTCCTTCAATTCCTTCAGGGGTTTTAGGATTTTCTTATGTTTTGTTTTATCTTTTCTCTTGAGATGTTCTTTTTATTCATTATGAACTAAACCCCTCAGATACCTGAAAGGGATGAAACCTAGACGAATCTTGTTATTTGGTTTTTAAGTTATATGATAAATTACTTAGTTTGTTCTTAATTATGTTGCTTAATCCAAATCTAATGTGCTTAGGTGGAGGAGGAATAGACCCTGCTTAAGAGAAGATCTAACATAATTAAGCGGAGTTGATCGAACGCCTAGAGATAGGGTTACGAGATTTTGCTGGATTAGGGTGAAACCTAATATGGGAGTCCATTATCGATTTATTGCTATTCTAGGGGGTTATTATAAGTGAACGAGAGTTCCACTAATTAACCTAGGGTTAGACGTTATTCGTCTCGAAAGAGGGTTTAATATAGGTTAGGGAGTCCTAAGGATCAAGTTAAGTAAAGAAATCATATGGTTTAGGGTTAAATAACAAGTGAAGTCTAGGTGGATTCTTCCTGAGGGTATCGTCATGATCAATTGAGTTTTCCTTCAAGTTATTTTCCAAATCATTCTTTTCGTCTTTATATCCTTAGCTTAGTCTTAGACAATTTAGTTTAAAAGCAACTTCACTCCGTTTTTAAGGCTAAATAATAAAAAAAAAAGTTAGTATTAATACTTTTAGTTCCTTTGGGTTCGATAATCCGATCTTGCCTAAGCTATACTACTGTTCGATAGGTACACTTGCCTTTAATCGTTGTCAGAGTTAGTTTCCAGGTTCGATCATTCTTTTATATATTTTTAAAGCTCTGATTTCAGCGATCAAGGAGCATATACATCAATATTTAAAATGAAAAAATTCGTGAGGGTTAATGCATTGATTTTAAAAGATATTCATTGTAATGGATCTCTTATTGAGATTGTGAATGATGAAAATTTATATTTGATATAAATCATTATTGCTATAAATATCTATTTTGAAAAGTATGAAAGAAATCAGGCTCTTGATTTATATTTATTAATATTGTTATTAAATTGAATTTATTGTGCTTATCTCTATGATTTTCTTTTGTCATCATCTCCATTAAAGGTTGAAGCAATATATTTGACTATGAAAGATTCACCTAAATTGTGGAATAATCTAAAAGAAATATTTGAGCAATAGAATATAGTAATTCTATCTAAATCTCGTTATGATTAGATGCACTTGAAGTTGCAATATTTTAAATCTGTAAGTGACTATAACTTTACAGTATTTAAGATGAGTTCTTAATTATGTGGGAATAATATTACTAATAAAAACTTGTTAGAGAAAACTTTTTAAACTTTTCACTCTTCAAATGTGCTTCTGCAATAGCAATACCATGAAAAAGTTTTTAAGATATATTATGAATTAATGTCATGTTTGCTTTTGGTTGAATTAAATAGTGAGCTATTAAATGAAAAACCACAAAGCCCATTGTATTAGATTTGTCTCATTCCCTAAAGTGAATGTAGCAATATATAAAGATGTAATCTTTGACATGGATGTAGCAAATGACTTTATAATAATCGTAAAAGGGATGGTCATAATAATTCTTCTCCCCACTAGAAGTGGGAAATGAAGATAATGTAAAAATTGATTATAAGATTAATGTTGAGTGTGCTTATTATTTGATCATGCACTTTGTTTATTTTGCACATATATCTATGCAAAGGAAATAGTTGTTTGTGCACATTTTTTAAAATTGATAAATTGTACTCGCAACATATGCATGTGACTTAAGCTTTTATTTTATTGTATTGAGTTTAGATGCTTCAAAAATGACATCTATAAATACCTATGGACTTATTAATTTGATATTTTCTTCAATACAATGCTAGTATATCTATTTTCTTCAATGCAATGCTAGTATATCTACTTGTAACACCCCAGATTTGACGAGTCCAAAGTTTCAGCGTATAGTAATAAATAGTCTGTCTGGCGTAGTGTTATCCGCCCAAAAGATTGTTTTGGCATATACGTGTAAGCGTGTAGTAACCGTCACAAGAGTAAGTAAGAATTTGATTTTATAATATTATATCATGTATCAAGGAGAAGTTTGTATTAATAGATTAAAGGTAAGAATAGAAGGAGTATTCGCCAAAAGTATAATACGTCTGGTTTGTATGGAATACTGTGCTAGTTAGACTTTAAGTACTCTAGTTAGAAATCAACTATATAGCTTAGCCTGATAAGGATGATAAAAGGAACTTATTTATATTTTTCTCGGAAACTGTAGGCCAATAAAAAAGGCAAGTTTTGATACATATGAAACTTTTTAAATTCTACTAAGCAAGTTGAGTCATATGTATATGTGAGAGTGTTCTAAAAGGGGGTTCTTCTTTCTTCTTTCTCTTTCTTAAGTGGTTTTTACTGATACCTTTCTTAAGTTTGAACGTATCTCTTTATCAATAAGTTAGAAGCTATGATTATGTTATGATCAATGATTATTCTATTCAATGGTAAGTGTAACACCCCATACCCGAGTCTGAGGCTGAGACCGGATACGAGACATGTACTTGCAGGCTATAAAATTTTGTTCCAAATTAAAAACTTCTCTTTCTTAGACGAATCATACATTTCAAGGGCCTACGAGGCCTTAAACTTACATCCAGAAACTTTCTGAACTCTACCGGAAAATTTCTCTCAAAACAGGGATCACACTCCCATGTGGTTTGGGACACGCCCGTATACCCCTAAGACACGCCCATGACTTCTACCCGCGGTGGACACTGCCAAATTACACACGGCCTTGACACGCCCATGGCCACGGACCATGTGCCATACCTTGATATACTGACTTATTCACACGGCTTGGAGCACATGCCCATGTGCTAACCGTGTGTCTCACCCGGCCTACACAAACGGCCGTGGGATTAGCCCGTGGTCTATACTGACTTAAGACACTAACATGCAGGGAACAAACGGCCTAGACACATGCCCGTGTGTCTATCCGTGTGGGTAATTAGAGGCTATTTACCAAGCCAATTACCCCCCTGAAATCAAGATCAACGTCATACCCAATTCAACAATTCAAAATACTTCGTCTAACATGAATAATGCTACATACTTCATTGATATCAATAACCATATATACTTAGTCAATTTTGGCAAATCACTTAGCCATATACAAAAGAATAATAAACTTGATAGCACATACTTTGGCCCTTCTTAAGACATATTTCAAAATAAAATGCTTCCTATACATGCTATACTTAAAATAAATAACTTGGCTATACCAAAATAGCAATTGATAGTGTGCTTCGAGCTCCAACGTCAATGATTCACAAGTTAGCTTGGCGGAACTACATAAAAGAAAATAATTAAAGACATAATCATTTAGCTTAGTAAGTTTGCATGTAATGTATATAGCAACATATTCGCTTAACAAAAACCGTTCATCATAAACAAAAGCATTGTAAAACTCATATGCTTGAGCTTACTTATTTTTAAAGATTCATACATATCTCATGATACTTACTAGTCTCATGCTTGTGAGGTAAACAAGGTACCTGTATCACTTGATCACATAGATCAGTATATTTTACTATATTAAGTATAATCTCAACTTCATCATTCATAACATGAGTAATACTCTTAATTAACTTTAACTCACATATCTTGTTGATAGTTTTACTTACTTAACTTTCTTGATTACTCATTCAATCTTTACTCTTTTACCCGATGAATTACTATGAATAAAAAAGGATACTGAATCTCATCTCGCATGTATCTTGATGCCAATACTATATCCTTGATATAGTCTTATATGGGATCTCTTAACTCAATATCGGCGCCATGTCTTGACATGGACTTACACGAAGTCTTCCTTGTGGGTTCCCTTGGGAACTTACCATTCCTATGTCTTGACATAGTCTTACTTGGTATCTTTACTTTGTCAATGCCGAGCCTTGGCTTGGACTTACATGAAATCTTCCTTGATACTTACCAATGCCATGCCTTGGCTTGGACTTACATGGGATCTCTATCTCATGATAGCTTTTCAATGACAAGACTTGTCTTGGACTTACATGAAATCTTTCTTGATACTTTCCAATGCCATGCCTTGGCTTGGACTTACATGGGATCTCTATCTCATGATAGCTTTTCAATGCCAAGACTTGTCTTGGACTTACATGACATCTTTGCTTGGAGACTCACCATTGACATGCCTTGGCTTGGGCTTACATGGGTCTTCATCTCATAATAACTCTTCAATGCCAAGACTTGTCTTGGACTTACATGATAACTTGCTTGATTGCCGATGCCATGCCTTGGCTTGGTCTTATACGGACTTTCTTATCTCATGTGGTAGATCGAGTATCCTAAGTAATTCAACTTCAATCGGGACTTTCTCATGCTTAATCTCATTAATTACTTTGTTTAACATACCATTAAACATTCTCATGAAAGTAATGTATATTTAACAACATAACAAGCAATTCAAGAAAAATATTCATGAAGCTTGGAAATCATGCAAACTTACCTCAATGTACAAAATGTAGTCCTCGACTTTGTTCTTGCCTCGGTTTCGATCCGGGCTTCGTTTTTCTTGATTTATAATAATAATTAAGCTCATTTAATAATCATATTGACTAAATTGACTCATAACTCATACTTTGGAAAAATTACTAATTTACCCCTAACTTTCTCATAATTACACTTTTGCCCTTAGGCTCATAAAATGATTTTCATACAACTTTCTTAAACTTCATGTTTAGCTGATTCATTTTCTCTACTGTAATAATCATCAATTCTCACTATTTCCATTATGAATGACCAATTTCATAACTATTACAAATTAGTCCATACTAACATTTCTCATGAAATTCACTTAGAAAAAAATGTTTATCTAACATCAAATTCTCATAATCTTCCATAAAATATCATTTTACAAGTATGTCATACATGGGTACATTTTTGAACATCCATTTTAGCTAATCAAATAGCTAAAAATAGCTTACTCATGCAACTACGATTTAAAAAATACGAAGAATATCAAAAACGGGGCTTGGATGCACTTACTAGCAAGCTTGAAAATTTTGAAGAACCCTAACAATGGCTCCTTGAATTTTCGGAAGCCTTGGAGAAGAAGATGAATGAATCTTTATCATCTTTTCCCATTTTAATCATATAAATTTTTAAATGACCAAAAAGCCCTTTTTGATACACTTCCTATTTTAACTCATTCATACCCAATTTTGTCCAAAAATTAGAAATGAGAAAATTTCTATTTAAGGACCTCTAATTAATATTCTAAAGCTATTTCACACAAATAGCTTCTACAATCTCACATTTTGCAACTTTTGCAATTTAGTCCTTTTGGACAATTTAATCGCAATTCCACAAAATTGCTTCATGAAACTTTCACACTAGCATGCATACATAGCATAAACCTAAAAACTCATACATATATCTCGGATTTGTGGTCTCGCACCACTATTCTGACTAGGCCCTAAATCGGGATGTTATAGTAAGTACTACTATTCTGCATGTTAAGTTCTAAAATAGTAACTATGTAAAAAGATGCATGAACAATATGATGTAAGTATAAGGCTTTTCATAGTAGTTGTCAATGTTCGAATTGATGGTAAATTGCATACAAATGAGTCTTAATGATGTTCTTATGTTCTAGAAGCAGTGATTGTTGATGATTTGAGATGGATACTTGGATATGGAGTTTTGATCTGAGGTAAGTGAGAATCGAGTGAGTTCCTGCTGACTCTTGCATGTATACAGTTCATACTAAAATATGTCTTTACAAAATTGATCGAAATATGAATCTGAAATCATGGAATGTATAATATGAAGATGATATGTATGCGGCTATATGAATAATTATTAAAGAAAATCTATGAGTGTATGAATGGTTGTTGGGGTTATTGTGTATATTTGGTATGGAGTCTAATAAGTTCAAGTATGTGACGAATGGTGTATGAGCACTATGATGTTAAAGTATGGTTGTATATATTTGTCTGGAATGCATGCTATGAGATGTGTGTTCTTTAGGGTTTATGTTAGGGAATTAAAATGTTGGGTTTAGATTGTGTCAGTGCATGAAGAGTCTGTAAAGTGAGTCTGTGTCTGATCACTATGGTGGTATCTGATGAAGTTCATCGCAACAGAAAACACGAGCTTTGATATAAAACTCTGAAGGAAAAGGTCCATAGCTATGACACCCTCTAAAAAGGAACTAATGAACGGTGATTTGCTAATTGGGTTCTCTGCATGTCCTAAGACGATGATAGGCAAACCTCATGTAATGTAAGTTTAGACAAATCCATATCGTAAACACGACAACTAAGAAATGCCTTTGTGGCGCACTCTGAAATGAATGTCTTTGTGGCAAATTTTAAATAGAACGCCTTGGTGGCGTACTCTATATGATTGTTAGTGTGGCATGTTCTGTCAGGCCTATGTGGCATAAAATGTTAGAGATGTCTGGTAAGATATGAATCTGAATGTCTATCTTTATTGTAAGATATGATGAAATTCTTGTAGTTCTGCGATAATTAAAGTCATGATAAGGTATCGGTATGTTTTGAGTTAAGAGTAAACAAGTCTTAAGGGTTTTTATGGAAAAGATATGTGTATCTGTGCATAAAAAAGGGGGTATCTGTTATGATGATCTGTATATATAGAAAGTGAGGGATATTGTATCTTCTTCTAGAATTATTTTGAATCAGAGTTGATGTTATCTTGAATTATGGAATTATGATATATCATGATATGGTATTCGTTAGAGTGGTCTATGTAGTGATTTATTAGTATGAATATGTATGGTACTGGATCAGGGTATGTCCAAGTATGGATCGATGGTATTATATCCTGTGTGAGCATTCGCCAAACATATATGTATTCGTCTATGATAAATGTTAGTGAAAAACTTCTAGAAATAAGAGTATAAATTAAGGAAAAATTATTGGAAGTGATTCCTGAGGGTATGTTCTATTAAGAAATTATTATGAGACAAGAGATATATGAAATAATTGGGAAGGACCTCTTCGCTAACTAAATAAGGAAGATTTACAGTACGTTTGGTTTCCCATAATGTAATAGAGTTGTAATCAGTAATTCAATTATCTGGTTGAATGGAATGGAATAGAACTGTAATAGTATTCTTGTGTTTGGTTGAATGAAATAATGTTGTAATAGCATTAGGAAAAAAACTGAAATGACCAGACCCTTAGTAAATTTTTTTTTTTAAAATAGATGATTATTGTTATTGTTATTAATTTTTAATAAGATTATTATTAAAATAATTTAATAATAAATAATAAATAATTTAATCATATTTTAATATAATTATTAATATAATTTAATAAAATATATAATTTAATAATATTTTTAATATGATTATTTTTATATTATTTTATTTTAAATTCTATTAAAATATTTTTATATTAAAATATTTATTTTATTTTATTTTAAATTATATTTTGAAACTAAATATTTTATATTAAATTATATTAAAATATTTCAAATATTTTTTTCTATATTTCTAGTCCAAGTTTTAAAGGATTAATCGGTATTTTTTTTTTTGTTATTCAATATTGTATGGAATAGTCATTCTTTGGTCATTCCATTGAATGAGTATTACATTCAACCAAACAAATGTATTATTTACCATTCAATGAATAAGGGGAGAATGATATTCCATTCCCCCAACCAAATATGGTGTTAGTGTGTTAAGAGCAAGATAACTGGCATATAAGAGAATGAGAAAGCTGTGGTGGTATCCGCCAGAATAAATCATGGTTGGCACGTTGTATTTCGAAAAAGATTTTCAAAGTATCCATCAAGTCATGGTTATGGTAATACTCACTAAGTACTCATGCACTTACAAGATCTGTTATTGCTTTTCAGGTATCTGAAAAGAGACTTCGCCTGGTGGGACGACATCAGGAATACACCAAGGTGGTGGTGGAGTGAGCTATTATGCATACAATAGACTTGTGGCGTAGTCTAGGAATACACACTTTGAGTCTGTAATAAATAAACTTTTATTTTGTAAGGAATTGTAATGAGTCTTTTGTAATAAAATTATTTTGAGTTAATTCCTTTATTTTCATACAATAAGTTTTTAATTAACTTGTCAAATAACATGTTTAAATAAATGAGAAATTGTAAAAAAAAATATTAACAATTGAGTTGAATAGTAACACCCGAGATTTAGACCGAATGAATCGGTCGGGTTTGGGGCATTATAATGGTAGTTCGACTGGTTCCAAAGATAAAAATTCTTGTAAAAAAAAATCTAGATGGTCATATAGTGAAGACAGGTGCTCTTGAAAAGATAAATGGTTAGAATTTAAGTTTAGATTTGAAAAAGGTCTAATTTGTAAAGTGAAATTTATTTTTTTTTGAACATAGGGACTAAAGTGTAAATATTTTGAAATTAATGTTAAATTTTTGTAAATATAGATATTAGAGGGCTGTAGAAGAATGTAATTGAGATCGATTTCGAAACCAAAACTCAAATTTGAAAGTTTTAACAAATATGATTTTAGAGACTAAATTGAATAAAATGCAAAACTATAAGGAGCATTCAAAACATGGAATTGAATTGATTTATGCTTACAATAGGCTGTTATATGATTTTGGGAATTGATAAACTAAAATTAATTATCATATAGGTCGAGGTTTGAATCAAGTCGAGGATAATATGAGAAAAGGTAAAATTGTCTATTAGTCCTTACGACTCAACTTGTTTGCCAATTTTGTCAGGTAAGTTCACATAGAGCCTACTACCTTATTTATTTTATGTGTGATTTATGTTTTAATTTATATTTATATTATAATTGAATCAAATTAATGAATTTGGCACTTAAGCCTCAAAAAGGACCAAATTGTAAATTATGATTATATTGAAACAGTTCAGAGTGTGAATATAAATATTGATTGATTATATGACCCATAAAAGAAAATTGTGTTATTGCTCAAGATACAATTGAATTGTGAATAATGATAAAGAATTGGTAATTATATGTAATGTATATAAATATAGAAACGATGAAGTAGGAACTTGGAAAAATAATTGGAATACTTTTGGTACACCATTAAAGAAGAAGTTTAGCGCTTTTGTGCTCTCTTTTCAGCACTTCGGTGCTCTCTGTTCAATATTTCAAGTTATTTGATAAATGGAAAATGAGAAACGGAGATGAAATGATATGATATATAGATTGTTAAACATCGAATGTGTAATGGCCTAAATTCAAGATTATTGGAACAATGGTTTCGTAACCATAAATCCGGTTTAAAGAGAAATTTATTTTAATATTTTTGCATGAATATTTATATGATAGGAAAATCGTATTAAAATATCGATTGAAAAATTTTACCGATTTAATGGTTAGTTAGAAAAAGGAATTATTGAAGGAATTGGGTAAAAATAAGGTATCGAGACCTTGATCTCATAAAATTGAGTAGGAAATATTTTTATAAATATTTATAAAATGTTAGTAATGTGGTATTATAATTTCGTTAGAAAATTTTAACGTTTGAGTATGTAATTAAATAAAAAGGACTAAATTGTAACAAATACAAAATTATAAAAAATGATTAAATAGTTTAAATGATAAAAGAAGGAGGGCTTAAAAGGAAAATAGACCCAAGGTCTATTTGGGCTGGATGGTAAGGGCATGAAATGAGCAAGAAAATAAGGAGAATTAAGGGCAAAATTGGAATATTGCAAAATTTACTTAATAAAGCTAGACTAAAGTGGAATTATCTAGATTTCTCTTCATTTTTCTGCATTATCATCAGCAAAAACACCATAGAAGGGTTTCCTTAAGCTGGTTTTTCATGTTTTTACTGCAAGTAAGTTAATCCTTGCCTATTTCTTGTAATTTTTGTGTTTTTAAGACTTTTACAACTAGGTCCTACTATTAAATTCATTAGTTTTTTATTTCATGGATGAAATTGAAAGCTACCATGGTTGAGTGCTGTAAGTTTATAATGAATTAGCATGAAATTTAAGCTTTAAATTGTTTATGAGATGATTTTATTAGGTAATTCCAATAGAAATTGATTTTTAGGATCTAAATTGTGAAAATATTTGGAATTAAAGTCTATTACTGAAATTCTGATTTCCAAAGGTTATAAAGTAGTTTAAAGTGATAGAATAAAGTTTTAATTGAGAGAAATCAGCTCAATTGAGAAGTTAATTGAGCAGGGATGAAATTATCATTTATTGAAAGCTTAGGGGAAAAATTGGTAATAAACAGTTTGCACTAAAACAGTTTTGGACAGCAGCAGTAGACTAACTTTGAAAAATCACCATAAATTGTAGAAATCGAATTAGAAGATGAACAAAATATGAAATTAAAGCTTGTTGAGTCTAGTTTCTCATAGAAGAAACGGTGTAAGCAATAGATATGTAAATCATGAGATATAATAAATTTTGTGAGACAAGGTCAGAATGAATTCGGGCTTCCCTGTTTTAAATTTATAAAATCATAAAAAATTGGAGCAAAATAATTAGGGGCTTAAATTTATATGTTTAGAATTCTTAATGAGTCTATTTTCAATAGAAATAAACGGGAACATCATCCGAATCCTGTATGAAGAGATAATTAATTTTTAGTGAAGAAAGGTCAGAACTGTCAAACAGCAGAACAGGGGTGAATTTAAAGAATAAAATGTACTTATTGGCTAAACCAAAAATTCTGAAAATTTTATGGGAATAAGATATGTGAGTCTAGTTTCAGGGAAAATTAACAGATCTAAATTTTAAGTTCTGTAGCTCAAGATAAAAATAATTTAGTGACTATGACTCAAGTAGATAGCTTTGAATGAACTAAAAATAATAATGGAATTATAGAGAATGCTACATGTGAACATGAAATGTATGGAATTGATGATTGAATTTATTTATTTAGATCTGGAAAACTTAAATACGAAGCTAGATCGAGGAAAGGAAAAAGTCCCGGATTAGTAGATTTTATATACGAACTAGTATCGAGGTAAGTTCATGTAACTTGAATTATATTTTTAAATGCTTGAAATGTATGTTATTGATGTGAATATAATTTGAATGTTCATTGTATGAAAATTGATGAAACATTGATATATTTGGTAAAAAGGGGAAGAAATCCTGGTTGAATGAAAGGAAAATTCGATGGATCTCTGAAAATAAATTGACGGTAAAAAGGATCTAGCCCGGACGGGTGATCCTATCCTGATATAGCCCTCCCGAAGAATATGTGGAAAATGGATTTAGCCCGGACGGGTAATCCGAATTAGGGTCTAAATTTAGCCTGGACTGGTAATTCAGATCCAAGCTCATTAGAGTAATTGTCGTTGCAGGGGATTTAGCCTGGACTGGTAATCCCGACAATACTCTATGAGTTTATATTACAGGGGATTTAGCCTGGACTGGTAATCCCGCTGTAAAGATGAGGTTCGCGAGAGTGTGCTCTCTGAAATAGAAATGTGCGCACATGAATATGAATTGACGGACCCGAATTTGTACACTAAAAGTGTACCTATGAAAATCCATCGAAAATTCCAAGAAATTCAACGGGATAAATATGGAAAAAGAATAAGGGAATGGGCAATCATGGTATTGATGAGTTCATCAATCATGGTATATATTACTAATACATGAAAATTATTGGACTAACTTGATAGTTGAGTTTGTGCATGTTAGGGTAATAGTGCATTGAATGGATATATGAATGTTTATTGCATTGTATTGAAAATATTAGGTAAGTATAATTCTTGTTATATGGGCTTACTAAGCACAAAGTGCTTACCCTGTTTCCTTTTCCCCTGTTTTGTAGTGTTAAGAGCTCGGAGGTCGGATTCGGTAGGAGATACATCACACTATCAGCCTCAAGATTTCGGTATATAAAGAAACTTTATTTTGGAAATCAATGGCACGTATAAGCTAATAAAGTAATGTTAATATGAAATGAATGTAAGGTCAGCCATTGGTATGGCTAGCAAACCTTGGTTTGGTATGTGTTGATGTTATCTTATAATATGCATGAATCTATTTTGAAAATATGTTGAATTGGATTGGTTGATGTGGATTGGTCTCAGTTTAAAATTTGCAGGGAAGGCTAGATATCTATAAAGGGGCTATATTGAAAAAAAAAATTGTAAACTCCGGTAATGCCTTGTACCCTATTCTGACAACGAATACGGGTAGGGGGTGTTACAGAATGGATACTGAAAATGGTATTGGATTGTTAACTCCATGTGAATAATATTGGATCTCAATGTTAAGTGTTATATTATTATAAGATAGGTTATATGATAAACTCACCTTGTTGAATTGTGTTGTCGTGATTAGGAATATTTGTCAAGTTGAGTTACTATGTGATAAGGTTACTGATTAACTCACCTTGTGGTTATGTGTACTTTTTCAAGCTAATTAATTAGTTTTGTTTAATTTTAATATTTATGAACTTACTAAGCATTTGTAATGCTTACCTAGTCATTTTCCCTTTGTTTGTAGATTGTCAATTTGCGGAACTTGTTGATTGGACTCCATGAAGCTCACATGATCCCTTTATCAACTTGATAGACTTTTACTCGTTTTAAGCTCGGTCTTATGGCATGTACTTAGGTGCTTATATATGTATTAATTGGTGAATGAATAGTTTGGTTGAAACCTTGTCTAATGATTGAATTTTGGAAAGCTAATGTCCATATATGTATAAAGTGTGTTGTGGCAATATGATAGGCACTATATGTGTGTAGTTGAAAGGTAAACTTTTAATACATAATGGTATGATTTTGATCATGATATGGTACAGTTATATGTGGTTTGAATGGCTTGAAATCATGAAGAATAAGTTGTGTTTTTACTAAGTTGTTAGATGTGTTTGGCACATTAAATAAACATGTTGAATTGTTGGATTGTGGTAATGGTTAAATAATGAAATGGTATATGTATCTTGGGTCGTTTATGCAGGTTTGAGGTGTACTTTAAAATGTCAATTAGATAGAATTTGGTTTGGGCATGAAATGGTCACCAAAACGAAAGTTTTGACATTTTTGGTACTAAGGTATCGATTCTTAGCCTTTTTTTAATTAGTTCTCAAATAAACAGAATGCTAAAATGGTATCGATACTAGCCTAAAATATCGATACTCTATACCAGAGTACCAATACTTTACAAGGGTATCAATACCTATGACTTTGATTTGGTTTTTACAAAGAAATAGAATCGCAAATTGGTATCGATACTAATAAAAAGTATCGATACTTGTATGAGAGTATCGATACCTTAAATCAAGTATTGATACTTGTTGATTTAAGAATGAATTTTTCAACATTTATTGGTACCTTTCAGGGGTATCAATACTTGTTCCAAAAAAAATTTGCAATTTGATCCTATTTCATGTTCGAATTATCAATTAAGTTCTCGTATGTTCAATTGTGTCTCAAGAAAGATTATTCATCATATAATGACTGTAATTATGACATGTTTGCATGTTAGATGATTTATTTTCAATGTTTTCATTAGCAGTTGCTCCGAAAATGATTGTAGCATTCCGCAACTCGAACCCAACGATCAGGTCAAGTGATGTAACATCCTAGATTAGGGGTTATGCGTTTGTGCATAATTCATGAGTTAGTAGGTTTTGGCAATGTTTGGAAGTGTATTAAGGGTTTTTAAAATTCTAGGATGAAAGAGAAAGCTTAGAAAAATTATTGGTTTCTAAGTAAAAAGGAGAGCTAGGTAAATGAGGCTTGAAAAGAAACTCCGTGTGAAGCATGACACAAGGAACCATGTGGTAAAATGGCATATTTTATGAATTATGTATGAATGTGTTATGTGAATTCTAGAAATAAGGAAATGTATGGAAATGTAAGGAAATGTAAGGAAATGTATGGAAATGTATGGAAATGTAAGGAAATGTAAGGAAATGTAAGGAAATGCAAGGAAATGTAAGGAAATGTAAAGAAATGTCTTGTCTTGGAAATGTAGGGAAATGTATGGAAATGTTAAGTTTAAAAGAGGAAAGTGAACATTTTTGGAAACCTGGAAATGTAAGGAAATGATTCAAAAATAGAAAGTGAACATTTTTGGAAACTTGGAAATGTAAGAAAATGGCAAGTTTACAGAGCCGATCGAAAATTTTAGGAAACTTAGAAATGACCTAGAAATGTCGAATTTTAAAGTTTAAAATAGGAAATTAGGGCAAGGAGGCCTTAAAAGAAAAAGTTGGTAAAATTTGGCACACAAACAGGCTTGGAAAAGTGGCCTAAAGATGTCACTTAGGGCCTATGGAAATGGCGCCATGTGCAAGAGGAATGGGCCTGGGTTCGAGTCACTTGGGTAGCAAATAAATAAGGTTTTATTTTAGCTTCCAGAAGGCTAAGGTGGACGGCACATGCTTCTAGAAAAGGAGGTGTTTTATTTTTATAAATATGTGATTAATAAGGTGATAAATAGAAGCTTTTTATTTGGATTATTTCGAAGAGATAATAAAGGATTTTTGTTTGGATTATTTCGAAGAGATAATAAAGGATTTTTATTTGGATTATTTCGAAGAGATAATAAAGGATTTTTATTTGGATTATTTCGAAGAGATAATAATGGATTTATTTTAGATTATTTTTAGGAGATAAATGTGGATATTAATTCTTTTATTTTGATAGATAAGGAAGAGATAAAAGAGGATTATTATTAGTATTATTTTTATTAAGAGATAAGAGATAATTATTGGATTAAGTTTTATTAAAGTGATAAATCAAGGGATAAAGCTATCAAAATAGAAGAGTGGTGGCCAAGTAAAGGACTCTAGCTAGTAATTTTGGCTATAAAAGGAAGAGTAAGGCTATTCTTCATTCATTCTTTTCTTTTCAAGAAAACCTCTGCCGAAATTCTCTAAAGTTTCTCCTCTTCTCTCTGCCGAATTTTCTCTGCCATTATTCTCTTTTTCTCTTTTCTTTTCTTCTTCTATTACAAACACAATCAAAAGCCGAAGATACCAATAGCCCTAGTCGATTTCTCCCTAAGCCTCAAGAGCCGAAATTGTTATCCACATCAAAGCCATAGTCGAATACTGCTAAGGGTTCAAGCAAGAATTCCATCAAATTCTTAAGTAAGGGTAAGATTAGGTTAGATTCTCATTCTATTTCTTTTAAGGCTGTCGAAATTAAGATTCTAATACCCTTAATATCTGTTGCCGAAGAGATCTTTCGGGATTTACTAAGTGTCGACTACAAGGAAGGAGAAGTTCTTTTCCCGAAGGTACACCATAAGCCGCGTGTTCCCTAGTTATTCGGTGAATTTTGGGATTTAAGAATCTAAGGTAAGTCATATTTAACATTCGGCTAAGGGTTATTTGTTTCGAATAAATGTTAGAAATTGATCTAACATGTAGTTATAGGGATTCCGACAGAGGGATACAAGGATTTCGGGATTTGAGAATTTCAAGGTAAGTTTTAAGAATACTAATCCTACTAGGATTTGGATTTATGGCCGAATGGATTTTTATTAAATTAGTAAGTGATTAATCAAATGTAGGAATTTGAGATCTAAGACAGTAGATCAC
Source organism: Gossypium australe (assembly GCA_005393395.2). Taxonomy (NCBI): domain Eukaryota; kingdom Viridiplantae; phylum Streptophyta; class Magnoliopsida; order Malvales; family Malvaceae; genus Gossypium; species Gossypium australe. The sequence goes on along the minus strand of CM016618.1, from coordinate 92,549,700 downwards.
TCTTCGGGATTTCAAGGAACCTATTAAGCGAATCAGGTATGTACTCACACTATTTTTCAATATATTATGGCAATGGTTATTTTAATATATGAATATGCATAAGAATGAGAATGTGGCTAAGTGCCACAAATGTGGCAAAAAAATACCCAGGTACGTTTCCTACTTCTCTAGGATTATGAATGTGATATACTTGAACATGTGAACAGTAACATGAATGAAATTTAAGTATGCTGAATATGTTATAAAAATAATTTGGGGCATTCGGGATATATGTGAAGGGAGAATTGAAGGTGATGACTACGGTCTCACCAACGAAATATGTTGACTACGGTCACATTGCGGAATTTTGGTAACTTCGGTTACAATATTTGACTATAGTGTCTAATGACACAACGTATAAATTTGACTATAGTGTCTAATGACACAACGTATATGGGCGATGAGCACGTCGACTGCAGCGACTGCCTTCGATGGTGTGTAGCGGATGGAGGGTTGACTTAGTAGTCCCCACGGTGTGACTGGCAGGTACGGGTGGTGTGTAGCGGATGGACCATTAGGCTTGGGTTGGGTTGCATCATTTATTTTGATATGAATATGAATTTGACATGAACATGTATGCCTGGTTTGTTGGATGTTAGTATGATGTACACATTGAGTCTGTTGACTCACCCCGTTGTGGGAACTATTTTCATGTGATGAACAGTGACGGACCGGGACGGTAGACCTTGAGGTGGCCAGCATCAATTTGAAGATTTTATTATTTTGGACCTTATTTCGTTTTAGAACATTTAATTTTAATATTGGGTTTTATTTGATGTAATAAGGCCATAAGGCCCAAGTTGGATTTCTTTATTTCTGCTTTATTTTTTTAATTATTTTGTTACAAATGATTGTTGGATTAAATTTTAAGTGAAAATATTTTATAAACCTAAAGAAAATTATTTTTGTCACCTTAATAAAATTGGGTTTTTTTAAATTAATTAAATGGGTTTCCCAACCTAAGCCCAATCCAAAACAATATCTTCTAAAATTTACAAATTTTCTCTAAGTAGCAAAGAATTTGAAAATCGGTTTACTTAAGGAACATACCAGATCCGGTCAGGCTCGTGGGCCGGGTTTGGGGTGTTTCAGTTTGGTATCAGAGCCCAGTTTTAAAACTCTCGGCCTGTGGGCTAAGGCCCAAAACATTTTCAAAGCGAGCCTAAATGGGTTTTATGAAAGTATTTTATGAAATAAGCAGGTTTTCTGGCATGGCACCTAAGTCTCCGACCCGCAGCCCATCAGGTAAGTACCCCTATCCTTTGTGTGATTTATATTGTGAATTGTAGAAGGGTAGAAATGGAATGGAACGTAGATTAGTGAACTAGAATCTATTGAACCGTAGGACTAGTCTACTCAAACACAAATACATAAGACTTAATGCACTTAACAAACCTATGGCTAAGTCACTAAGTTAGGGTGTGGTAACCATTGTGCGCATGTCTAGGATTGGATCCGGAAGAGCCTGGTACTTAAGCAGTCCTAGTGACTCACCTCCTCTTCACAGGAATCCTACCTGGTGCGTAGCTACGGTTCACCCTAACCATGAGGACTTATTCATAGGCTAAACCCAATAACTAAAACCCGAAAGGGACTAGCCATGTTTTTATGAAAACCCTAGTTTTAAAACTCTTAAAATTACCCTTATAATTTGTGAGAACTACTTTTACAAAATTTTCCGAAAAATTCCTGATTTACAAAAATTACCAAAATGCCCCTAGTGGCGAAATTACAAAAATGCCCTTGGTTTCTAAAATTTCTGTACCACCCCGATTTCAATAAAATTTTCCTTACTTTACAAAAGCACCCAAGAATCTTATTTTGCAAATATCAAAATACCTTGATTTTGGTAAAATTACAAAATTGCCCCTAACCTACAAAATTACCAAAATGACCCTGATTTTTAAAATATTTGCAACACCATCAACTTGGAAAACAAATTCTCAAAAAGAACCCTCAAAGTTTTGCAACATTTGGAAATACCCCGGAATTATCAAACTTTACAAATTTACCCTGGTTTATTACCAAAATACCCTCGAGCTTCAAAATTACCGAAATACCCCCGAATTTCCAAATTTTTCAAAATACCCCGGGAATTTAAAAGTTCCAAAATACTTTTTGACAAAATCATCAGAGAACTTTTATTTTTGAAAAATTACGAAAATGCCCCTGTAAGACAAATTACGAAAATACCCCTGGGTAGTGGAAAAACAACAACAATGAAAACTACAACGTTTCTCCGAATGAACGAAAGTTCATAATTGTTTGATGGATGAATGAATGTAAAGACTATGTGCATGTATGAATACGAAAGAACCACTCCTAAAACTCTTTTCATAAAACTTCTTCGCGGGTAATAAGTGAAACAAGTACTAATGTATAAAACTTTTAAATCAGATTAAATCGCGACGTTAGAAAATGAGTTCTAAGGGATGTGAACTTAGAGATTGTGCCTAGAAAGTATGATGGTTCTATTAAGATCAGAGTGCGCAGCGTAAGCATAGTACGTTGAGAAGGATTGTACGACTGTTAATAAGTAATTTCGAGGACGAAATTATTTTTAAGGAGGGTAGAACTGTAACATCCTAGATTAGGGGTTATGCATTTGTGCATAATTCATGAGTTAGTAGGTTTTGGCAATGTTTGGAAGTGTATTAAGGGTTTTTAAAATTCTAGGATGGAAGAGAAAGCTTAGAAAAATTATTGGTTTCTAAGTAAAAAAGGGAGCTAGGTAAATGAGGCTTGAAAAGAAACTCCGTGTGAAGCATGACACAAGGAACCATGTGGTAAAATGGCATGTTTTATGAATTATGTATGAATGTGTTATGTGAATTCTAGAAATAAGGAAATGTATGGAAATGTAAGGAAATGTAAGGAAATGTATGGAAATGTATGGAAATGTAAGGAAATGTAAGGAAATGTAAGGAAATGCAAGGAAATGTAAGGAAATGTAAAGAAATGTCTTGTCTTGGAAATGTAGGGAAATGTCCTGAAAATGTATGGAAATGTTAAGTTTAAAAGAGGAAAGTGAACATTTTTGGAAACCTGGAAATGTAAGGAAATGATTCAAAAATAGAAAGTGAACATTTTTGGAAACTTGGAAATGTAAGAAAATGGCAAGTTTACAGAGCCGATCGAAAATTTTAGGAAACTTAGAAGTGACCTAGAAATGTCGAATTTTAAAGTTTAAAATAGGAAATTAGGGCAAGGAGGCCTTAAAAGAAAAAGTTGGTAAAATTTGGCACACAAACAGGCTTGGAAAAGTGGCCTAAAGATGTCACTTAGGGCCTATGGAAATGGCGCCATGTGCAAGAGGAATGGGCCTGGGTTCGAGTCACTTGGGTAGCAAATAAATAAGGTTTTATTTTAGCTTCCAGAAGGCTGAGGTGGACGGCACATGCTTTTAGAAAAGGAGGTGTTTTATTTTCATAAATATGTGATTAATAAGGTGATAAATAGAAGCTTTTTATTTGGATTATTTCGAAGAGATAATAAAGGATTTTTGTTTGGATTATTTCGAAGAGATAATAAAGGATTTTTATTTGGATTATTTCGAAGAGATAATAAAGGATTTTTATTTGGATTATTTCGAAGAGATAATAATGGATTTATTTTAGATTATTTTTAGGAGATAAATGTGGATATTAATTCTTTTATTTTGATAGATAAGGAAGAGATAAAAGAGGATTATTATTAGTATTATTTTTATTAAGAGATAAGAGATAATTATTGGATTAAGTTTTATTAAAGTGATAAATCAAGGGATAAAGCTATCAAAATAGAAGAGTGGTGGCCAAGTAAAGGACTCTATCTAGTAATTTTGGCTATAAAAGGAAATGTAACACCCCCTACCTGTATTCGTTGTCAGAATAAGGTACGAGGCATTACCAGAGTTTACAATTTTTTTTTTAAAACCGAGACCAGTCTAATTCAACATATTTTCAAGATAATTCATGCATATTTATAAGATAACTTAAATACATAAGCCATACCAATGGCTAACCTTACATTCATTTCATATTAACATCTATTTTATTAGCTTATACATGCCATTCATTTCCAAACTAAAGTTTCTTTAAATACCGAAATATTGGGGTTGATAGTGTGATGAGTCTCCCACTGATCCGACCTCCGAGCTCTTAACACTACAAAACAGGGAAAAAGGAAATAGGGTAAGCACTTTGTGCTTAGTAAGCCCATGTAACAAGAATTATACTTACCTAGTATTTTCAATACAAACAATAAACATTCATATACTCACTCAATGCATTATTACCCTAACATTCACAAACTCAACATTCAAGTTAGTCGATTAATTTCCATATATCAATAATATATATTATGATTGATGAGCTCATCAATACCATAATTTCCATATTTTTTTTTATATTTATCCCATTGAATTACTCGGAATTTCGATGGATTTTCAGAGGTACACTTTAGTGTACAAATTCGGGTCCGTCAATTCATATTCATGTGCGCACATTTCCATTTCAGAGAGCACACTCCCGCGAAACTCATCCTTACAGCGGGATTACCAGTCCAGGCTAAATCCCCTGTAATATAAACTCATAGAGTATTGTCGGGATTACCAGTCCAGGCTAAATCCCCTGCAACGACAATTACTCTAATGAGTTTGGATCTGAATTACCAGTCCAGGCTAAATTCAGACCCTAATTCGGATTACCCGTCCGGGCTAAATCCATTTTCCACATATTCTTCGGGAGGGCTATATCAGGATAGGATCACCCGTCGGGCTAGATCCTTTTTACCGTCAATTCCTTTTCAGATATCCATCGAATTCCTTTCATTCAACCGGGATTTCTTCCCCTTTTTATCAAATATATCAATATTCCATCAATTTTCATACAATGAACATTCAAATTATATTCACATCAATAACATACATTTCAAGCATTTAAGAATACAATTCAAGTTACATGGACTTACCTCGATATTAGTTCGTTTATAAAATCTACTAATCCGGGACTTTTTCCTTTCCTCGATCTAGCTTCGTATTTGAGTTTTCCGGATCTAAATAAATAAATTCAATCATCAATTCAATACATTTCATGTTCACATGTAGCATTTTCTATAATTCTATTATTATTTTTAACTTATTCAAAGCTGTCTACTTGAGTCACAGTCACTAAATTATTTATTTCTCGAGCTACAGAGCTCCAAATGAAGAACCGTTAATTTTCCCTGAAACTAGACTCACATTGCTTTATACCATAAAATTTCCAGAATTTTTATCCCAGCCAATTAGTACAGTTTATTCATCAAATTTGCCCCTATTCTGCTGTCTGGCAGTTCTGACTCTTCTTCACTAAAAATTAATTATCTCTTCATACAGAAATTCGATAGTGTTCCCGTTTATTTCTATAGAAAATAGACTCATTCAGGATTCTAAACATATAAATTTAAGCCCCTAATTATTTTTCTTCAATTTTTGATGATTTTCTAAAGTCAAAACAGGGGAACCCGAATTCATTCTGAACCAGTCTTACAAAAATCTAAATATCTCAAAATACAGAACTTATTTTCTTTCCTTGTTTCTTTCATATGAAAATAGACTCAATAATCTTTAATTTCATATCTCATTCAACTTCTAATTCCACTTCTACGATTTTGGTGAATTTCCAAACTTACTCTACTGCTGCTGTCCCAAAACTGTTTTCTTATAGCTTGTTTTACAATTAAGTCCTTTATCCAATTCTAACTTCAAATTCTTTCAATTCAACCATTAATTCATCATTTTATTCATCATATGCTATATTCAAAAACTCTGAAACTTCAAAAATTTCAACTTAAATTCATCAAACTTTATTCTAAAACTTATAAAGCATCAAAATTAAAAGAAAAGGACTAAATTAACTTACCAAATTAAACTTCAAGCTTTAAAAACTATATTATCCCTTTTTTCTTTCTTTCTCTCTTCTTCTTTCTCCCTTCACGTTTGCTCTCTGTTTCTTCCTTTGTTTTATCCTTTTGTTTCTTTTCTCTTTTCTTTATATATATAATAATAGAATAATATAATAATATAATAATATAATATTTAACTAAAAATCTCAGATTTTTCTTCAATTAACCGCCTCAATCTAGACAAAATGGCTTAATTGCCATTTTGGTCCTTTATACTTTCTTTTAATCTATAATTAAACTTTTACTTTCATTTCAATTTAGTCCTTTTCATTTAATTACCTACCCAAACGTTAAAATTTTCTAACGAAAGTTTAATACCACATTACTAACATTTTATAAATATTTATAAAAATATTTCCTATCATATAAAGACTCATGCAAACATATTGAAATAAATTTCTATTTAAATCGGATTTATGGTTACGAAACCATTGTTCCGATAACCTTGAATTTAGGCCATTACAGGAAGAGTAAGGCTATTCTTCATTCATTCTTTTCTTTTCAAGAAAACCTCTGCCGAAATTCTCTAAAGTTTCTCCTCTTCTCTCTGCCGAATTTTCTCTGCCATTATTCTCTTTTTCTCTTTTCTTTTCTTCTTCTATTACAAACACAATCAAAAGCCGAAGATACCAATAGCCCTAGTCGATTTCTCCCTAAGCCTCAAGAGCCGAAATTGTTATCCACATCAAAGCCATAGCCGAATACTGCTAAGGGTTCAAGCAAGAATTCCATCAAATTCTTAAGTAAGGGTAAGATTAGGTTAGATTCTCATTCTATTTCTTTTAAGGCTGTCGAAATTAAGATTCTAATACCCTTAATATCTGTTGCCGAAGAGATCTTTCGGGATTTACTAAGTGTCGACTACAAGGAAGGAGAAGTTCTTTTCCCGAAGGTACACCATAAGCCGCGTGTTCCCTAGTTATTCGGTGAATTTCGGGATTTAAGAATCTAAGGTAAGTCATATTTAACATTCGGCTAAGGGTTATTTGTTGCGAATAAATGTTAGAAATTGATCTAACATGTAGTTATAGGGATTTCGACAGAGGGATACAAGGATTTCGGGATTTGAGAATTTCAAGGTAAGTTTTTAAGAATACTAATCCTACTAGGATTTGGATTTATGGCCGAATGGATTTTTATTAAATTAGTAAGTGATTAATCAAATGTAGGAATTTGAGATCTAAGGCAGTAGATCACTCTTCGGGATTTCAAGGAACCTATTAAGCGAATCAGGTGTGTACTCACACTAATTTTCAATATATTATGGCAATGGTTATTTTAATATATGAATATGCATAAGAATGAGAATGTGGCTAAGTGCCACAAATGTGGCAAAAAAATACCCAGGTACGTTTCCTACTTCTCTAGGATTATGAATGTGATATACTTGAACATGTGAATAGTAACATGAATGAAATTTAAGTATGTTGAATATGTTATAAAAATAATTTGGGGCATTCGGGATATATGTGAAGGGAGAATTGAAGGTGATGACTACGGTCTCACCAACGAAATATGTTGACTACGGTCACATTGCGGAATTTTGGTAACTTCGGTTACAATATTTGACTATAGTGTCTAATGACACAACGTATAAATTTGACTATAGTGTCTAATGACACAACGTATATGGGCGATGAGCACGTCGACTGCAGCGACTGCCTTCGATGGTGTGTAGCGGATGGAGGGTTGACTTAGTAGTCCCCACGGTGTGACTGGCAGGTACGGGTGGTGTGTAGCGGATGGACCATTAGGCTTGGGTTGGGTTGCATCATTTATTTTGATATGAATATGAATTTGACATGAACATGTACGCCTGATTTGTTGGATGTTAGTATGATGTACATATTGAGTCTGTTGACTCACCCCGTTGTGGGAACTATTTTCAGGTGATAAACAGTGACGGACCGGGACGGTAGACCTTGAGGTGGCCATGCATCAATTTGAAGATTTTATTATTTTGGACCTTATTTCGTTTTAGAACATTTAATTTTAATATTGGGTTTTATTTGATGTAATAAGGCCATAAGGCCCAAGTTGGATTTCTTTATTTCTGCTTTATTTTTTTAATTATTTTGTTACAAATGATTGTTGGATTAAATTTTAAGTGAAAATATTTTATAAACCTAAAGAAAATTATTTTTGTCACCTTAATAAAATTGGGTTTTTTTTAAATTAATTAAATGGGTTTCCCAACCTAAGCTCAATCCAAAACAATATCTTCTAAAATTTACAAATTTTCTCTAAGTAGCAAAGAATTTGAAAACCGGTTTACTTAAGGAACATACCAGATTCGGTCAGGCTTGTGGGCCGGGTTTGGGGTGCTTCAAGTGAGGGGTGTTGTAGTACTTTTTTTCCTTAACTGAGGTTTTATCCCATTGGGTTTTCCTGGTAAGGTTTTTAATAATGAGGCACATTTTTTACCAATAGACATTCAAGGTGGAGTATTATGAATATTTTATTATTAAGAAGATGTCCATCAAAATTAAGATAAGTTTGATATACAATAGGACTCTAATGTTCATTAGAAGTGAAGTTTTATTTTATTTATACATTTTATGCCTATAAATATAGACTTTAAAAAAGCATTGTAATCATTCTCATTGATCAGTAAAATATGTTCTCATATGTTTTCCTAGTTCTCTTGCTTTTACTCTCTCTATTCTTTTATTTCATAATAGTCACATTTAATCAATTTTTGGATTGTAAATTTTTTCCAAAACTTAAAATGTGAATCAAGTATAATGTATTGGAGTAAGCTCATAGTCAAGGTAGGAGACAATCATCTTGTCCTCTTGTTTAAATGATATAATTTAATTTTAGTCCCTCTCAAAAATTAATAATTCAATTTAATCATGTTTAATTTCTTTATTAAATGTACTAAATCATTATCCCTTTTTAAAAGCCTAAATCATGTATATTATGATAAATTTTAATTTTTAATGTTTACATATGTTATCATTTTGGCCCTAATTTTTTTATAGATTACTTTGATTCACAATTTTTAAAATTTCTTTAAATTGTTTTTTTAGATGAAAGTCAATCATCATATTTTAACGGTATTGACGTGGTCACCAAGTGGAAGCACACATATACTTCCTGAAAGTTAAAAAATAAAAATATTTAAAAATTCAATAAATTTCAACGGATTATCCATGTTAGTGGTGATTTGCATATAGACTGCCATGCGGGCTACCATATCAATGTCATTAAAATTTTAACAGTTTAGTCAACTTTTCCATTCAAAAGAAAGTCGTTTGACTAGATTTTAAAGGTCAATAAAAAAAAGAATTAAGACTAAAATGATAAAATGAATAAATATTTGGAGTTAAATGCAACTTTATACCTTTTAAAGTAAAGCTTGCGGAAATAAAACCATAATCACATAATGGGCAATGCCAATGGATGAAAATCTTTGAATAGTTTCCACAAACTTGCTGCCTACCACCTCGTGAACAATGAATAATTGGAAAGAAAATTGAAAATTTTGCAATACATGAGTAATGTGTTGAAATTAGGCTGCCATTGAAAACTAAATTTGGTTTGGTCTGTAATGGATCCCGTCTCATCTCGTTAATCTTAGCACACTTTGTCCACATTTTAGATTTGGTCTAATTCTGGTTTTAGTCCCTTTATCATGTTAAATTTTAATATTTAATTCTTCTACGTTAATTTGGCATAATAATATCATTAATTTTTGTAATGTTTTTGGTAAGTAGAAATTTATAACACCATTAGCTACCATTAAAGTAATGATGCGAAAAGCAACCTTAAGATTTGATTATTATGTAAATTTATTATTAATTAAACATAATTAATTGGATTTCATGTGACTTTAACTATATAATTGAATAACAATGAAAACTTTACGTCATTACTTTAACCATAGTAAAATTTTATCTATTTGGACTTGCTAATAATTATTATTATAAAAATATAGGGATCATGTGTCAATTAATGTAGAGGCTAAAATTCAACATAATAGAGGGACTAAAATTACAATTAAACCTTTAGTAGGACTGAAATGAACAAAGCGTTCAGTAAACAATTCATGAACAATTTATTTTCTATTCGTTTATGTTCATTTATCAAGTTAAGTAAACGAAATTGAAAATGATTTTAAGGCTCGTTTATGTTCGTTTAATAAATAATTTAAAATTGGTTTAAAAATTATTTATTATTTGATTAGTATGTAATTAATAGTATTGTTGTTGTTTATGTATGTGCTTATTTTATTTATAATATAATTATTAAATTTTATATTTGATTGTTTTATATAAAAAATAATATATATATATGATTATTGTTTATTCATTATCCATGAACATCATTCGTGAACATGTTTAAAAATATATATATGAACATGTTGATTTAATATTCACAAATAAGTTCATTTAACTAAAATAAATGAACATAAACACTTACAACTTTTAATAAACGAACACTGAGTACAATTTCTTCAAAATTCATAATGAACACAAACTAAATATGAACAAACTTAAAAAAACACACACACACACACGAAAATGGGTCTCTTCATTTACCATCCTAACCTTTTTTTTTTAACAATCTCATTATAGGTTTCAATCATATTTGCTTTTTTTGACATAATGTCTAGAACTACCCATAAATAAGAGGATAATATGCTTCAACAGACTTAAACTCACGTCTTATTGCATTAACAATAATACTCATACTAATTAAGATAAAACTCAATCAATTTTACCATCCTAACCTTTAAGTTTATTAATTTTGTATATAATTAACATTTTAATAATATAAAACTCATTATACACAGATAAAAGCCTTTAAACCGATAAGATATTTCAATATTATCTCAAATAAAAAAAATTATCATATTTATCGTGAACAAGTGCTGTGAATAGAAGAAATCTTGTCCTTTTGGCTTTTGGCATGATATCTAAAGGATATATTGTTCCATTTTAAAGGCCAATAGGGAGTAGACATGTAAATTGGAAAAGTATACTTTCCTGACTATACATATTGGAACTTGTAATTGTAGAACTAGAATCTCTCTTGTCTTTGTCTCTCATAGGCTTTTCTTTTGGCCCTTTTCAAGTGTATGTAATAATAAATTATTAATGTTTTGAAAGTGAAGAAGCTTGTTGTAGTAAAAAGGAGAGGTGTGTTCCCTTTTGATTCTTGATGCAGCTTTTGATTTTCTTTTTCTTTTTCTTCTTTAACTTTTTAATGGGATTTAGATTCACTTTTGTGTTATTACAACGTTCTATCATCCACAAGTGTTTCATTCAAAATCATTGTCCATAACAAAAAAAATCAACCTAGGAGGAGTTGTTTATGCTGCTTTTTAAGATTTGTGCCTTTTCAAATAAAACTATGTTGTTTTGCTTACATATATATATATATATATATATATATATCTTTTGTTTGTTGAACCACTTTAATCGAAAATAATTTGTTTACGAAAGAATTCATTTTAATTTGTATGTATTTAATATGCGAGCATAGGAAAAAGATGATATAAAACAGAAACGTCACATCATCTTGTATTTCTTACCAATTATTTAATGTCATTTTAACTTATTTCTTCATGCCATTGACACATCATATTAGTCATTTTTTTATCTTGGATTCTGGTAGGGTCTCGAGCATAGAGTTTAGGGTCCAAGGTAAAAAAATTACCAAAATGATGTGTTAATATCATGAAAAAAGAGGTTGAAATGGCATTAAATAATTTATAAGGGATACAAGATGATTGGTGTCACTGTTTCATACAATCTTTTCCTTGCGAGCATATTAGATTCACTGAAAGTTTTTTTAATCACATCTCATTAATTCACCTGAGATTCTTTTGTCAATTCTACAAGAATATATCTTTATAAAATACTCCAAGATTTTATTTGTTATACTTCATCAACCTACAGGATAGGACATCTATTTAGAATAACTCATGTCAAACTTCTCTGTAAAGTAGCTTTGTCTCCGAGGAAACTTCGAAACTCTACTCAACTTCACACAACTATCCAAACCTCAATAACGACCTCAATTGACTCTTGATACATCATAATGAACAATATTCAACCATCACCTCAATTCTCCTTTAGTGACTCTCGGCACATCAGTGTAAATTACAACCTAACCATTGTCTCGAAACTTTGTATCAACAAAGATGTAAAGGGTAAAACTCAAAGTTGATTTAAAATTTGAAGTTCATCGGACTCAATTGCAGTGAGAAGTGCCAAAAAAAAAAAACATTAAAATGGGCTATTTGGGTCCGAATATCCAAAATAACCCAACAGGTTCACGTTCCTAGTTTTAGTGAAGCCCATATTTAGCCTAAGCCCACCCAATATTGCCCAAAAATTGTAACCCTTTACTTTTTGTTCTTATTGTTAATCAAAAATTTATAATAATTCATTTGTTTATAACCTTAACAAGTGCTTATAGAAAATAATTGGAAAAAAAACACTGTCAAAAACCATATGTAAGTTTTAAAAGAGAGAAAAATTACAAATAATTTTCCACCATTAATTTTTTTAAAATTATAATTAAATTATTTTTTTTAACTCATTTAAAAATAAAATTGGGATTATTATAGTCTTGTTCAGCCACTACAAGATGGATCTTAGGCTAATAATGATTAAAACCAGCAACACATAAAGATGAACTATATAAGCATTCGAAGTTAGAACTATTTTTCGATGCTTAAGTTAGACGAGAGATAAATAATGGTGAATATGTCACGAGTACGAGAGAGTACGATGGTTTAACCCTTAACCGTTTCTTATTTTTTATTGGTTGAGATTTGTGTTTTTACCCATCACTTGTTATCTAATCCTTACAAGTACTATCATTGATAATTTTACAACCAAGTTAGGATTCAGTTGACGAGTTATATTAAATCAATCAAACTCTTAAATAATATATAATTACATGTATAATCATCAGTACAATACAAATCACAAACGATACATATCCAATTAATTAGAATTAGAATAAATTTAGTACAAAGCATAAAATAAATTTATATAGGACTAGCACATAGTGAGAATTAAACAAAAAAAAATCCAAAATAATTTACATGTGACACTTGTGTATGACGAGACTCAAACTTTTATAATTTTTTAAAAAATAATCCTTTTTAAATTATTTTAAGAGTTCATTTTTTTTATATATTTTTAAAGTATTTTTACAAATATTAAAACTTAATTGAGGAAATAATTTATTAACTAAATCTATTCTTATGAAATATATATGTACCTAAACAGTAACCTGATTATCACGACTTAAATTTAAATGAGGCTTTCATTGCTGAGATTCATTTCAACGCACAGAGCCATGCTTTGATTGCTTCCCTTTCCCGATTAGGTTGGCAACTTAAAAGTTGTGTTCTTAAAGGCAGGCTAATTATTTTAATTATTTATTTTGTTCTCTTAAGGATATTCAACTTTGTTTTCAATACCCAAAGAAAATTAATAAATGTAGTAAATGCAATTTATTAAATATAATTCAATATTTAATTAGATCTGTTTATCATTATTGGGTTAATGATAATTAAATAAAAGAAAATTACATTAAAATTGTTCATAATTAATTAAACGGTTAATTTTTGTTTCAATTTTTGATTTTTTCATAACAATTTTCTATTTTTTATTATATATTATTAATCAAATTAGTCTGACCATTGATTTTTGGTTCAAACGGTTAATTTGATCTAATTTTGATAACACTATTTAAAAGATTAATTGTTTATATGTATTTATAAACTAATCATTTTTCATTGAATCTAAAAATCTAATTGAATTAACACGAACTTAAACTAACGTACTATAACTCAACCATCAAACTTAAGTTCGAAATAATTAAACTATCTAAACTTGAAATTGACTGAAATCAAAACTATCTTAATCCAAAACTAGTCCAAAACGAAAAATCAAAATTAATTTTAACTAAAAGCAACTCCACATAGAAAATCTCAACTCTAGTAAATATACTATTTTTAAAGGATAAATTAAACTGAAACTTATCAATTGAGTATTAATTTGGTTAATAATTCACCGAAAACTCATTTATTTTATATAATAACAAATATAACTATGAAAATTTTATTATTATTTTACATTTTATGTAAAATCTAGAAAAATACGCTCGATACTCAATAAGATTCAAACAAAAAAACTACCATTTTAATGTTTTAATTTTAACATTTCAACCCAAATCTCATTTTTATATTTCTCTTTTGTTCACTCTTACCTTAGGTCTGACGTAATTTTTTTCTAAAGTATTTCTTTAATTTATTTCACTTAAACCAAACGTCCAAACCGACCTTCTTGGAGAAAGTAGAAAAATGAAGAAAGGGCAATAGCGTCATTTCGTAAGGTAAAGTAAAATATAATAAAGAGCCGTTAGGGTCATGATCTGACGTGGCTAACATCCGTACAATCAGGATAAGTAATTTCCCGATTAGACGACCACACACAATTCCAACACGCTTTTATTTTGACAAAACATTTCCCACAAAATTTAAAAGTAATTTAAAAAAAAAACCCGAAACGCTCTTTTTCTTTAAAAGCTTTCAAACAAAACTTCCAGAACAACAAGAAAAAGAAAAAGGAAAAAGAAAACACTGTAATTTCTTATAATCAATAAGAAATTTTCTACGCCCGATTGTAAATTTTTAGGATAATCGTGATTGTGGAATTGTATAGATACGTCTTGTGTGTGTAAATTTGGTGTATATGATGATGATGGAGACGCCGGAGAGTGGGAGAGCGGTGGCTTTGGAATTTCCGGCGAGTGAGACGCCGTCTTCTTCGCGTGTGCCGAGGAGGATTCGGAAGAGGCTTCTTGCCGAGTGTAAGAGTCCTTCCACTGTAGAAGAAATCGAAGCCAAGCTTCGACATGCGGATCTTCGTAGGCAGGTAAGCCAAGAGTTTTTTTTCTTTTTGATTTTTTGAATTAAAAATTTCCGTTCTAATTGATTTTATTTTATTTTTTGAAATATTTTTTTTGCGTAGTTGGTGAGAAATAAAGAGGAAACAGTAGTAACGGAGAGGATTTTTGAAGAATCTTTAATTTATAAATAATTATTTTATGAGCTACTTGGGCGATAAACTGAAACAAGTAATTGGTTCAGTCGAGATCAGTACTGATTTTTTTTTTTTTTGGGGGGGGTTTAAGAAGGACCGAGAATTTGATGATGGTTTTCAAAGTTGGCTTAGTGGTGGTTTAGATTGAGTCATTTTTTTAGATATAAAGAACAAATTAACCGAAATATAGTTCTGCTATATTTCCTAATCTATTTTTCATATTTGTTTTGGCGGTGGTTGTTTTAATTATCTGGGTAATATAGAGTTTACGATTCCATTTTGTTAAATGAAATCTAGAAGATTTCATATTACGAAAACACTTCCGTACATAAAATCTTTGTTCTGAAGTTTGCTTCTTTGTGTTAGGTAAACGGGTGGGGTGGGTTGTTCCTGCCTGAATTATTTTTGCACTTTTTGGTACTAAATTTCACGTACAGACTTCTCTCGTTTCTCTTGCAAAGCTCAAATTTCCATGGTTGTTTTTGAATAATTTGTTTACTCGCTAACCAACTGTAGTTTAGGTTCCATTATTTTACACTTACTGTGAACTGTTCAATTTACTGCATGTCTACTGAAATGTGCGGCAAATTAACTAGAACTGGAACTTTTGTTTTCTGTACGTGCACTTCTCTTTACTTATTTTTTGCTGTGGTTGCTGTTTGATTGTAGCAATTCTATGAAAGCCTGTCAAGCAAGGCAAGGTCAAAGCCAAGAAGCCCCTCCAGGTCCTCAAATGAGGAAGATCTTGGTCAGCGCCTTGAAGCGAAGCTTCAAGCTGCTGAGCAGAAAAGGTACAGCCAAATCTAGTGTTGTACTGCCTTTGATGATTATAAGTTGTTTCATTCTCATTCTTTATACTTTTTGCAGCATTTTAAATTATTTATTCTTATAAGTTGTTTCATTATCATTCTTTACACTTTTTATTGCATCCTTTAACTATCTATTCAAAGCTTGCTGTGTTCATTATGTTGTTTCCAAAATATTTTCGTGTGTGATTTGTTTGTACTGCTGTTATGTTCTATATGAATTTTGACAGCATGGAACATCTTTCAAAGGATATAACAAATTCTAGTTCTGTGTTGGCGGTAATTTTTTGTAAGTTGAAAGCTCACAGGCTGGTGAATTAACAGGTTGAGCATTTTGGCTAAGGCTCAGATGCGCCTAGCGAAATTAGATGAATTGCGGCAAGCAGCAAAAACTGGGGTAGAAATGCGTTTTGAGAAGGAACGTGAGAAGCTTGGCACAAAAGTTCAATCACGGGTTCAACAGGCAGAGGCTAATAGAATGCTTATCCTTGAGGCTTACAGCCAGCGGAGGGCAACCCTAAGAGAGAGATCATCACAATCATTGTTACGAAGGATGGCTAGAGAAAGTAAATATAAGGAGCTTGTGCGTGCTGCTATTCATCAAAAGCGTGCTGCTGCTGAGAAAAAGCGACTGGGGCTGCTTGAAGCAGAGAAGAAGAAAGCTTGTGCTAGGATTTCGCAAGTTAAGAGAGTTGCTAAGTCAATCTCTCATCAGCGTGAGATTGAGAGGAGGACAATGAAAGACCAGTTAGAAGACAGAATGCAAAGGGTATGCATTTTCCATTACTTATGTGTTGTATGGTTCTCCCAAGTGCAAATGTGTCATTGTTTCTTCTTAATATTTTATTGCATAGATTTTGTCTCTCTTATTAATAATTGAAAAATAGGCAAAGAGACAGAGAGCAGAGTACTTGAGGCAGAGAGGAAGATCACATAAATCTGTTCAAGAGAACTATACCAGGATGTACAAGCAAGCTGAACTGCTTTCTAGAAAATTAGCAAGGTATAAGACCAGCATTTCCTAGTTGATCATTTGAGAGATGTATTTGTTTCATGGACTGTATGTGCTCGGTACAGTTTATTCTCTATTGTTGCAATTTTCAGAGGGTCTTTTGAAAAATATCTTTTGCAGCAATAGAGAATACCTTATTAGGAATTATTACAAAATCGTTTTTGTCAAAAGATTTCATGCATCAATTTTGGTCAATACCTAGAAGGCTAAAACTACTAATATCCTAGTATCTAATACTTTTGCATTCTTCAGGTGCTGGAGGTGGTTCATTAGGCAGAGAAAAACTACTTTAAACTTGGCAAAAGCCTTTGATTCCTTGAAAATCAATGAGAATTCTGTTAAGCAAATGCCATTTGAACAACTTGCTCTTCTGATTGAGTCAGTTACTACCCTTCAAACTGTGAAAGCTTTGCTCGATCGAATTGAGAACCGCATTAAGGCCGCAAGAGCAATTGGTGCTACTGATCATCTATCCAGTTTGGATAACATTGTCCATCTTCTCAAAAGAGTTGCTACTCCGAAGAGGAGGACCACTCCCAGGACCTCAATGAGAAGCAGAGAGACTAAGAGAGTTGTGTCAGGAAAGGAGGTTGTTACTACAGTATCAAGGTATCCTGTCAGAGTATTTCTTTGTGCATACATGATATTGGGCCATCCTGAGGCTGTTTTAAGTGGTCAAGGAGAGCGAGAGATTGCTTTGGCCAAGTCTGCAGAAGCATTTGTTCTAGAGTTCGAACTGTTGGTAAAGATCATTTTAGAGGGTCCAATACAGAGTCCGGATGAGGAGTCTGACTCTACATTAAGTAAACCTTTGACATTTAGGTCACAGCTCGCAGCATTTGATAAAGCATGGTGCTCCTACCTTAGTTCTTTCGTGGTGTGGAAGGTTAAGGATGCTCGGTCATTGGAAGAGGACTTGGTAAGAGCTGCTTGCCAGCTTGAGCTCTCAATGATACAAAAGTGCAAGTTGACTCCAGAAGGAGATAACACTGCTCTTACTCATGATATGAAGGCTATTCAAAGACAGGTCTTACTATCTCACTATTGATCTTTTTTCTGATACCAGTGAATATCAATGCAAATTTATAAATACACTCTGATCAGTTTGACGACACTTAATGATGCAGAAGTTTTTCAAACTTCTTAATTAGTATTAACTAATTTATGTTTGGTTGAAAGTTTAAGTTATAACCAAAGTGACTGCCCTGGTCTTAGATTACACTGCAGAGAATCCTCATTGAATTTTTTTAACACAGGTTATGGAAGATCAAAAACTTTTAAGGGAGAAAGTGCAACATTTGTGTGGAGATGCTGGAATTGAACGAATGGAATGTGCACTATCTGAAACACGGACTAAATTTTTTCAATCAGAGCAAGGTGGCAGCCCAACGGGATCACCAATTACGCCCTCCCTATCTTCAAGCACAGATGGTTCTCCTAGTTCTTTGACCGCTAGAACTGATAATGGAACTGATCTGACTCAGATGCCAAACCGTGTTGTCCGCTCTCTTTTTAAGGAAGATGAAGATAGCACATCCTCATCCAAGAATTCTGTTTCCTCTGTGCCTAGCAACAGCCATTTAAACACTCAGTTAGCATCTTCTATTGAAAAGCAGCCAATCTCTGAGAATGAATTGATTGTTAATGAATTTCTTCATGAAAAGCGTGGTTTTGTTGATAGCATCAGTGGCATCGAGGAAGATCAAAATGGCATAAAGGTTTGTGCGTTTCTTCTTATTATTGTTATTTGTACTTGAAGCAGGCACTCAGAATCATCATCAGGGTTTTTGACACTTTTGCAAGCTTTATAACTGTTATGGTTGGTTTGATGGGATTTTATGAAATATTCAAATAAAGGAACTTACCTTAGAATTGATCATTTTCTTGTCTGCCATGCTTGATACTTATTATCGTAAGTTCTTCATCTTCTGCAGGCAAAGATAAGAGAAACAATGGAGAAGGCTTTCTGGGACGGGATCATGGAATCTATGAGTCAGGATAAGCCCAATTATGACCGAGTTATTGAGCTTGTGAAGGAAGTCAGGGATGAAATTTGTGAAATGGCTCCTAAGAGTTGGAGAGAAGAAATAATCAATGCTATTGATCTAGAAATTCTCTCCCAGGTTTCTACCCTGCCTTTATCATTTCCGATTTAGAATTCCATCTATGCAGTCCTAATTATTTTACTTTTCCCCCTTTTCAAAGGTGCTGAAGTCAGGCAACCTGGACATTGACTATCTTGGAAGGATTCTGGGGTTTGCATTGATCACTTTGCAGAAGCTATCCTCTCCAGCCAATGGTGATGAAATGAAAGCTGCTAACCAGAGGTTATTGAAAGAGTTAACTGAGATATGTGAAGCCAAGGAGAGGCCGGATCATTCTCCTGCCCTTGCAATGATAAAGGGTCTACGTTTTGTCCTTGAGCAGATTCAGGTATCTTTTATGTCCATTTCTTTTCTTCTTGATAGAATGAATTCATGCATCACCAGTTTTGAAGGTGTTAAAGTTGGGAAAGAGGAAGTTCTTTGTTTTCTACTGGTGCATAATATGCATTTCCTTGACAGGATCTTAAGCGAGAGATCAGCAAAGCTCGTATAAGGATGATGGAGCCATTGCTGAAGGGACCTGCAGGTTTGGATTACCTTCAGAAAGCATTTCAGAACCGTTATGGGTCTCCTTCCGATGCTGGGTCTTCTTTACCATTGACAATGCGGTGGCTTTCGTCTGTTTGGAATTGTAAAGATCAAGAATGGGGAGAACACCAAAATTCTGTGTCAACTTTGAAGGCCCAGGATAGTTCTTCTCGGGATGTTCATACTCCCATCACGCTTAAAACTGGTGGAAGCTACAATTCAGCAAATGCAAGCCAAATGAAATTTGTCAACCCTTCTAAAGTTACAGGTTTGGATATGAAACTGTTCAAGTTGTTTGAATCTAAGTCCTAAGTGTAAGCCGAATGACATGTGCAATCGTTTTAATATACTGATGAGTCATATGTTCTTTGGTCAGACCATGAACAACCAGAATGCAAGGGAGATCAAGTTGATATGGTGGTGAGGCTTGGTTTGCTGAAGTTAGTAAGTGGAGTTTCTGGTCTAACTTCGGATTCTCTTCCCGAAACCTTTACTCTTAACCTCGCCAGATTGAGGGGTGTTCAAGCTGAGATTCAGAAGATAATTGTAATATCCACAAGGTATTCGGATGATTGATTTCCTGCAAAAAAAAAATAAAAATTTGTAGCCTTCTGACAGTGAACAAAGGATTTGATCTAAATATCTGATCATTTACATGCAGCATTCTTATTTGTCGGCAAATTTTCTCGAGCGAGCAAGTTGTAGCTAGCCCTACTGACATGGAAAGCATAATATTGATTTGCACCGAGCGGCTCTTGGAGCTCTTAGACCATGTTGAAGATGTTGGAATTGAAGGGATTGTTGAAGTAATCAGTGGGTTGTCAAGAGTAACAGACGAGGATAAGGTTCAAACGTGGAAAGTTATGATGGGGAGGATGCTAGCAAAGAGCTTGCAAGCTGGGGATGTGGTGTTTGAAAAGGTATGGCGTGCTGTTTATTTAGCTTTTAGAGGGGTTGTGTTTGGGGGGAGTGGTGTCTATGGTAAAAAGTTGTCGGAAATTGCCCTCCAGCAAGTCGGGGCTGGGACAGGCAGTGGTTTACTGACTGAAAGGGTGGTGAAAGCGGCGGAGGTGTTGGTGATTGCAGCTACAGTTTCTGTCAACGTCCATGGACCTTGGTATATAACCTTGATTGGCAATATGTGATTGTATTTGTGGATTTGTGGAAGGAATAAGAAGAAACATAAATACAATACACACCTGTAAATATAAGTGTGTACAAACTAAAACCCTGCACTTAACTGTAGCATATCCTGTGTTTTAATAAAGCGTGCTTAAAAAATTGCTTTATATATGATTTTTTTTAATTATAAATTTTATAATATTTCTAATTATACTAAATTTTATTATATTGATTTGATCTTAATTACAATTATTCGAATATTTTTTGAAGGAGCTCATGTAATTCCTCGGCCGTTTCACAAAAATGTTAGTAGAAATGTAGGTTTAGTGTAAAAAGTTTACATTCTATTAGCAAAATTAAACCAAAGTTGGTTGAGATGTTACACATGTTTCATGTTCTAGGCCAAGAAGGTAGCACCCTTCCATTTATATTGACCTCTACCTGTGGGCGGTTCTCTTTCGATTCAACATCATATACATAATCAAGATCATCAAAATCCAAGTCATTCTCATCAGCAGGGTATTGATGATTATTATCACTGTTACCATCTTTGTCCTGCCTTTCCACTGTCCTTTTCTTGGACCGACCAGTGCTTCTACTGAAGTCGTCATCGTTGTCTATGTTTGCGTTTGTGTTTCTTCTCCTCTTTGCAGAATCATTACTGTCATTGCTGCTGCCACTATTGATTTTGTCTGTTTTGTAGTGTTCCTTGATGGTAGCTTCAATGGTTTCCAACAACCGATCTCCGTATTTGAGTATCTTAGCCCTGTATTTTGATTAAAACATTTTTGTTGATTAATCATATACACATATACGAACAAAAATTATAATAGAAACTATTGTCAAATATAAGTAATTTTATAATGTTTGAATCCGTGAATCCGAATTAATTAAAATATCTATTAGATACCTGAATCAAATAAAAATATTGGCACTTAATAAGTATAAAAATAAAAGGTGAATAAATTGATTCAGATGTCTGAATCCAAATGCAAAAATAAAGTCGATTCAAATATCCAATTCAAATAATGGATATTCGAAGGTTTATTTTGCATCCTCTCTGGACCCATTACAGGCAATAATTGGACTATCCGAATCCAAATATCTGCAAAAAGCAAGTCAAATATCCACAATATCTGAATTTCAGAACTTACTTCCCAATGCCATTGACCTCGAGGAGTTCTTCCTTTGTTCTTGGAACCCTTTTGCTTATGTGCTGCAGGGTAGCATTTCTAGGTGAAGAGGAAAAAACATATAAGCTTAAAAGAAACGATAAAGATAGCATAAAACTAGAATTTCTAATGGCCTTTTTCCTCTCATTTTATCCCAGTTTCACTGAGACAAAATAGTGTGAAACGGAAACATAAGCAATGAGTGGCAGAATATTGAGAGATTACCCAAAAATGTGGTATGCCATGACCCCTTCACCAGCTTCTTTAACAAGAATGGTTCGAAGCATTCGCAAAGCAGAATATAGTTTTGCAGACAGATTCTGTAGTAAAAACATAAAATAAGTTATCAAGAAAACCAGAATCATGTCTAGTATATGAGCAGGAAGGCATCAAAAAAATGTACCAAGTCAACTATGGACTGAGATTGGGCCGGAGTGTCAACTCTTGGTGGACTTAGCTTCCCTGATGTGGTCAATGAGCCTTTTGCTGGAGTCACTTCTGGTTTGCTCAGTTTACCTACTTTTACAGTGCTAGGGAATCTACATTGTATTATCAGATGTCAGGATGATTTCATTGCAGTATTCTTAAAGCAACCTTTGAGCAACGAGGTTTCGAATATAATGATATATGTGTGTGTATCAATTCTTCAACAGAGTTGATATAACTTGACTGATAGCATCAACTCAATCAAGAACTTTATAATTAGCATATATACTTCATTCTACTGATTGCTACAAGTTATGATAATACAAACAGCAAAAAGAAACACTGAACCTTATTATGATTGCCTGCCTGCCAGAGAAGAGATTTTTAACCTTGGATTCATTCACCTGGAAACAAATCAAAGTAGCAATTATGTACTTGCTCTTTTTTAAAAGAACCAATTAGGCCAAGTGAGCATTGTGAGAGGTAGGTATTGAGGGATACCTTCAGCACTGATGATACAGATCCATAAAAATCACTCTTTTTAACGTCTTCCAAAAGGTACTCCTCAACAACGAGATGATGTATTATGCGGGAAGCTTCACCCTTGGCTAGATGTTTTCCCACACCATGCAGGCTCAAAGTCTCATGTCTATGTTTTTTGACCTAGTTTCAGCATTACCCCAAAAAGATTGTCATCAGAGAAGGTAATGGAATAAATAACAGCCAAACAATGTGTTTAGGACTCACAAATTGGCTTAAGGAACCTCTGTAGACTTCTAAAATATGTGATGATGAAAACTGCTGGCCTGTTAATTTTACAAGTTCAACCTAGCAATGCAAGGGTGATATAAGCAAATTGAAATTATAGGTTCATATTCCCAATAAAGACGGGGAAAAGAAAGCAACAGAGATGCAAAATTCCTTCTAACCAGTTGTTTTGCTATATTTGTGACATCCTTATCAACAGAACTCCTAGTCTTGCAACAATTATCACAAGTTTTTTGGCAGTGTGTGGAATTGAATTTTTCTCCAAAATGAAGAAGCTGTAAAAGACGTCTGCAATCAACATCATTTTCACAATAACCGACCTGAAACATTAAGATCATAATTTAAGATAAATTGAAAATTTATAATAACAATAAAAAAAATCAGGGGAAAATATACCAGGAGTTTATATCAATACCATGCGTAGGAGATTTTCAGTATTTGTTTCCAATATCCTCCCTGAATTATTAAAGCGACTATGTCCAGTAATCAAGGGGCTTTGCTCTGCAGCTCCTTGACTAATCATATGCTTGACTCGTATCTTCAAAAGAGTCAATATGTATAAGTAGGCAGAAAAGAAATACCACTACCACTTCACTTGATTTATCCAAGACTTTAATATGTGAAAAAAGACAGGAAAAGAACAGATATCACTAGTCACTTTAAGTTTGTTGTGCAAAATCAGAAGGTGGATGAACTCATTTCCTAAAGATTTAATAATGAACAAAAATCCCAAATATGCATTACATGAAGTGGAGCAACTTACATAATCGCTGTAGCTATAATACAATAAGCAAGATGAGCGTTGACCATCTCGACCAGCACGACCACACTCCTAAAACATGGCAAAAACATATTAAGCATACAGAATTTTCAGACTGCATGATGTTTAATCTCAATGATTACCTGATGATAACCTTCAATTGATTTTGGAAGAGAATGATGAATGACAAAGCGAACATCTGGTTTGTTGATACCTGAAAAAGAAGTGTTAATGCATGGTTGTTTTCCATGAATGAAACAACCAGAAAAGAAAGAAAAGGGGAATGATACCCATTCCAAATGCCACTGTAGCACAAATTATGTTGATTTCATCTTTGCTCCACTGCTTCTGAATAAAGGCACGTTGTGCAGGATCCATATTACCATGGTAAAATGCTGCCTTATGCCCATATTCCTAAAGACAGAATGTACCATTATAGGCATGGATGAATTAGATGAAAAAGGATAATTGATTTGATTTCTCATAAAATCCAATTCTTCAGTTAATCGGATTCGTTTAGAGTATGAAGTTTAAGGATTAGGCAGATATAATATTCTACCTGTCTACTTAATTAAAAAAATTTCTAGTGCAAACAGCAGTCTTTTTGCTAGCAGATAGGCAAAACATTGAGCTGATAAATTTTCTTCAGTACTTGGACATCGACAATACAACTCTAATGTGATAAAATGGAAGAGTTACAACCAAAAGGCATAAATACAACTTCAATACTTATCTGCATTCGAACTAGTTTCCTCAGCTTGAATACAGAAATTGTTTACAATCTTTTTCCATTTTCGTTATATTCCACCATCATAAAAAGGTTCCATGATCACATTAACCATCATTGGAAAACAAAAGGAAAACAGCAAATAAGATTTCAAGAAAGGTCAACAGAAGCATGTTAAGCCATAAACATGCTTCCTTGTACCTCTAGACTTAAACACCTTTCAACTAATTTACAGTGTGGCACTTAGGCTTAAATAGTAAGTGTAAGGTTAGATTTGGGTTAGAGGTCCTAAGCTGGAGGCAAAGTACCTTGTTTGCACCTCAAAAAAAATCATAGTTGTGTGCTTTCAAAGAGTACAAACAGCTTGTTTCGAACAAGGAAATTAAAAATAGAAGATAAACCAGAAAGACAAACCTGCAACTTCTCCGCAACTTTTTCACAATCCATTCTAGAAAGACAATAAATAATTCCACATTCATCAAAATGGTTTTCTTTGATGAACTTATCGATATCTTCCACACATTTCTTGGTTTTGGGGATAACAGAATACCTGTGATCTTGAAATCAGAGATGATTTGATATATATAAACATTCAGTTACAACCCAATCTTGATTCAACACTTACCATAAATTTGGTCGATTAAAACTTTGCCTGAATATGATGCAGTTAATGAGACCAAGAGCTTGCACAACATCTTCTTTTACACTGGCTGTTGCAGTTGCAGTTAAAGCTAAAACTGGAGTCTTTGGAAACTTCTGTTTCAAGATACCAAGGCCCTGGACAAATTTATGGACCAGCTTAACGTCAAACAAAAAGTTATATGAATATGGCCAACAGTATAGAAAATTCAGAGGTTAACAACCTGATAATCCGGTCTAAAGTCATGCCCCCACTGACTCACACAATGAGCTTCATCAATCACAATCCTTGCCAGCAAGTCACATGAATTTAGAATGTTCAGGTGCCGCAAGAGGACATCACTCCTGTAATCAAGATAGAGGTTATACAAGCAACTAAGCCTACATAAAAATAAAAAAGAAAACAAAAACCCAAGTGTATGCTGCTGATTTTTCATATCTGTATTAGTACACTTGGGAATAATATTACAATAGTAGTTAAAATTACCCACCAGGAATACATTGAGGAAGGTTGTAAAAGGGAAATTTTTCTAAAATTACAGAGAGGATGTTTAAGGTAGAGAAAGAATGGGCTCTTTCCAAGGAAAGACAAATGGTAGAAAAGGAATATCCAATGCTTTCAAAAAGAACCAAGCAAAAGATAAAAGGTTAAGTAGCAATATTTTGTCTATAAAAGCTATTCAAAACAATTTCCTTGTTGATAACCTTCATGTTATGTTCTATGAAAATTTTAGTTTTAAACTACCAACCAATACTAGATGTCGCTTTTAGTATGGTAAAATGTAACACATTAACAGTTAGAAGAAATAAAGGCTTTGTTCTTTAACTAACTCTATAAAGTCATCATTGAACTTCTTGATTTCTTACGTGAACTCTATTCTTTCAAAGTAATATGCAGCCCAAATAATTACCTCAGATATCTATAAACACCATATGCAATAATATAAAAGAATCACATGACACTCACTTAGCCACTTTCTCTGGTGTAACGTATAACAACTTGTATTTACAATAATCAGAAGTAAGCTCTCTAAGGATCTCCTGTTGTTCACTCCAATCCATATTGGCACTCAAGTAAGCAGCAGGTATATTTGCCTATCATACAGTCAAAAAGGGTAAAGAAAGTACATTCATCAATTAATGCAGCTTACCAGCCATCCAGAAAAAAGATGGACTATATCCAGACATGTATAAAACATATTACCTGCAACAAATGCATTATTTGATCTTGGATGAGTGAAACTAGGGGAGAAATCACCAATGTTATTCCTGGACAGATAAGAGCAGGCAGCTGAAATAGAAGAACAAACAACATGCTTAAAGTCCATCCTTATGTAGTATCATGCTGGCATCAGCCAAAGCCTAAACGAGAAAACTTTTGTCCCTTGTTACCAGTAATCTAAAGCAGAATCAAAGCTTATGAAGAATAAAATAAAAGTTTAATCCATATAACAAAATACGCTTCTCCAAAAGCTGCAAGACATCAAAAAGATTTAGCTCCACAAAAGTGGACCAGAATAGACAAAGCATGTCCGTACCACTAAAATAGCATCAAATTGTAATGGCAAAAGAGGCCAAGAGAGGCAAGCAAACTAGTAGTTGCCTAAATACAAAAGAACCAGAAACAGACCTTGAGAAAACCACTTTACCTGATACGTCAGGCTCTTCCCCCCTCCTGTAGGCATAAGAACAAAAACATCATACCCACTCATTGTGGCATTAATAACCTCTCTTTGGTTGGGGCGAAACGAGTGGTTTCCAAACACCTTCTTGTTATTTGCCTAAAGAGAAAGTGGCAAAAAACATTAGAAAAGATCATGCATATGGAGTATGAAAACTCGTAAACAAGTAAGCCACACACCTCCAGCTTTCTAGTCCATGGAAAATCTCTACTACTCCACTTTTGGTCATTTGAGCCTTCAATATAATTTACGTCAATAATCTGTGGAATGTATGGTTCTCTTTCAATAGGACCTGATGGAACACCAAAACTATTTACAGAAGAGAAAGGAACTGTTGGTGAATTCCAACTGTCATACCCATTTGGTTCATTACGGGAATGAACCTGGGTATCAAACTGAATTGGGTTAGTGCGTAATGATGTTGTTTGTGGTGTTCCATATTGGAAGCTGAGAGTTGCTGTTGATGCCGAAAAATTTGACTTTTGCCTTTCCACATCAGAGATATATTTCTCAAGCTGCTGAATTTGCTTATTTAGCTGCAACCTGACCATGAACATGAATATATTAATAGAAGCACAGACATAGGAGTTTTTGGTTCTTATCAGTTTGAAAAGGATCTGAATGTGTAGAAAATAAAATAGACTAATGTCCAATGTCATCCATTGCACTTCATCCCCATAATTCCTAATTTTAACTGCTTTTATTGTCTCTCTGTCTTCTATGAATATCATTCTTCAATATGGTTGCCTGACAACAAACCTGATTTCAATAAATCCCCTTGAATTGAAGTGCGGAATAATAACAGGTTTCAGGACAAACCTATCTTGGCGAAGCTTCTCTATCTCCTCGGGACTCAGGTTGGTAGCATTGTCAAGTAATTCATTAGATACGACAATTAACATGTCTTTCATTTCCTGTACATGACTTGCTGCTTCTGGGCAGTGTCCTAACTGCATTAATTTCCAGAATAAGGGATATAAACTTGGAGAAAATGAAATGACATCAGAGTAAAACAAAAAGCAGATACAATGTATACCTTACACCCATGACTGCAGTTTGAGCATAATTCAGGAGGCAAACAAGTTTCTTGTCCTGCAAAAGCATTTTTATCGACTCTTGGGGTAATAGGCGGAAATTTAGAAACTGAAGGTTGAGGTGTACAAGTTGACTGATAATGTTCTGAGACAATCTGATCCACATCAATATCCTGAAGCCCAATAATAGGCCGAGATTAACATTGATGTATAAATTAACTGAAAGAATAACTCAAGTTTGATATAGTCATGGAACCCTACTAGTAGTTCAAAGAAAAAGGACAAATAAATGCAAAAAATCAGCATAATTAATAACATCAGAATAGCTAGAAAGGGGTACAATTGTTAAAGCAATCAATAGAAGACCTTGATACAGTCGATATGACCAATTGACTGCATCAAGATAAACCCCAGATTCAACAGCTCCACTCAAATGAAAGCAAAATGCAAGTTAAAAAAGAATTTGACTGGGGGAGAGAGATGTAGAACTAAATCAATTTCATGAACATATCCAATTTTTAACTCAAATATCACCAAAGCAGACAAGGTGAAGCAGATTACCTTCAGTAAGTCATCATCATCAATTTCATTAGCCAAAACCTCTGCAGACTGCTCCTGTTGGACACCATGGAAAGTTTGATTCTTTAATGATCCGCCAGAAACTTTAGAATTGCTATGGCTGAACATAGATGTTGTAATCCCGCTGTTCCCTCGTAAATTATTTCCGCTTTCCATGGTATTGGCATTATTTGATGGAAAAGAACTGGTCATGCACCTTCCAAATCCATTGACCTTGCCATCAGTTTCACTGCTGTTTGGATGCACATGCATAAGTTCAGACCGCTTCATGCCTGATGGCTCTACAAGGGTAGACCTTCCTCTCCGATTATGTGAAATCTCATCCGTTGAAGTCTTAACTGGAGCACTTGTTCCTGGTTTTAAGTAGGTCCTGCAAGATGCTGGAAGGCTAGAAAGAATCTGCCAAGCCTAGGAGAGGTTTCCATAGAAAAGCTCAAGACATAAAAATGTGAACACAAATAAAAATCCAAGCAGGGGATATCTAAGAATACAGAATCTAAGTCTAACATATGAAGGAAAATTATCTGGAAATAAGAAGAGCAAGCAACTTAAAATGCCATATATCCCCTGAAAACCAACTATGGTGAAAACACTAGTTAATATTTCAATCAAGTTTACCTTTTCAACCTGAGTATGCTGAAATATTTGGGAATTCTGAATTGGGCGGGAAGTTAACCTTAAAGACATGAGAAAGGTTTGTTAGAAGAATCAATAAGTAGGTCAATGGAATGAAACTAAGAAATTATTCCTTGGATGCTTTGAATTATGTAATACAACACAATGAAAAAATCTTATGAAGGTATCACATAATAACATTCATTCTGTGATTAATAGCTGCATCATGATATTATTCTTTTTCTGATATAAAGAGGCAATTACCAGAAAGCCTGTTGTTCATCTAATAACCAAATGTCAAGCTTTACAGAGTAGATTGCCGCATTAGTAAGTAGTAACTACAGCCAATTTTGCTTTATATAATGTTTAGTTGTACTAATTCTAAACCAACAAAGCATAAGACATAAGGAAAATATTAGGGAGAAAGACTTAGAAAGTGCTACTCAAAGAAAAACATCAAAGTATATAACAGTAACCTACCGTGCAAACATTGTTCCTTGAGGTTTTTGCCCTTCTAGGGAGAATAGGAAATTCGTACACAGAAACTTCTTTTGACATGCAAACTTATCATGTGCATCGAAATGCTGCAACCAATTGACATTGGGAAGTTTGTCATAACATTTTTGAGATTCAACTGAATTGCTTTGACTGCATGTAAACAACAATGAAGAATTAGCCAACCAAGAAATGAAAAAATAATAGATAATCGTTATAGATAGAACAAAGACATACTCGGGCATGGTATGCTTTCCCCTGGTCACTAACTAACATAGATCCTGATTTCTTGATGAAAGACCCATTGCCCTAAAACTTCACCATTAATAAACCTGCTAACCCTAAACCTTATTAATGCGAGCTTGAACATAAAAGAGAGAAATATATTAGACTTTGATAAACATACAAAAAGGGACATAATTTTAAGTGAATGAGTGATACCTGCACCTTGGAGAATTTGTCCCTATTTTCGAAATCCAAACTATTTTTCAAAAAATAAGTAAAAGAAAATAACTCCTCTTCTCCCGTGCCCTAAAATCAAGCTTTCACACATTAGAAGAAATACCCAATAACTTTCTTTTTCCCGAAAAATGCTCACATTTAATGGAATGTAATAGTTCAAATGTAACAAATTTGCCAAATGCTTCAGTGAAAATACTCATCACTTCTCCAAATGCATGTTCAAATGGCTAAACAATACAAATTAAAAAATGTAATAGTTCGAATCGCTGGCATGTTCAAATGCATTAATCAATACAAATTAAAAAAAATAAATAACTAAATTCAGAAAATGTAAACAGCGAGACTGAAAATTTAAGCCAAAGAAAAGAAAAACAAGGACAAATGGCTAAACAAGTAGCGCCTAGTTAGAGATAACTGATAAAATCCAAAAAAAGAAAAAAAAAAACTTCATGTATTCAAGAGCTACACCGGCTAAAATAAGTTGAAAAATGCACATAAATAATGAGAGTGAGTGAAACTAGATTTGAATTGATTGAGAGAAATGAATCGAAGAGTGAACTGACCTTATTTTGCTATCGGATTTCTTTTAGGGTTTAATCTGAGAGATAAAATCTGCACGCAAAAAAAATAAAAATAAAAATGAATTTGCAAAATTCCAAATTGCAGAGAAAGAGAAAAGGCGCTTTTAAAATACAGAGCGGCATTGGAGTGGCGGGATAATTCGACCTGTTTGTTAAAATGAAATTACTACCCGTGTTTTTTTCCTTCATGAAATTACCTACTCTTGTGGTCACTCAATTATTATCATTTCTTTGTAAAGATTAAAATTTTTATCACCTAAATAATGAATTTTGTCATTTGAAATTAATTAATTATAATAATATGTTAAATATGTACCACATTAAAATAAAAAATAGATTAAATTACGAATAAAGTAAAATTTAAACACATAAATACATCAGATAAACAATACTAAATGTATTATAATTATTTATAATTGGTTTTGTCTTCAATTATGGGCTAATATCGAGTTGACTTCTGACATTAACTCAACTAATATCATTTTAATATATACAATTGATAGAAATAATAAATTTGTATATTAAAATAAAAATGTATAAAATACATTAAAATGAAGTTATGATTGAGTGATAAATTTAAAATTTTACTAATTCAATTTGTGCGGGTTCAATTCTTACTATGTGTATATTTTTATTTATTTTTGTTATAATAAAAAGACCGAAATACTCTTAAAAATAAATTTTATTTTAATTATAAAACGATGTTTTCATAATTTCCCTAGCTAGGTTGGTGTCCAATGAAAAGATTGAAATACCCTTAAAAATATAATTTATTCTAATTACCAAAGGACATGTTCATAATTTCTTAATCGGTGTTCGGTTGACTCGTGACACCAACTCAATTAGGAGATTAAATAAGAGTATAAATTACAAAATAAACACTGATAGCAGCAAAATGTATTGATAAAGGCTTAATTGATTTGTTTTGTCAATAAAGGCTTAATTGGATGAAAAATATCGATAATGACTTAATTGATTTTTTTATCTTTAATTATTTTTATTTTTTATAATTATTATTAAATTGGCATAATGGGTAAGTGTTGACGGCTAAATTTAATATAGTTATGAATTGTTGAAAATAAAAATATTTGTATTTGAACAAAGAAGATTCCATTGAGTCAATAACAATATGATATTAAAATGCCAATATTTGGTGATATGAAAACCAAAATGAATTAATAATAAAATTTAATTAATCAAATTCTCCAAATATTTGATATATTATTCAAATAATATTTTAGGGTTTTCTCTATCTGTATCAAATACCAAAGAAAAAGTGAGATTCAAAATTATTTAACGAAATGTATCAAATTCTTACATTGTAAATGTAATATCCCTCACTTAGTTCGGTTGTCGGATTTGAGTTACAAAATGTTATAGCACAGAACAGTATAATTATAGATGTTTAACAGCAAACTCAAACCAAAATTTAGTCATAATAATCATTTGATACAATTTAAAATCTCTCTCGAGTCTTTATATGAGCTTAGAAACGCACTAAAGTTGACCCGAGATTGAACAACTATCAATTAGAAACTTTTTTCAAAAAGAATGGCAATTATGCAAAATATGGGTCACACGGCCGTGTGTCCAAGCCGTGTAGGTTAAACACCAAATTTTCATCACAGTAATCACATGATCGCGTGGTTGGATTGTGTAACAATCTGAGATTGTGTGAATAAATGATTGACCAAATCTACAGTACTCATATGGGCGTGTAGCTGGCCTGTATGACAATCGAGAATCACGTGGCTCCAAAATATCCCATTTTCTAAAATAAAAATCACACAGCCGTGCAACTAGCCATTGTCTAACACACAACCATGTGGCCAGACTATGTGGTACAAAAATAGGCCATTTAAAGTTTGTTTTCAAAACCAACCTTAAATAACAATCTTGATTAAGCATTTTACAACACTTGACCTGTTCAAAAGACTTCAAAACCATGCTAACACATATCATTCTCTAAACATTAACCCAATATGTCATTCAATGGCACCTCAACTTGCTCAATTCAAAGTGGCTAATCCAACACTTACCAAAACTTTACTATAACTAACCATATGCAATCAAAACACCAATTCCAATCACATATAAGTAACCACATTTCTAAAACCAAACAACATACCAAGTTTGGTATCAATCCCACAACAACGTCAGAACCTATTTAACATACCATTTCTACATCAAATATCATTTTCAAAGTGCGCTTAGAAGCAACATGCAATATGTAACATCCCGATTTAGGGTCTAGTCGAAATAGTGGTGTGAGACCACAAATTCGAGGTGTATGAATGAGTTTTTAAGGTTTATGCCATGTTTGCATGCTAGTGTGAAAGTTTCATGGAGCAATTTTAAAAAATTTTGATTGAATTATCCAAAAGGACTAAATTGCAAAATTTGTAAAATGTGAGATTCTAGAAGCTATTTGTGTGAAATTACTTTAGAATATTAATTAGAGGCCTTTAAATAGCAATTTTCCCAATTTTTAGTTTTTGGAAAAAATTAGGCATGGATGAGTTAAAATATAAAGTTTATCAAAAGGGGCATTTTGGTCATTTATCAATTAAATGATTAAAAAGGGAGCAAAGATGACAAAAATTCATTCATCTTCTCCCCCAAGCTGCCGAAATTTGAAGGAAGCCATTGTTAGGGCTCTTCAACGTTTCAAGCTAGCTAATCAAGAAAAACGAAGCCCGGATCGAAACCGAGGCAAGATCAAGGTGGTGGACTAAATTGCACATTTTATACTTTTGAGTATCGAGGTAAGTCTATGCTTAAACAATGCATTCATACTTACAATTTGTTAATGCTAGCTAGTGTATAGCATGATTGAGAATGATTGGGAACCTATGTGGGATGAATACGATAGAATTTGTGAATGGATGAATGATTGAGTAAATAGATTGTGAATGAGTAGTGATAATGCTAAATGGTGGGCTAAGTGTGATACCATCTTAATGTTTAATGACGATGAGCTAGGTTGTATGCGATGCTATTGTTAAGTATATTGTCTAGTGGGTTAAGTGCGAGACCACTATGATTACTTTTGTGGTAGGCTAAGTGCGATACTACCTTATTAATTGATTGTGGTAGGCTAAGTGCGATACTACATTATTAATTTATTGTGGTGGGCTAAGTGCGATACT
Source organism: Gossypium australe (assembly GCA_005393395.2). Classification (NCBI taxonomy): domain Eukaryota; kingdom Viridiplantae; phylum Streptophyta; class Magnoliopsida; order Malvales; family Malvaceae; genus Gossypium; species Gossypium australe. The sequence goes on along the minus strand of CM016618.1, from coordinate 92,516,003 downwards.
ACCTTATTAATTGATTATGGTGGACTAAGTGCGATACTACCTTATTAATTGATTGTGGTGGGCTAAGTGCGATACTACCTTATTAATTGATTGTGGTGGGTTAAGTGCGAAACCATCGAGACATTAGCTATGTGGATTAGCTGTGTGGTTGTAATATTGAGTTAATTAGCTGTGTGGATGAATTATCGAGAAATAATGTTGTGTTGTATATTATGTAAATGATATATTGAATGCAGGGGTGCATTTCAATGGTTATGAGTATGTGACTCATGATGTGTTAGAAATGTGGTAAGGATGGAAAGAGTAAGCATAGTTGTACATTATATGTTAGTATAATGCTACTTGTTGTTTAGCTTATACTATGATGCTTAATTATTTATGTGTAAACTTACTAAGCTCAAAGCTTACTCTCTTTCTTTTCCCTTGTTTTATAGAGTGAAAGTGTTGGATCAAGATACGAGGACCTGTTAGAAGATTGCCCATACTGTCAGCACTCTCTGGTACATGAGATTCAATGTTTTGTATATGGCATGTATAGGGGCTAGACTAGTTAGTAAATTTTGTTGTAAATGATTAAGATGAGATATGTTAGTCTTTAGATGGATGATACATTTTGTATATGCCATAGTTGTTGGCTATTCTACATTATATGAAAATATGTAGTTATCTATGTGAGATGGTGTTTTTAATTGGATTGATTATGGATGTGTTGAATGAGTATATGATGTGTATGTTATAGGGGTGAGAAGAGCTTGGCAACTAGCTTTGTTCTTGTCCATGTGGATAGGCACACGGGCGTGTGCCTAGGCCATGTATGACACAAGGTCAGCCAATGGGCGTGTGTCTTGGTTGTGTGTCCCCTGTAGGTTAATCTTTTAAGTTAGAATTGGCCACGAGCTAGCCACACGAGCGTGTGTCTAGACTCTAGGCCGTGTGAGGGAAGTCAGTGTTTACCACAGTTGGGAACACATGCGTGTGACTTGACCATGGGGCATTGGCAGTATGCTTGAGGTTTTAAGCACGGTTTGAGAACATGGGCGTGTGTGACTTCACACGGGCGTGTGAGCCCTGTTCAAAATAGAATATTTTTAAGGTTGGGAAAAGTTCCGGAATAGTCTCGAGAGCCCTTGTGTGTATGAGTGAGGCCTCGTAAGTCGAGAATGAGGTTACTGAGAAGCCAAGAGAGAGTAGTCAAGATGAGCCTAAGTTGCGATCAAGAAGTTTTATATAAGTAACGCCTCGGGCCCGGTTTTGATATAGAACCCGGGTAAGGGGTGTTACACAATACACATTCAAAGTATTATGGCATACCAAAACAACCATATACACATTTATAACTATTACAACCATCTTAATACCAAATGTCATTTATAGACTAAAGTGACAAGTCTCAAGACCAACATATCCACAACTACACCTATGTACAAGACATGCAGCCATTTGAGTTGAACCTGTACAACTACTTAAGTACATGCCACAAATAACCGAGTCAAAATGATCAAAAGTCCATTGAATCGAAAAGCGGATAGTTTAAGCTCCAACATGATCCACTCAACACATTCAACAACCAACGATCTACAGAGAAGAAAAGTAGAATAATGGTGAACATTTTTGGGTGTTTAGTAAGTTCGTACAAAAACCAATTTAACTTACCTCAACATTAAACAATAAAAGTAATTGAAATCACATAACATAAGCATGATTTAAAACCTGTCAACTTTACACAATTTGGCACCACAACCAACTTAGTTCATTACAACAAATATCATTCATGCATATATAACATTATCATTTCATACACATAACCATTGATTTCACATTTCATCTCGCCATTCAATTCAATTTCATTTAGTTACTATTTTCGCCTGGAAAACTATAGTAACCTTGAATACACGAGGACTTAAATTGCTTACACGAGCTGTGAATGTAATTGCTCGCACGAGCTGTGAATTGAGACTTTAAACTTAATTTACTTGATGTTGTTGTAACAGCCTAAATTTGGGTCTAGTCGAAACAGTGGTTTCGAGACCACAAATCCGACGAGTAAAATTCTATTTTTATTATATTTTTATGGTCTACAATTTTACGGAAAGATTTCGTAAAAATTTCGTTCAAAAATTTTGACGTTTGGGCACTCAATTTGGTCAAAAGGACTAAATTGTAAAAAGTGCAAAAGTTGAGTTCTATATATTAGAGGTGTCAAATTGCTATGAGTTTTAAATTGGAGGCCCTTAAAAGGTAATTAGACCATTGAATAACTTGATGGATAAAAATGGGCATGAATAGGACAAAAGTGAAAGAAAAGTCTTAAGGGTATTTTAGTCATTTAGTGTTTTAAATGAATAAAAAGACAAAATACAAGAAAAAAATCTGCTCATCTTCTTCAAGTTGCTGCCGAAAATTTCTAGACTCCATGGCTAAGGGTTTCAAGCTTTTCAAGCTTCATAGTAAGTGTTTTTTTAGCCCCGTTTTTAATGTTTATCGTATTTTTGAAATCTCGGTAACTTAGCCTAGCTATTTCTACCATTATTTTGAGCTAGATTTTAACTTTAAAAATTGACCCATGTTGAATAATTGTGAATTTTGATGAATTATGGTATATTATGCATGTCTATGATTAGAGAAACGAGTTTTATTAGATGATTTTGATGAAATCGTATAAAAGGGGTTAAATTGTAAAAGTTATAAATTGGTCATAAGTGTGTGAACTAGTGAGAATTTGATGTTGCCATAGAAGAGAAAATGATCAGCATGTTATAAAACATAAGAATAAGGGCTGAAGTTTAATTTTCGACTATTGGGGCAAAAGTGCAAATATGTAAAAGTTTATGGGCAAAAATGTAATTTTGAAAAAGTTGAGTTAAGGATTGTTTTGAACAGTACATTAATTAAATAAGTGAAATGTGATGTTTTAGACCCCGAAAAATGAGATTTGGACCTAGAACCGGAGGAAAATCAAAAATCGGAAAAGTTGGTAAAATGGTCGTTTTGGTATCGAGGTAAGTTCGTATGTTAATAAGCATTAAATTTATTATATTTAAATGTTTAACTGATACCATGTGCTATTTCGTATATTATTATTGGATCATGAATAATATAAAAAAATTACGAGATTGTATTGAAAGATCAAATTAAGAGAAATGCAGGGCGGAGTATGATCGAATTTCGACATGTGATGAATTGATAGTACAGACCATGGTTGAACCATGGCAACAAGTGATAAGTGATAGCTTCGGCTACACTTATCTGATCAAGGACAAGTGAAAGTGATAAGTGGTAGCTCCGGCTACCTGATCAGTGCAAAGTGGTAGCTTTGGCTACCTGATCAGTGAAAAGTGGTAGCTCCGGCTACCTGATCAGTGCAAAGTGGTAGCTTTGGCTACCTGATCAGTGAAAAGTGGTAGCTCCGACTACCTGATCAGTGAAAAGTGGTAGCTTTAGCTAGCTGATCAGTGAAAAGTGGTAGCTCCGGCTACCTGATCAGTGAATAGTGGTAGCTTCGGCCACAAGTGATAAGTGGTTTCCGTGTAAGACCATATCTGGGATATGGCATTGATGTGATACATGTTCAAAATGTAAGACCATAGCTGGGCTATGGCATTCTAGTAAAAAGTGACGAATTGACGGATAAGATATGGGTGATCTATGGCAAAGTGTGAAACGTAGGTATGGTATCAACCATACTAAATTGTGAAATGTGGCACTGAGCAACACCGTGTAGCTTGTCATGATCGACAGCTTGTGTGAGCAGACTAATTTTATGAGACGTTCACTAATCTGACAAAGTTTGGTAAGTGTTACATGGAATTATGTGATATAACGAAATACGAGTTGATGAGACATGAGCATAAAACTTGATTGATGAATGAGTTCATTTGTAATTATATATTTGTACACCATTGAGTGTATTATCCGTATGAATCGGTATTCCAAATGAGCTAATGAGAAAAGTTCTAATATGAAATAATCCGAAATTTGAAATGAATGGCATGTAAATTTTCGATAATGGCTAGCTATTGGAATGGCTATTTAAGGATATGTTTTGGGGTTATGTATGATTAAATGGATGTTAATATAAAGTAATCATGAAAGAGTAAAATTTACAATAAAACTGTTTTGGAGAGCAACAGTGATATGAATTTGAAAACTCACCAAAATAGTAGAAATTGAATTATAAGTTGGGTGAGATATTGGTTTAAAGCTTTTTGAGTCTATTTTCATATAAAAGAAACAGAGAAAACAATGTATTTTTATATTTCAAGATATTTAAATTCTTGTGAGATTGGTTCAGAATGATTACGTGATCCCCTGTTCTGACTTGGAAAAATCATTAAAAATTGTACAAAAATAATTATGGGATAAAAGTTATATGTTTGAAATCCTTAATGAGTCTAGTTTCAAATGAAATAAATTATAACATCATTTGAATTCTGTACAAGGAGAAAATTGATTTGTAGTGAAAAATGGTCAGAACAGTCAAACAGTGAAATAGGGGAAATGTTAATGAATAAACTGTACTAATTGGATTAGCCAAAAATTCTGGAAATTTTACGGTATAAATATATATGAGTCTAGTTTCAGGGAAAATTAGCGGTTTTAAATTCGGATCTCTGTAGCTCAAGAAATAAATAATTTAGTGACAGCGATTCAAATAGACAGATTAATGTGAACATGAGTAATAAGGTATAAGCATGTGATTTAATGTTTGTATCAAATTGAGAATTTGTTGTGAGGATTTGTCATGTTGAGGCTTTGATAAGGCTACAAATGAGTAAGTTGGGAAAGTAAGAACTTAACATTATTTATGAAAGTTATGATAGCTTAGTAGTAAGCTAAATTCATTGCTAATGCTTATTATTTTTACATGTGAACTTACTAAGCTTTATAAGCTTACCCCCTTTTCTTTCCCATGTTATAGAGTCCTACTAAACAAGCTCGGGTTGGAGGTCGTCGGAGATCGCTTCACACTATCAAGCTATCTATGGGTATCTTTATTTATAAATGATTTAAGTTATGGCATGTATAGTGGCTTGACTAAGTCATTTTGTATATGTGTTAATTAATTTGACCAAATGTATTGTTTAGTCTGGTAATGCCTCGTACTCGGTTCCAGCATAGGATACGGGTATGGGGTGTTACATTTAGTGGTATCAGAGCCATGGTTTAGTCGGTTCTCGGACTACCATAGTGAGTGTGAGAGTCTAGCTATACATGCCATAATGAGATGTGATAGTGTGACGACTCCCGGCACTGATGTAAATTATTTTATTAGACAGATGCGCACTTCAACCGAGCTAACTTTGATAGTGCAAACAGTGTGTTTATGATGAGTTGAGACTCGTAAAAAGTAAGAATAATAGTTTATGATGTTTATGTGATGATATATAAATTGTGGATAGGAATTTCTTTTGAAATATGAAAGATGAGATGAAAGGAAAGTTTATACTATGATAAGTGTCCATGTTTGATTGGCATTTGTTTGATGCTATGAGTATAACTTGTGAAATTAAGTGAATGTTATGAGTAATTTTACTTGAGATTTATGAATGAAAGTATAAGTGCACTTGTTTGTATAAGCTGATAGTAAGGTTGTGTAAAATGACTATGCATGTTAAGTTACTTGAAACAAAATATATTGATGTGTGTTAAGTTATATGCATGAATATATATAAGAGGCAAGTCAGAGGCGTTTCAACTTCACCCCCTTCTAATAAGGTATGTTATAAAGAAATTTTATGAAATTCAGATCGAATGGGTTTACAATTGGAAGACTAAAGAGTTGAGTTGTAGATTAACTAACAACGTGATCAGAGTTGAGAATGGTTTAGTAAATGAACACAGTTGCATAAAAGATGTCAGATTAATATGAAGATCATTCGGATTCCAAAATGTTATAGTTAAAGAAAGGTCAGGCTCAGTTAATTAACTCATCCAACTATGAGACCTAAAGTATGTGATTGCCGGAATTTATTCTGAATTTATTTCTGTTTGCAATTGGAATAATATCAGATTAGTAAAGACAGAATTAGTTAGTGCAATCATGATAGAGATGTATTAGTGACTGAATGCAGTGTTTATGGTTAAGAAATTACAGCAATCTCTTCCGACTATTATATGTGTTTATTTACTCCCAGAGGTATAAAAATTGTGCTTTTGTATTGGTTGTTATGGAAATTTGTATTTAAATTTCTCCGATGATCAAGATGTTTTGTTTTCAGTCTGGACATTATCTAATAAAGTAATTGAGAAGTTAGTCTTATTATGGCACTATGATTTTTAAGTTGTATGAGTATTGTGGCATCAGCATAGTTAAGTGCTTCGATGAGTAACAGTTGAAGTAAATTCTACTATAAGTTTAATCTTTCTCTAGATTTGAGAAGAAATTGAAGTTGGCAAAGTGTGAATGACAGGAAGTTCAACTTAGACCTGTGTATTGATTTTCACTTTTCAAATGATCTTGATATATATATATATATATCAGCAATTTAAAGACATAATATTGTGATGTCTAGCACAATGATAATTATCTGTTTATTTGAGAAGTACAGAGATGGATGATATTCCGAGGCAGTTACACTAGTAAGAGTATGAAATGTTATGTACCAGACTTTGAACTTGATGTCAAAACTTTTAATGGGTAAGAGTATTGAACTTAGATGTGTGTAAAGTGCTTCTGAAAGTATTTCATTAACAGAGAATTTTTTTTATTTGGATAAGTGGTAATAAGTTCATATGGCTGAAAATTAATGATTGAATGTTAATTTCATGAATTATACAATGTATGATGAGATATATGTATTGATGAATTGAGAATAAAGCAACAATGCGAAAACCAAATAAAATGATCAAATTAAGCGGAACGTCGGATTTGAGTACTTCTGATCAGTGACAAGTGATAAGTAGTAGCTTCAGCTACACTTATCTGATCAGTGACAAATGACAAGTGATAAGTGGTAGCTTTAGCTACACTTATTTGATCAGTGATAAGTGACAAGTGATAAATGTGATCCGTGTAAGACCGTGGCAGGGCTATGGCTTCGGAAAGTGATAAGTGATCATACATAAAACCATAGTTATACTATGGCAAAGTGGAAGTGAAGTACTCAATTTTCCGTAATCGTTCCCTAATTTGATTAAGGATGGTAAGTGACAAAAGGGCCCAAAAGAGTTAAAGTAAATGTTTTGGGCATACGAATATGAACCTGGTACTTTTGACTCTGTATTTAGATGTTGATATGTCGACAGAATTAAGTTGAATGTTAAGTGTATTCAGGATTAACGATATCAGTGATAATATTAGAATGATAATAAGGCAGAACTATTGTGAATTTCATATCAGGTTTCCCTCAATCTTCAGATCAAGAGAAATGCTAGTGACAGAATTAGTATAATAATTTCAATATGTATCGATTCATTATTTGACAGAATTGACTGAGTTATATTACGATTTAGATCGATGACAGTGTGTTTCTAAAAGTATCGTCTTAAAAAGGGTTATTTAGTGATGTTGGAAATTGTGCGAAAGATATTCAATTTCATTCCGGTAAGATTTTCGGGGACGAAAATCCTAAAAGGGGGGAGAGTTGTAACAGCCTAAATTTGGGTCTAGTCGAAACAGTGGTTTCGAGACCACAAATCCGACGAGTAAAATTCTATTTTTATTATATTTTTATGGTCTACAATTTTACGGAAAGATTTCGTAAAAATTTCGTTCAAAAATTTTGACGTTTGGGCACTCAATTTGGTCAAAAGGACTAAATTGTAAAAAGTGCAAAAGTTGAGTTCTATATATTAGAGGTGTCAAATTGCTATGAGTTTTAAATTGGAGGCCCTTAAAAGGTAATTAGACCATTGAATAACTTGATGGATAAAAATGGGCATGAATAGGACAAAAGTGAAAGAAAAGTCTTAAGGGTATTTTAGTCATTTAGTGTTTTAAATGAATAAAAAGACAAAATACAAGAAAAAAATCTGCTCATCTTCTTCAAGTTGCTGCCGAAAATTTCTAGACTCCATGGCTAAGGGTTTCAAGCTTTTCAAGCTTCATAGTAAGTGTTTTTTTAGCCCCGTTTTTAATGTTTATCGTATTTTTGAAATCTCGGTAACTTAGCCTAGCTATTTCTACCATTATTTTGAGCTAGATTTTAACTTTAAAAATTGACCCATGTTGAATAATTGTGAATTTTGATGAATTATGGTATATTATGCATGTCTATGATTAGAGAAACGAGTTTTATTAGATGATTTTTGATGAAATCGTATAAAAGGGGTTAAATTGTAAAAGTTATAAATTGGTCATAAGTGTGTGAACTAGTGAGAATTTGATGTTGCCATAGAAGAGAAAAATGATCAGCATGTTATAAAACATAAGAATAAGGGCTGAAGTTTAATTTTCGACTATTGGGGCAAAAGTGCAAATATGTAAAAGTTTATGGGCAAAAATGTAATTTTGAAAAAGTTGAGTTAAGGATTGTTTTGAACAGTACATTAATTAAATAAGTGAAATGTGATGTTTTAGACCCCGAAAAATGAGATTTGGACCTAGAACCGGAGGAAAATCAAAAATCGGAAAAGTTGGTAAAATGGTCGTTTTGGTATCGAGGTAAGTTCGTATGTTAATAAGCATTAAATTTATTATATTTAAATGTTTAACTGATACCATGTGCTATTTCGTATATTATTATTGGATCATGAATAATATAAAAAAATTACGAGATTGTATTGAAAGATCAAATTAAGAGAAATGCAGGGCGGAGTATGATCGAATTTCGACATGTGATGAATTGATAGTACAGACCATGGTTGAACCATGGCAACAAGTGATAAGTGATAGCTTCGGCTACACTTATCTGATCAAGGACAAGTGAAAGTGATAAGTGGTAGCTCCGGCTACCTGATCAGTGCAAAGTGGTAGCTTTGGCTACCTGATCAGTGAAAAGTGGTAGCTCCGGCTACCTGATCAGTGCAAAGTGGTAGCTTTGGCTACCTGATCAGTGAAAAGTGGTAGCTCCGACTACCTGATCAGTGAAAAGTGGTAGCTTTAGCTAGCTGATCAGTGAAAAGTGGTAGCTCCGGCTACCTGATCAGTGAATAGTGGTAGCTTCGGCCACAAGTGATAAGTGGTTTCCGTGTAAGACCATATCTGGGATATGGCATTGATGTGATACATGTTCAAAATGTAAGACCATAGCTGGGCTATGGCATTCTAGTAAAAAGTGACGAATTGACGGATAAGATATGGGTGATCTATGGCAAAGTGTGAAACGTAGGTATGGTATCAACCATACTAAATTGTGAAATGTGGCACTGAGCAACACCGTGTAGCTTGTCATGATCGACAGCTTGTGTGAGCAGACTAATTTTATGAGACGTTCACTAATCTGACAAAGTTTGGTAAGTGTTACATGGAATTATGTGATATAACGAAATACGAGTTGATGAGACATGAGCATAAAACTTGATTGATGAATGAGTTCATTTGTAATTATATATTTGTACACCATTGAGTGTATTATCCGTATGAATCGGTATTCCAAATGAGCTAATGAGAAAAGTTCTAATATGAAATAATCCGAAATTTGAAATGAATGGCATGTAAATTTTCGATAATGGCTAGCTATTGGAATGGCTATTTAAGGATATGTTTTGGGGTTATGTATGATTAAATGGATGTTAATATAAAGTAATCATGAAAGAGTAAAATTTACAATAAAACTGTTTTGGAGAGCAACAGTGATATGAATTTGAAAACTCACCAAAAATAGTAGAAATTGAATTATAAGTTGGGTGAGATATTGGTTTAAAGCTTTTTGAGTCTATTTTCATATAAAAGAAACAGAGAAAACAATGTATTTTTATATTTCAAGATATTTAAATTCTTGTGAGATTGGTTCAGAATGATTACGTGATCCCCTGTTCTGACTTGGAAAAATCATTAAAAATTGTACAAAAATAATTATGGGATAAAAGTTATATGTTTGAAATCCTTAATGAGTCTAGTTTCAAATGAAATAAATTATAACATCATTTGAATTCTGTACAAGGAGAAAATTGATTTGTAGTGAAAAATGGTCAGAACAGTCAAACAGTGAAATAGGGGAAATGTTAATGAATAAACTGTACTAATTGGATTAGCCAAAAATTCTGGAAATTTTACGGTATAAATATATATGAGTCTAGTTTCAGGGAAAATTAGCGGTTTTAAATTCGGATCTCTGTAGCTCAAGAAATAAATAATTTAGTGACAGCGATTCAAATAGACAGATTAATGTGAACATGAGTAATAAGGTATAAGCATGTGATTTAATGTTTGTATCAAATTGAGAATTTGTTGTGAGGATTTGTCATGTTGAGGCTTTGATAAGGCTACAAATGAGTAAGTTGGGAAAGTAAGAACTTAACATTATTTATGAAAGTTATGATAGCTTAGTAGTAAGCTAAATTCATTGCTAATGCTTATTATTTTTACATGTGAACTTACTAAGCTTTATAAGCTTACCCCCTTTTCTTTCCCATGTTATAGAGTCCTACTAAACAAGCTCGGGTTGGAGGTCGTCGGAGATCGCTTCACACTATCAAGCTATCTATGGGTATCTTTATTTATAAATGATTTAAGTTATGGCATGTATAGTGGCTTGACTAAGTCATTTTGTATATGTGTTAATTAATTTGACCAAATGTATTGTTTAGTCTGGTAATGCCTCGTACTCGGTTCCAGCATAGGATACGGGTATGGGGTGTTACAGTTGCTTACACAAGCTATGGAGAACTAGCAACACATGTAAGACCTTAGCATCGGTAAAGACATCTAAAACCGACACCTGGTACCTTTTATACCTTAATGGCATGCCACTTGTATCCTAACCGTTTACTAAGTTCACACGAGCCTTAAATCTTTATATGTGTCTTTTTAACCCTTATAAGTCTGTCTTATATAGGTACTATGATCATATTAACAATTCGTAACCATCTCATATCACATTTTCATTCATACTTGACACAAACACCTCGTTTGGCAAATTAGTCCTTTTGATCTCAAATATTCCTTATTACACAATAATTCAGCTCACAAGCAATTTATAGAACACAAACATGAATACACATTAACAAAATAAACTTCATACAAACTTATCTAACCAAAAACAACAATAAACATGATGCCGATAACTAATCCAAAAATTTTTCTTTCTCACGATTATCCTTCAGTTGGTTCGATTCTTAATATATATAATAATTTTAATTCAATTATCAATTCCAGCAAATTAGCAGCATAATATGACATGCATGGATCTATTTTCCTTTTTTTTTGTTAAACCCTTAAAGCTTCACATTTTATTAATTTTAGTCCATAAAATTGAAACTGTCATATCTTTCACATTTAAGATTTGTTTTTCAATCCATTTTCAATTTCATCCATTTATAACTCTCCAAAATCCATAATTATTGAAATTTCATGACAGTTTCGAAATAATCGTATTTTAGACTCTAAACTCTAAAGTAATAAATTTCACTTTACAAATTAGTCCCTAATCACATCTAATCTTACAATCAATCCATTTAACAAAAAAAACTTCAAAAATCATCAATGGTAACATTTTAAAACTCTAACAGTATTAAGATCTAATCCTCAGATTAGCTAAAACAAGCTATTGGGATTTCAAAAACATAAAAATTACAAGAAACGAGCTTAATTGACTTACCTATACAAAGTAGTCGAAACTTCAACTCTCCCAAGTTTTCTTCAATGGTGGTTTTCAGTGGAAGAATGAAGATGAAATAATGTTTTCTCTTCCCTTCCACCATTAGTCACATGTTTTATTATTACATATTTTTATTTCTTAAATTTTATTATTAATTTAATTAATAATATCATTAAACCGTTCATTACATTTCTAAAATGGTTGATTTACCATTTAAAACCTTGATGTTGTGTTTTAGAGCCCTTTTAATAAATAAAAATCAACAGCGATTAACTTTTACGGTTTTTAGATTTAGTCTTTAAACCATAACCAGCCATTCAATCGACAAAATTATTGGACCAAAATTCAAAATAACTTTATAATAGACTCATAAATACTAAAAAATAATATTTATTGACTTGATCATAAAAAGGCGAAGTTCTGAAACCATTGTTTCCAACACCACTGAAAACGGGCTGTTACAGTAATGGCATCCGATACAAACCCATGGTGAAGCTTTTGAACTCTTTCTTTTTTGTCGAAACCAAGGTATCCACCACCGATAGCAATTATTAATCCCTTTGTCACAGGTGCTCTTCAAAAAGATAAACAACTAGCCATAAAATATGCTCTAACTCCTAAATTAAATTTTATTCTTTGCAAATATTAATATATTAAAGGTAACAAACATTAAAATCCTTCATTTCATTCATCAAGCCTCACCCAATTTTACCATTCTTATGGGTCAAAATGTTATGAAGCATAATGTTTTGGCTTTATAGTGCTAGAACTGATAAGTTGGAATAGCTTCAAAAGCATTGGCAATTCTATTAATCAAACTAAGACTTTTCATTAACCAAGAGCATATATATAATCATCACCATGAACATCGATTGACATCATCTTCTTAGAATAAAAGTGACTCCATTTCACCTTTTTACTATATAATTCAATACATTTTGCTAAATAATTTCAAATATTGCTTATTTTCATTATTTTATTTGGCATACATTGAAAAAAACCTCAATATTTCAACTACAGTCAACCCTTTCTATAACAGTTACCAACTATAATGACATTTCGTTCTAACATCCAAATTTTTAGAAGAATCAAATTTTTATGTTTTATTTTAATCATCTATAACAACTTTTTACTTACAATAACAACATTCATAGTTATAAAATACGTTCTTTATTAAAATAATTATTTATAATAGCATATTGTCTAAATGTTTAAGTAAAATTATATCTACTTCACATAAACAAACCTATTAATTAGCTTTTATTAAATAAAAATTATATTAATTAAAATACTATTTCAATAAAATGATTAAATTTCACGTTAAGAAATATATTAATCATATTTTATTAAATAAAAATAATCTTCAATTAGTGGAATTAAATATATCAATTCAATAAACTATTAAGTTCCTTAATTAAATATTCCACCATGAATTTGGAACATATAAACTTATAAATTCATTACTTGAATTTAGTAACTCATGATAAATTAATTAATTTAATTTGATAACATATTGGTTAATTGGACTTGTTAGATTTATGAACCTTATAATTAAACATGTGAGAGCAGAATGTAAAATAAAATATGCATAAAAGCAATAATACATGCACTTGTTATGCATCTCTTAATTTTTTTGTTTTGATTCCCACTTTCATTCTTTTTTGAACATAGTTATCACTTTCTTTATTTGATGGATGTTCATGATATAAATTCTATGGTAAGCTCACAACGATTATCTCTCTGTAACAGTATGTTGTTATAGGTGTATAAAAGTCTAACTCTCTACAACAGGCAATATTTAGGCAGACAAATTGAATTGTTATAGAGAATGTCGACTGTATATATTTATTTTATCATTATAAGTCAAAGAAAATTAACATTCAGTCTGATACTGTTTATCTAAAATATTGTTTTTATAACAATTTTATCAGTTTAGTGAATTTCACCCTTAAATCGTAACAAATAACATATTTTAATAAAAAGAAATCTATATATAATTTTTTTCTATCACATTGAGGAAAATAGAAACTCTAAATGGTTATTGCTCTTCTCAAATGTTAAATTATTTGTATGGAAAAGGAAATATATAATTATTTTATTATAGAAGTAGAATCATTTCTTAGTAAAATAAATGTAATATTACATTTCATAATAAGATTCCGGATGATATGTTACATTAATTTGTTTAGTTCATTTAGTTGAAATGTTAGATTCAAGCGTTTGGTTGACAAAATGTATAAGATTATTTAAAAACACATTTTACTTGATTGTCATTATTATAGAATTTAATTTTTAACAACTCTAGCTCTTTTATTTTTTAGTCTCAATCTCCATACAAGTATGATAATTTGTTATAATTCTTACATTTTGTTACACTTTATATATTAATAAAAAAGTATATGATGTTAAAATAAATTTATAAATCATAATTAAATAATTCATGAAAAATGACTGACTAATTGCATCACTGATCATAATTAATATTCTACTAAATCAATTAATAGATAAATATAATAATTATAATGTTAAAGCATGATATCTATTGTGTAACTGTAAGAACAAATATAAATTTATTTTTAATTAATCTTTAATCTTATTTGAGAAAAAAAAAACTAAAGCGATTAAAATAAAAAAAAGGGAAAATTTGTTGAAAGTTTAATATTATACCCGTAATCTAATAAAACTTTAAGGAGTGAGCCTTAATGAGATTAATTATATATTATGATGTATTGACACTATCCAAGAATATAAGATAATCGAGTGGGAGGAAGGTTAAAAATCCAAACAATATAATTTTATTCCAAAATGTAGTATTACAAGACGTAATGTAAGATACAATTATTCAAACGTAATCTTACTACTGCTCCTAAAATTTAATTTATTTGTTCGAGGAAAGAGATATGTAATTAATTTACTATAGAAACATTCATTTTTAGTAAAATAAAACACCAAAAGCTCCACCTTTGTATTGTAAACAACAATAATAAAAATGATGACAAATTCTACAAGATAATTTAGTAAAATATGCTTTAAAGTAATCTTACATTATAACAAATAAATTGTAAAATCTTATATTTTAATCAAATGAATTAAATATTTGTATTTAACATATAAAATTAATTGAAAAACTTATGCAAAACAAACCTCAGTCAAATCTTTGAATTTTGTCTATTTTCAAAATTGGATTTTAGAGATTATTTAATTTTCTATTATTAACTATTTTAATGAAAATATTAACATATTTAGTCATAGAAAAACCTTCAAATGAAAAAAGAAAAGAAAAGTGTTAGTACGATGACTTGGAATTATTTAAAAAAATATATAAGTCAGCATTTTAACAAAAATAATTAATTTTTATTAATTATTTTGCATATTGACAGTGAAGCATAAAATTATTTATATAATTATAAATATTTAAACTATTTATTAAGCTATTGATTGAGTTGGTGTTACTCTCAATGGAACTACTAATTCGGTTAGGAAATTATAGAAATGTCCTTCAATAATTAAAAAAAGTTATATCATTTAATGGTATTTTAGTCTTTTTATTTTAACAAAAACCAATTAAAATATATGTATGGTGGAATTTGAACCTATGCTAAATGGATTACTAAAACCTTAAACTTACCACTAAACCAAAAATTCATTTTAATATAATTTATACAATTTTGTTTTAATATAAACAAATTATTATCTACATTAGTTGTATATATCTATACTTATTTATTAAGCTCATGAGTTGGTGTCATCTTCAACCGGGTCACAAATTCAGTTATGAAATTATAAAAATGTCCTTCTGTAATTAAAAAAGTTATATTATCTGAAGGCATTTTAGTCTTTTTATTTAAATAAAAATAAATTAAAAATATGTATATGGTTAAACTCACACCAATTGGATTACTAAAACCTTAAATTTACCATTCAATCAAAATTTTATTTTAATGATTTTATATATTTTTGTTTTGATGTACACAATTTATTATTTACATAAGTTGTATAATTAGTTTCAAATTATAACGGGAAAATTAGTCATTGTACATTATAATTAATTTCATCTAATTTTACTATTAAAATTTAGTGTTTGTATATTGACAAGAGGTACATATAGCATGTCACGTGTCATTATCTGATTTTTTATTATTCATGTCAAGTTTAAACAAAATAAATGAATATAATTTTAAGTAAAAAAACTAATTTACTATTTAATATAACATATATAAATTAATTAACTTATTTTTTGAATTCAAAAATAAAATACAATCTCAGTACTAAAATAGGAATCTCCTCGAAACTTTTAACTAAATAAAAACACGATGACAAGGGATAGGAGCAGACGATGATATGTAAAATAAGTTTTTTTAATTTTATTTTATATTTTATCTAATTTTCAATCAGCAAGTCGCCTACTGCACTTCTAAATGGCCTCTGCTACATTTCTCTCCACTCTCTCGTTGGCCAACAAGGTAAAGTTACCCCCTTTTGTTTTTTTCCCTTTTTCCAACTCATAAACTCTAATATTTGCAGTAGTAGAAGATAAGCATTTGCAGAATCTGATACTAACAATCTAATTCCTTTTTCCTTTCTTTCAGAATTATCTGCTGTTAACTCCTACTCATGCTTATGCAAAAGGGTATCCTAACAACTTTAGAGTTTTGAATTTACCTTCCATTGTTGTAAGAAAAGAGGGTTCTGTTCGGTCGCAAGGTTTTGTAGCAATGCAGGAGAAGGGTGGTTCAACATTGAGCGATGATTCGAGGACGAAAACCCCACATGTTTTGACTGTTGCTGGCTCTGATTCGGGTGCTGGGGCTGGAATTCAAGCTGATCTCAAGGCTTGCGCTGCTCGTCAAGTCTATTGTTCTACTGTTATCACTGCTCTCACTGCTCAGAACACTGTTGGGGTTCAGGTTTTATATTCTTCGCAAACCTTTTCTTTTTTCTTTCTTTTTTTTCAATACTTCGAATTTTGGTTTTTTTTTTCTTTATTTGATGAATTCTGAACCATCTTGCTTCGTTGGCTTGAAGACTTTTCATCATTTGAAACCTGAAAAAGAGAACGAGAATGATTGTATAGAAAAAGATTCATATTTTTGTAGAATATGTGTAGAGAATATAGGATTAGCTGCTATTGTTGAATTTACGTACGATTGTAAATTAACGGAGCTTGAACAACCAGATTTTTATTCATGTTCATTTTTAAGATTGTTCGTGTTAGGTTTGTATTTGTAAATAATTTCAAAATGTTTTCATGTTCATTTATTTAAAATTATGTGATATGTTCTTGAACAAGCATATTTGTGAAAATTAAACAAAATGTTCATGAACAACATATTCAGTAACAATGTTCATAAAATAATAAACAAACAATTAATGAATAAACACATACATACATATATATATATATATATTATATTTTAGATATAAAATAATTAAATGTTTATATTTATATAAATAAAATAAGCACACAAACAATAATAATTTTATTAATATATAATAATCAAACAATAAACAAGTTTTAAATGAGCTTTATATGATTTAATAAACGAGCTTTAAATGAACATAAACAAATTTATTCATGAGCATAAATCAACCGACCATACTTTGTTCGTGTTTAGTTTGTTTAATAAAGGAGCTTCAAAATTTTGTTAATGTTTGTTTATTTAGCTTGGTAAACGAACAGAAACTAAACTGCTCACGAGCTCTCCCCTTGTCCTCAATGGTTATGCACTTGTCATCTAAACTTTAACAAGTTTCAACAGAGCTGGTAAGCAGAAGAAACCAAATAAATTGAACTGCTCAGGAACTGTTCTTCGAATGCTTTGTTTATTTACGGCGCCAAATTTATGTTTAAGGTTGATGATCTATTATGTTTATGTCATTGATTAATTAATTTTCTGGTTGATTTTCAGAGTGTAAGTAATGTACCAGAGGATTTCGTTGCACAACAGTTAAAGTCTGTGCTATCTGATATGCAAGTTGATGTGGTAAGACATAGTTAATATGTTGAGCTTTAAGTACTTAGGCATGAGTAACTCATAGCCATAGTTGGGGCTTACTACTGTTTCCAAGTTATGGTCTTTTCAAGTATTAGGTATAACTGCAAAAGAATTCAGCTTAAGCTTTATCATCTACGGTATTAGGTGAAAACAGGCATGCTACCTTCTGTTGGCATAGTCAAGACACTTTGTAAGACGCTCAGGGAATTTCCTGTCCATGGTACGCAATGGAAATAAATTTTGAAACTGTGTTTTTTGAGTTGCAATTTAGTTGACATTTCTCTGGTAACCGAAGGCAGCTTTGGTGGTGGATCCTGTCATGGTATCTACAAGTGGGGATGTGCTAGCTGGTCCTTCCATTCTTTCCACATTTCGGTATGTTATGGCTTTTTTTTTCTCTTAGTATTCAGTAATATGCATACCCTTGTGGTTCTTCACAAACGTCGTTGTGCACAATCATTTCATTTGAGGTTTGCCGAAGTGAACTGTGGTTTGTTCTCAGTAGTTGTTATTATTGTTTCATGCTTTAGAGAGGAGCTCCTTCCAATGGCTGACATAATAACCCCAAATTTGAAGGAGGCATCTGCTTTGCTTAATAGTATGCAATTGGAAACGGTGGATGACATGCGCTCTGCTGCAAGATTGTTGCATAATATGGGCCCAAAGTGAGTTGAAAAGCTCTTTTGATTTGCATAATATGACAAGTGTTCTACATATATCTATAACTTCATGTTTACAGACAGTTAAACAGATACTTTATGTACTGATAATGTTTGTTTTTTCAGGAATGTGCTTGTCAAGGGGGGTGACCTACCTGACTCATCAGATGCTGTTGATATTCTATATAATGGTAGGCTTATTAGATTTTGTGGTTCTCAAAGCCAAACTGTTTCCATCCTTCCTTTGCTATTGTTTGTAGCAAATGAGCTCTTTTATGGATGTAACTAAATGGTTTTGATGTCTGACTGAACTTTAAAATTCAACTTTCCGTAGGTCATAACTTCTACGAGCTGCGTTCGCCCCGTATAAGAACTCGTAACACTCATGGTACCGGTTGTAGTTTGGCATCATCTATAGCAGCTGAAGTAGCAAAAGGCTATCCAATGCTTTCAGCTGTTAAGGTAATTACATCTCTGCTATGGCCTTACTGTTTTCCAGCTCTCTCTCATTCTTAGCCACTTGTCTTTTGGCAGGTAGCAAAACGCTTTGTTGAAACTGCATTGGATTACAGCAAAGAGATTGTTATTGGAAATGGACCTCAAGGCCCCTTTGATCATCTATTGAGACTTAAGAGTCATTCTCAAGATTGTCATAGGCAGCAGCCATTTGATCCAAGTGACTTGTTTCTGTATGCTGTTACAGATTCAAGAATGAACAAACGGTGGGACCGATCTATCGTCGATGCTGTTAAAGCTGCCATAGATGGAGGTGCTACCATTATCCAGTTAAGGTCCGTTTCAGCTGTATTTTTTTTCTCGGTTATCATGAACTAGATTGTAGGAACTGCTGCTACACAAGGCTGTTTGCGGATTTTGTTTGTCTGTGATGAAAATAGCTTCACTTTTTGCAGAGAGAAGGATGCTGAAACAAAGGACTTCCTGGAATCTGCAAAAGCATGTCTTAGAATTTGCCGTTTGCATGGAGTTCTTATGCTGATTAACGACCGTGTTGATGTTGCCATTGCTTGTGATGCTGATGGAGTGCATGTTGGCCAGTCCGACATGCCTGCTTGTGTTGCTCGAACTCTTCTCGGTCCAGAAAAGATTATTGGTGTCTCTTGCAAGACACCGGAGCAAGCTGAACAAGCATGGGTTGATGGTGCTGATTACATTGGGTGTGGTGGTGTCTACCCAACCAACACCAAGGAAAACAATATAACAGTTGGTTTGAATGGGCTGAAAACCGTTTGCATGGCTTCGAAGTTACCAGTGGTGGCCATTGGTGGAATCGATGTGTCAAATGCACGTGCTGTAATGGAAATCCGCACACCGAATCTAAAAGGCGTTGCTGTTGTTTCGGCCCTTTTTGATCGGGAATGTATACAGACTGAAACAAGGAAGTTGCATGAAGTGCTATTGGGATCTAACATTGGTAGTGCATGACAAGGAAGTTGCATGACGTGCTATTGGGATCTAACATTGGTAGTGCACGACAAGTTTTATGATCTGATTCTGATAAGATAACTATCTCAATATGAGATGTTCAAAAACTGAATGTTGACAATCTTAAGCATCATTCGATTTTTTCTGTAATAATCATAAAAGGATGGACAAGTTCCTATTTTCCATGTTACTCGTAGGTGTGTTAAATTCGTACATCCAAGACAACTAAATCTTAAATAACATATGCAACATGAAAATTGAACAAAGCTGCAGGAAAGCGTGAGAAAAAAGCAGGAACAAGGCAAGTAACAATATTCAAATGACATTTCATATTATAATGGTGAGTTGTAAAATTTTAAACGAGTCAAACATTCTGGCATACCATTTTATGATGGAAAAGAAATCAGCTTACAAGACTCGCATACCCTCCATTATACTCTAAAGTCTAGACATTAACAACCCACAATTATGAAGTTGATCCCAATTGGGTAAAGCTTCAAATCCCAGTAGTTCCAACTTCCGACTTTCAATAGCAACACAACCTAAACAATCATAAAAAGACTGCACAAATATCTTCGGCCCAAGACAATAATTTACAGTTTGCTTATTCGACACCAGGTCCTAGGTAGAAACCGACATCATATGAACACAAGGACTAAACACAGAACTCGAATTGAAAAGCATATACTAACAAGTTTTAAGAGACATGAACTTCTCCACTAGCATGTACCTCCTTTACTGTCTTCTCGTACTCATCTTCTTCTTCCTCTTCTTCTTGCTCTGTATCTTCTTCCCTTGCATCCCCATCTTCCTCTCCGCCCCAGCCAAAGCCACCAATAGACCGTGATACTGGAGGAGCTACTTTCGCTTCTTCGACTATTTTCATGATTTCATCAACAGATTGAAGGGAGAAAGTTGGGTTTTCTTTCCTATAGTAGGCAGCTTGAGCTGCCTCTGTCAGTTCCCTGGGCAAGTTCTTCAAAAACCATGGATGGCTCTTGATATCTTTTATGGAGATCCTCTGTGAAAACACAAGCTCAAACAGTGAGTCCCAAATGGGAAAAGCCAGAAAGGAAAAGCAAGCTTATCAAGGTGACGAATGGATGGAAGGTTATCATAGAGAGCTACTCCAAGAATGCCAATTTAGAAATGGGGACTCTTGTTTTACTATCCATCCACTTCATAGGCAGAAAAAAGAACCTCGTCTCTCATAATTTAGCTATGGACAAGCAACATGTCATTTTGATTATGATCAATCATGCCTCCAAAAGTTATATTTCAATGCACGAGTAGAAGACAGTAGATATAAGCCTTGTGCTTTAGCACATGAAAGAAACGATGGAGAATACACACATCCATACATATACACTCAAGACTCATATCATGCTAAAAACCACCAATTGAGAAAAAGAAATTATGGGAGAAGTCAGAAAAACAACTGTCCACATCTTGAACAAGTTCTGTAACATCAGTACGTACCCTGGAGGGGCTAGCAACAAATACGCGAGAAAGTAGGTGTCTGCAATCTTGAGATATATGAACATAGTCTGGGATTTTGTATTGAACTGACATTATTCTCTGCGACAAATTTTAAAAAAATCATAAAGAAATTAAAAGATGAAGATAAGTTAAAACATGGATGGTTGGAAGGATGTAACTTACACTAATAGTTTTCCTAAAATTCTTTGGATCCTCTTGGTCCTCAAATGGGTAAGCACCAACCAACATAACGTAAAGAGTCACTCCACATGACCATACATCAGCCATCTGAAAAAGAAATGCAATCCTAAAGTTAATCAAAAACAGAAAAAAAAATTAAAAAAAATCTCCTCTCTGCTTTGGAAAGACTTACTAAACCTCAGAAAACGGTACTCTTTGCCAAATATCTCAGATGCTATTTCTTTCATGGTCGTTAAAATGAAAACTTCAACATAAAGTGGCACTACCTGTAATAATGCAGTACTAGTAGATTTCCAACTAATTGATGGATATTCTGAGCCACTGTTCTTTAACCAGGTTTATAATCACCCTCGAAAATTATTAAAGTATTACCAAGTACCATCAGTCAATCTTTAGAACAGTATGTTAAGGCATCAACTACTCTAGCAGAAAACCAATTATCATGATAAGCTATTCATAATTGAAACAACCTAGTCTAATAAACAAGCTGCTGTCAGCAATATAACAAAAGCAGACAGACTAAATTACCTTGCCATCATATTCTCTCCGAGAAAGAACTTCTGGTGCAATATAAGCAGGAGTACCGACAGTTGACTTGGGTCTTGAATGCAGCAAAGATGACTAAAAAGGGGCGGAAGGAAGCATCTTAAACAACAATTTCCGCAAGCATTTGATTATGCTTATTGTAATAATCCTATTTTGAGTATTACCTTTGAGTAACCGAAATCACAGATTTTCAGACGAGGAGCAGGGCTCCCATCCAACAAAGTATTCTCTAACTTCAAATCTCGATGGCATATTTGCTGAAAGTAAAAAAAAGGTAAAATATGAGAAGCTCACCAGAAAAAAAAAACAAAACAAAAACAAAAACAAAACAAAACAAAACAAAAAGGACAACCTAAAAATCTCGTAATAGATGGAATCTTAAATCTTAGTTACCATGGAATGACAGTAGCTAACTCCTGAGATCAGCTGCTGGAAAAAATATCTGGCCTGAAAAAATAATCTGTTATCACTGTGGAAAGTTCAAAAACACCAAGCCGTCCATCTCTCACTTAGAAACTAAGGATTATTCAATCGATAAGATGAGACATTTCATCTCAGACTAGTCACTAAATCAATTGAAAAGGGTAAAGGGAACATAATAAATCCAACCAGCAACAAGGTAATGGTAAATATTATCAGTCCCCGCACCTCTTTTTCCCCTTTTGCAAAAGGGCATCTATTTAATAGCCAACTTTTGAAATCTAAGCTTACCTCATCTTCACTGAACCTTCCAGCGTTGCAAATTCGCTCAAAGAGCTCACCACCAGCAGCATACTCCATCACAATTGCAAGATGCGTAGGAGTCAAAACAACCTGCGAATTAAAAAGGAAAAAAAAGAAAAAGAAAAAGAAAAAAAAGAGAGAGGTTAATTTTAAGCACATGAATGTAAAAGGAAAAAAGAAAGAAAGTGGATAACAAATGACAGTACCTCTTTGAACCGAATTATATTTGGATGACGAAGCGATCTATGATTTATAATCTCTCTTGCCACATTCTCATCAATCTATCACAAAAGGTAAAATGTAAAATAAAAAAATTTTCTCAATTTTCTTTAAATGCAACAAGAGTAATAAACAACAAGAAATTAAATTCAACTGCAAATTTCAATCTTTACGGAACTACCGACAATGATTTCATTAAAAAAGTATAAAAGCTAATTTTTCCCTGCGAAAAAAAAAATCTTACATACACACCATACATGCATGCGTGATACATAGATAGATACATGTAAAATGCATCATAAAAATATTTTAAAAAAGAAAAGAAAATGAAAATTAAGTAGAAGATAACCTTATGGCCACGGTCGATATACTTCATGGCGACAAGTTCTTTGGTTTCCTTGTTACGCATCAGCCTTGCTACACCAAAGTTCCCAGATCCTATGTCTTTCACCAGCTCGTACTTCTCCATATTTTTTTTTCTTCTTTTAAATAAATCAGATAAATCAAAACCCTGACTCAATTATTCACAAATCCAAGCACGTATCGATTTACATTCAACACATTACGAATCGAAACACGTAGCGGCGGTGGACGGCGGAGGTGACGGTGGATGTGGAGATTTGGAGAGATTTGAAGGAAAGTAAAGAATATGGAATTTTTTTGAGTCTTTAAAAGACAGCAAAAATCAGTGCATTTATGAAGAGAAAAAAGGTTTATAAATTATTTTATTTGACCATTATTTTATTTTATTTTGGAAGAAACTGTGTGGGGATAATAATTTAGAAAGAATAATAAATGTCCCCAGCACTGCTCCTTTTCCTTTGTTTATTAGAAGGTGGTTTGATTCTCTGCGGAGGGGCCCATGCTAGCTTATCATGAGATCTCCTCTTGATTCCGCTATGATTGTATTTTGATTATGGTTAATTTACTTTTTATCCATAAATTTGGTAATTAAGTTGAATTTGATACTTGAATTTGATAAAAAAAATTCATTTTAATCTTGTCTTGAAAAATATTAAAAATATTTCTTTTTATAAACAATAGAAATTTATTTAATATATCAATGACAGTTTTTTTAAATAAAAATATTTTAAATATTCTTTTTATAGTTAAAAATTAATCTATTATATTATACGTTGATCACAAGGTAATAAGAAATAAAAATAAGAACACATGGATTTTACATGGAAAATTCTTATTGAAAAAACTACGAGAATATAAAGAGAAATTTACTAATGTTGAAAAATAACAATACTAAGAGATTTTTCGGCTATACGTTGTTTTTAAAAAACGTCTAATAAAATAACAATATAAGAGGTTTTTAAAAACGTCTAATATACCGATTCAACTTCTGCAGCAAGGTTCAGCCCTCAGACCTTCACCTCCACATATTTTCAATTTTGCCCCTCTATTTATTTCTTTAATAAGTGACTTCAAACTTTTCAAGCAGGATCAAACGTGATTCGAGTCACGCAACTCTTACATAATCTTTTGTGTTTTAATTTCACAAATGAAATATTATTTTTAAAAGTTTAAAAACTTTATTTCTAGTATACTCAATAATAATCATTCTATTTCCAATTTGTGATTATTTTTGACAAGTTTTCTCCTCATTTATGCAAAAAAAAAATGTTTATGAAAATAATTGTTCTTTTTTTAACTAAGGAATGAGAATAGCGTTGCTTAAGATCAAATTTAAGCTCTTGTGCGTACAATATGACGTTTTTATCAATAAGCTAAAAGGTTGTTAGCTATAACAATAACTGTTATAATATAGAGTATAATACAATCCATTGTAATCATTATTTAAGATTTTTTTATTTTTATTTTCAATATTTTATTTTATAAATATTTTTATTCTTAATTTTAGTTAACTCGAAATTCAGTTTTGTAAAAAATTATTAAGAAAATGGAAAAATTATTAAGAAAAAACTTTAAAGTTGATAAAATATTAATATTTTTGTTTAATTGATTGAGTAATATTACTACATTTATCATACAAAACTAGAATCAAAATAAAAGGCTGTAGGACCAAACACAATAAAAGTCAATTTAAATAAACTGTGAAAGAAGGATCATATTCTTGTTTAGAAAAAGAAAGAAAGAAAGATCATATTCTTAAATATTTATTATATGGGCTAAAATGATATTTAAAATAATTTAGAGTGGGTTCTGCCTGCCCCTAACTTTATTCATGCTTTCCAAGTATAATATAATGTAACATATATAATTAGTAAACTATCAAAATAGTTATTTTTATTTATCTCAAGTTACGTTTTAGCCACTTATGTGTGAAATATTATGTTTTAGTCACTTACGTTATCGCGTTGTAATATTTTAGTTATTAAGCTGTTAATTACTGTTAATGGTGTAATGATAAGCTGACGTGACACATTAAATCATAATTTCAAACAAAAATTTTAGATTAATTTATACAGTCAGTCCCTGTATTTTTTCGTTTTGAGCAAAAAAAATATGTTTTTATTTTTATTTTCTGTTCTCTTCTAATTCTACTTTTGTTTTCTTTCCTTCTCAATTTCTTTTAACGTAGTTTTTCTATATTTTTCATTTGTTAAAACTAGTCCCTATACTTTTATTTTCTTTGAACAATTTAATTTTATCGAGTGAGGCAAGTTTTTGGACTAGTTTTAATAAATAAAAAATATAGAAAAACTATGTTAAAAAAATAAAGAAGAAAGAAAAATAGAGAAAAAAAACAACAGAAAACGAAAAACAGAAAATTTACTAACATTCAAATAATCTGGTTGCTTTAATATATATATGGGAAGAGAGATTTTTAAGTTTTTAAAATGATAATACTAAAATTCTTTTGACATGTAGCAATAGAAAAAGGAAAACATTCGTGGAGGAACTTTTTTCGTATAATTTTTAACAGTCTTCTATAAGTTATATTTTTATAATAAGTTTTTCTAACTTGCTTATATTTAATAATTTAACTTACAATTTTATATACATTTTAAAATTTGAAATTGTTTAAATTTTTTTTTAGTTTATTACTATTTTTACAAATTATATATACTATTAAAATTGAAATAGATATTTTAAATATATAAATAATGTTACAATAAATTATTTAGTGGTCACAAAATTTAATTAAAAATCTATATCCACTAATTAAAAACTATACATAAAAATATAATTTGACACAGTTTATTATTATAATATTTAAATTTTGGAAAATAGTTTTAAAGTGCTATTTACTTAAATTAAATTTAATGTAAATTATCATATTTTTAATGAAACATTACAAAATTTATGAAAAAAATTTAAGAAAGTTTTAATTTAATTTAATTTAATTAATAATGCAATCAACATGTACATAGCACCGGTGAAGAAAACTAGTTAATATATATTAGATTAGTGTAAAACTAAAATACCTTTATAATTTTATAATTAATGTTTTAATATTATAATGGTCATATTTAATGTTTTATCCAGGTAAATTACGCATGCTAAATTTAGGTATAAATCATAAAAGTACACATGAATTTTAATTGAATGTGTAATTTCGTACACGAGCTTTAATTTTATGCAATTATACATATGAAACTTTGGTATAAATTTTCTATTTTAAATGTGCATAATTTATATTTTAATTATGATTATATTTATAAAATAAAAAATAAAAATTAAATTCCTTCAAAACAATTATAAAATTTTACATGCAAATTTGTTATAAGAAATGTTGATTGGAATAAATTTAAGTGCTAATTTGTTTGGTATTTAATAGATTGTGAAAAGAACATTTCAATTCTCATACGTTTCTTTTTTTGTCCTTTTTACCTGATTTGATCAACTTCGCCATCATATGAAAATATATGTAAATCACCGAAGTGTCCACACCATTAATACGGGTCCAGAGCCTACTTGATTATGTCTTCCTCTAGAGAGTGATACCAACGTCCAAATCTGCGCGTGGGTCACCTGCACTTTGCGTCCTTAAGCCATTGTTCCCTATTTTCGCTAATAAAACCATTTTAGGAATGGAACCTGAGCTCATGACTTGACCTTTGGCTTCGAACTTGTAACTTTTAGACTCTCTTCCGTTTCTTTCAGTAACGTTTTTGCAATAAATATATCTTATTCATAAAATATTTTTATCAATTTAAATATTAAATTATTATTTTATATATTTTTTAAGGTGTACATGGGTCGGGTTGGTTCGGATTGAGTTAGATTTAAGTATGATATTAACATATTTTATGCTTGTCCAAACTTGATCTGACTCGAAATATGAGCTTAAAATTTTGCTTAAACTCGTCCATATTTGCAAAATCCAAACCTATTTTAAGCTCATTCATATTATTTATAAAAAAATATTTATATTATATTATATTATTATTTAATAATTTTATCCTTTTTGTAGTAAAATTTTTTACATAATCATCTTAACATTATTTTAATATTTACATTAGAGTAGTATTATGTATTTAGTATAAGTTTATTTTTTTAATGTGTTCTAAATTATATAAACTTAAAAATGGGTCAGATTCGAACTTTGAATGTTTAAGCCAAAATTCGGCCCATTTTTTAAACGGGTCTAATTTATTATCCAAGCCCATTTTTTGGGTATAATATTTTACCCAAACTCTTTCAAGTCTTGGGTAGGTCTTTGAGCTTGAGCAGTTAACCCTACCCCATAGATAGGTTTAATAATGAGTGAGCCTCAAAAGACATATTGCACTTCTAACAAAAATACAAAAGTTCAAAATTTAGAAATAACATTGTTAATAGGGACAATTATAAATTTTAAAAATATTTTTTTTCAATGTTTCATTTTTATTTTTTAAAATATCAATAAGTATGCATGTCCATTTTTTTAACTCCATTTAAATATTTAGGTTAATATAATATCTTATACTTGATTTTGATTTTGATATTTAATGTTACTTAAGTTTTTTAATCCTAAATAAATATTTGAGTTTAATTTTAAAGTTCAATTTATTACCCAACTTTAGCTCGAGAATTGAGAGTAGTTACTAATTGATTCTTTTGATGCAACCTCGAGACCGAGGGCTGTCACCTCAGTTGCCAATTGTTGTTGGTTCTCTTGCACCTGCTCAACCAGCTAATGTCACTACCAATGTTGAATAAGCAAGTGTACCCATCGGTTATATTGTTGGTCAGCTAACTGCATCTCACGACAATGAAGATAGGAGTATATAGGTGCTTGCTGCAATGGAGTCTTACAGAATTACAGCACCAGTCTATACACATGGTATGGTCGCAATAAGAAACGCAAGTGCGTGCAAACCCAAAGCATATTGTGTAGAAGTCGAAGAAGTTCCACCTGACAGACATCTAGCACTATAGTCTAAGAAGTGGAAGGAAGCGATAATAGCTGAATATAAAGGCACTGGTGAGCAATGAGACACGGTCCTCGATGAAGATTCCCCCAATAGATTTCCCATTGGGTGCAAATTGTTGTAAAAAAAGTAAAGAAACATGTAGATGGAACAGTTGAACATTACAGGGCAATACTTGTAGGCAAAGGATTCTCTCAAGTCCTCGGACGAGTTTTCAAGGAGATTTATAGCCCAGTTGTGAAGTTACCCACTGTGCATATGCTACTCTCTATTCTTTAGCCAATCAAATGTCAATCAGGCAAGTTGATGTCAATAAGACCTTTGCGAATTGCGATCTTTTAGAGGAGGTGTACATGATACAGTCACCAGGTTTTGAACAACATGCACCAAATGGCATTGTATTGCGACAAGCCCTAAATCAGTTCTCTAAGCTCAAAGAGTACCTGAAAGACCTCCAAATTCGACATTGCAAGGTTGATTATTCCTTGTTTGTTTGCAAAGACAATGATGTCATTATGTACCTCATAGTATATATAAATGATATCTTAATCACTGGTAGTTTGAATGAAGTGATTGTCGATCTGGTTGACAAACTTCATACTAAGTTCTCACTTAAGGACCTTGGAAGCCTTAAGTATTTCGTGGGGATATGAAAAAGAGCTGGAAATGGATTTGTGCCACGCCAATGACCATCTCATGCAAATTGTTGAAGGATGCGATAGAGTTGTTTGCAGATACATAGCTCTACGTAGCATTATTAGACTTCTTTTTCTATGTGTGTCACACAAGGCCAAACATCATCAATAAAGTAGCGCGGTAATTGCAGTCTCCTTGAGATGAGCACGAGATTGTTATTAAAAGAATCTCGTGTTATATGAGAGGAACACTGGATTATGGGTTGGTCTTTTCTCCGGGATGCATGGAAATGACTATTGTGGCCTTCTTTGATGTAGATCGGAGAAGTGATAAGGATGGCAACTGATCTATTTCAGGGATATTGCACAGATTTAAATGACAACTTGGTGGCTTGGAGCTCTAAAACAACAGAGATCTGTTTCAAGGTCCACAGCATGAGTAGAGTATAGCAACGTTGAAAATGATGCTTATGAGTTACAGTGGCTACAGTCAGTCCTTGCTGATTTTGGTGTGGAGTTGAAAGGTGTTTCAAAACTATGGCGTGGCAATACTAGCACAGTCGCAATGGCTGTTAACTCTGTTTTGCCACACTAAAACCAAGCATGTGGACTTAAGACTTGCACTTTGTTGATGGTCCGAGTTGAGTCTAAACATAATATTAACATATTTTATATTTTTTTCAAGTTTGGCTTGACCTGAAATATCGGTCTAAAGTTTTGCACAAGTCAGTCTTTATTTGTAAATTACTAACTCAAGCCTATTTTAGGCATGCCTATATTTTTTTTAAAATTTTAAAAAATTATTTATATTATTTTAATTTAATATTTTTATATATTTTCCTATTTATTGATTTTTTATATAACCATCTTAACATTATTTTAATGTTTATATTAGAGTAATATTATACATTTAGTATATGTTTTTATTTTTTTAATGTGTTATAAATTCCATAATATATATAAAAAATAACATAATATAAAATATTATAAACTTAAAACAAGTTAGGTCAAATCGGACTTTAAGGCTCGAGCCCGACCCAACCCATATTTTAAATGGGTCTATTTTTTTTTGCCCAAACCTATTTTTCGGATATAATATTTTTACTCAAACCCTCTCAAATTTCGAACGAGCCTTAGACCTGAACAGGTAACCCGATCCACGAACAAGTCTACTAACAAAATAGGTATGAGCATTCAATAAAGTAAAAAAAGACTAGAGCTAATTAAATTGATAAGACTTATTTCATTAACCAAACTTAATTTGAAATTTTAATGAATCTAATTGAAATTTAAATTGTTTGAATTATTTAAATTATTTAAATTATTCAAATTATATGATTCAACATTAAGATAAATTATTTAATTCGAATTATTTATTTGAATTAACTTAAAATCTTGAATTACTTAAAACATTTAGGCCACGTTTGGTTCGCTGTAATGGAATAGAGCTGTAATTGAATAGAGGTGTAATGGAATAGATGTGTAATGGAATAGAGCTGTAATGGGTAATTCAACTGTTTGGTTGAATGGAATGAAATAGAGCTGTAATAGAATTCTTGTGTTTGGTTGAATGGAATGATGTTGTAATAGCATAAGGAAAAGAACTAAAATGACCAGAATACCCTTAACAGAATTTTTTTTAGGTAGATGATTGTTATTGTTATTAAATTTTAATAAGATTATTATTGAAAATAATTTAATAAAAATAATAAATAATTTAATCATATTTTAACATAATTATTATTAAATATAATTTAATAAAAAATAATTTAATAACATTCTTAATATATTATTATATGAATTAAAAAATCAAAATATATAAGACTATAAAAATATATATAATCTATTTTATTATTTTTAAACTGTAATGCATATTTAATGTGCTAAAATATCATTATTGAAACAAAAAATTTAATTATTCTACAATAAAAAAATATTAGAAATAATAAATAACTTGAGAATTTATATTTTGCATAAACATAATATTCATATATTAACAAAAGGTTACATGAAACATATATAAGTAAGTTAATTTTAACTTATGCCATGCATCTTTAAAGGCTAATTTTAATCAAAATAGATGAACTCCTGGTCCTTGCTATGTATTAGTTAATTAATTTATGTGATTAAAGTACATGTCTTGCATGCTTTATATTATAGTATAGTATACATTTCAAATATATATCCAATAAGTAATTTGAATATAACATTAGAGCAGTACAAGCTTTGTCCTGAAAATTTTCATTTCATTGAACTGCATCGATCAAGATGCATTTGTTAACTTGATAGTATTCTACACATAAATGGGGAAGGATCTGCAGAGGCAGTGTTACAGCAGGCAATTTGTCACAAAATATGCCTAATCTGTCCCTTGATAAACTAAAATCTGCAGTACCATACATAAGCCGTGGACAGTAATGAAAATTTTCCAAATTCAAACACCCAATTCCATACAACTATTCTTTATACAGATCACCATGCATGTAAGAACTCATAAGACCAACAATTGAGGAAGAACTAACAATTAAATCCCAATTTAATGGGAATTTATATAATATAAATTACAGCAACAAAGAGAAAAACGAAATTCTATCATTATCTTCCTTGTAGAAGAATACATCCAACATTAGAACTATTTCTCCTGCTTCTTTCACAAAGCCTTTTGTATCAAACATAACAAGAAGCATCAAATCAAGGCCTTTTCGTCTAAACAAATGTTTTAGACAATTCAACCTCATCTAAACCAACAAGAATAAGAATTATACAACAACAAAAACAAAAGAGTTAGTTTTGCCTGTAAGTTATGTAATTAGCCAAAGCAATCAAAGGGGCAGCTTTCTCAGAATCAAATCCTTGCAGCAACTCTAATGAATCACTTCTCAATTTCTCTGCAAACTCCTTTGACTTCTCTATTCCAATCAACTTTGGATAAGTGACTTTATCAGCCAACAAAAACCCAGAAGTAAAACAGCACATCATGATCATAATATACATAAGCTTTTCTAATAATTACCACATCAGTAAAGTCAAATTCCATAAATCCAAAATAAATAAATAAGACAGACTAGTGGCTTTAATCCTCATAAAAACAAAAACCCCAAAAAAATAAAGCAGCAAAAATCAGAGTTCACTATATATAAGATACAAAACCTTGATCAAGTCCCAGATTATTGAAGCAATCAAACAAGGTACACACCCAATTCAAAGTCATCACTTTTATATGTCAAAAATCAAACTAAATCAACCTTGATCAAATCCCAGATTATTGAATGCTGAAGGCGAACAGAAACAGTAGCAGCAGATGGGGAAATAAGAAGGAAAAAAGGGAAATAAGATGAAGGGAAATAAGAAGGAAAAAAGGGAATCGCAGATATAAGACGAAAGCTAAGTACCCAGACTTCAATTCCAGACGAATCAATCAAAAATCAAATACCTAAAACAAATTAACAACAAAAGAGTTAAGAAAAGAGAAATCAGTCACCGGAAGCACTTACCTGAAACAGTAAATCGGGAGAGGGTGGAGCAGGTGGAGCCTTGTGGGGTGGCTTTGCTGGTAGCTTCTGTTTGCTCTTGCTTTTAGAGCTCTGGGTTGGGAGGGTAAAAATTGGAAAGGAATAGGTAAACGGTGGTTTGAGAAGGGAATAGAAATCCCCCAGAAATCAGTGAATTTTCCGCATACAGACGTAATGGAATAAGCCTGTAATAGGCATTCCATTGAACCAAACGGGAGATTAAGGTGGGCCCATGGAATAGGGGTGTAATGGCTATGCCATTACACCCAACCAAACATACCGTTAATTGATAGCTTCAAATCGTGTCGAATTTAGTTCATCTTTGCGTATGCTTGGGTTGACAATAGGGCCGACAAACGTAAAAACAAAGCAAGATGGGCCGTGTAGAAGTTTAGAGTTATTGAGGAAATCTATGGGCCGAATACTAGATCCTTTAAACCTGCATATCACAAGGAGATCTTCACCTTTAATTCTCAGACAAGTCAACGGTAATAAAAAATAGGTTTATTAGATAGACTGGTATCTAAATTTGGCTTCAATATTCAATTTTGTGCTTAAGATTTCTTTATCGTAATTTGGTACTTGATTTTGACTTCAATATTCACTTTGGTATCTGAATTTTTTCAATTTGATACTTGAATCTTTTTGTCTTAATTAAGTACCCAAGTTCAACTTTAATATTAAATTTGGCACTTGAACAATTTTTTTATCTCAATTAAGTACATATGTCTTTTTTACTAGAGCACATATGTCAAACATTCATTAGGAAACACGTTGCTATTTGGTATGGGTACTAAATTGAACAGTAAAATCAAATTTAGGTATCAAATTAGAGCAAAAATTTTCAGTTACCAAAATGAATATTGAAGTCAAGTTTATGTTCCAAATTTTATATTAACCCTTATTAACAGGGGATCAAAATCATTATTATCTTAGAACGACACTTAAATTTCATCCAAAAGAAATCATTAGAAAAGAGCGCGTTACCCCGAAGGTCACCAATCTTAGAAACAAGACGAGAAAACAAGAGAGCTGGTTCATGTAATTTAAAAAAAAAAGGAAAAAGAAAATTCTCTCCCAAATTTATAGTTCGAATTATAAAAGGGGAAGAGAACTCAGCAGCAGTGTAGTGTTTTGAAACGACCTCCGGTTTAGCTTCAGATCCGAGCACCGTCATGTCATCTTCCGTATTCTCCACTGTCCGATCAACCTTATCTCTTTTCGTTGTCGTTTTCATATTCTTTTCTCCGGTTTTCGCTTCTGAGTCAGATCACAAGGTAATCATTCTATTCTCCTCTTACCCTCTACTTTTAACCCTAACAGTGACATTTTATTTCTTTTTTTTTTTAAAATTTTTCGTGTAATTTTATTATTTTAATTTGACTCAGATCTGGGCAGTTTTTTGTTGTTAGATTTAAGGATTGCCATTGACTTGTAGAAATTTATGACTTAGGTGTTAGTTGTGGCATTTGTTATACAAAAATTGTTGTTACTGTGTTGATATTATGAGGTGTAAGATTTGGATCTCTGATGTATGGTTTCGTAATGTAAATTTATGTATGAAATGTTCGAAACATGTTCGGTAAAGATTGTTTATGCACGCTTGAATTGTATCATTTTCACGTTGAGGTTAGGCAGTAAGCTACGTTGAGGTAAATCAGATTGTAGTGAAGTTGGCATGGATTCCTTCATGTTTAAATATATAGTTCTTAGCGTTTTCCAGCTTCTTGTTTGTTGGATTTATTATTAATTTTTTTAATTGGTTTTCATTTGGATCCAGTTTGTTTGATTGGATCTGCTTGAAAGTGTTAGACGGGTTCATTGCAGAATACTCGTGGGAACTCTTGGATGTCTTCGCATTTGCATGGTTAATATCCTATTATATTGGGCTGTATTAGTTACCTTTTATAATAGCCAGAGAAATGTCTCAGCTGGAATAGTGAGGAAGAATATTATCAATGTTTTAAGCCTTTTGTCCTTTACTAGGTTTAAGGTCATGCTTTCCTTGAATACACTGGGAGAGTAGGTTGGAAATTTGTTTATGCGACTTCTTATGAATGATATTGAATCAATAAACATTCAGGACTTTGACCAAGGAATTTGATCTGTTGTCTTTTCCTGAATTATCAGTCTAAGCATTTTTGGCTTGGTTCAGATGCTCTTTGCAGACAAAGCTTGTTAGTTATCCCATGTTGAATTGAATTATCAGATGGAAATCAGTTACCAGGCAAATAGCCTCCCCGACTCATTTTCATTCATATATTTTACAGTTGGTGACTGGTGAGCTGAGTATTTTAATTCATGGATTTGAGTTCTTGGGGTGCAGGCTTCACAGAATTTCTCAGAGTATCATGCTGAATGCCAATCCTTGAGATCAATTTTACATCATCCTGTCCTGTTCATTTCCTTGTGTTCAAATAACAGTTCTGTATAAAACCTTGCAATTATTATCTTTAACCCGAAGTGTGGTTGATATTTAGATATGCTTGTTGTTGTATGCTGTTAGATTTCTGTAATATTTTTATGTTGCGTTTCTCTACTTCAAAAGTTCTGTGTAAATTTTACCAATTCTCCTCTTGGTATTCCTTGCAGTATCAACCTGATGATCCTGTTACTCTATGGGTAAATAAAGTTGGTCCATACAACAATCCACAAGAAACGTATAACTATTACAGCCTTCCTTTTTGTCATCCGGGCACCAATCCGGCTCACAAATGGGGTGGTCTTGGTGAGGTCCTTGGTGGAAATGAACTGATTGATAGCCAAATTGATATAAAGTTCCAAAGTACGCTTCTTTTTCTTTGTTCAGCACTTAATTTGGTTGCTGTAATTTCTTTCATAACTTTTCTGCATGTGTTTGACTTTTTATTTTTCCTTCTGCTCCTTTTGTTTTGTTCTTCATCAGAGAATGTGGAAAAAGGTACCATTTGCCAACTTGAACTTGATGAAGCAAAGGTCAGGGAGTTCAAGGATGCAATTGAGAACAGTTATTGGTTTGAATTCTTCATGGGTATGTTTAGCTTTTCATTATTTTATACAAAAGTTGTAACTGTGCACAAATAGAGTTAGAAAGATATTGATACTTGACAGCTCAGATGAGTACTGAAAATCCCTGGATTTTAAAGCTTTGGGAGGGAGTTGTTCTGTTTGGGGGTGTGAGTTTTGGTGGGCAGTGAAAAATCTGATGCCATGTATTCCTTCCCTAGAACACACCATTATGAAAATAAAATGTTCCATGCGTGTTGGGAATTTCAAGGAAATTTATGGAGACATGGATGTTCGGTGTGGATAAGTTACAGCCATGTTACATGCATTGACACCTGTAATAGATGAAAATGATTTTTATGCAGACTTGTGTTTGGTAAAATTGTATACAAGGTTTTTCCTCCTCCTGATCTATTTTAAATAAATATTTCTATTGCCATCAGTCATCAAACTCTTATGTTTTCTTTTTTGCTTAATGCAAAGAAACGAAAGGTTTCTTATCTGCACTACAAAAATCTTATGGACCTTTATTGGTTGCATGGTTATGGATTGTTGCATAATGCAAGCTAGATCTACATTTTAAATCATTTAAGTGGATCTGAAAAGTGAGGATGCACGGGTGCTTTCTCTTGGTATGACATGTCTACTTGCCGAGTTTAAGGGATACTTTTATCGATATGGGTTATTTTGTTCGAGCACTTACTCTATCTTCCTGGCCTTTTTTTTCATGCCATGTTTCTGCGCTTCGCAATGCTGAAAGTTTAGATGACCTGCCTTTATGGGGTAAGCACTAATCCACTTTCTGTTTCTTTTCTTTAGTTTACTAATCCTTTTATAGCCTGTTACTGAAGAGTTTAATGTTAACTTTTTAGGCTTTGTTGGTGAGCTGCATCCTGATAGGAACAGTGATAATGGCAAGCTTGTCCTCTACACACATAAGAATATTATTATTAAATACAATAAGGATCAGGTTTGTGATTCTAGACGTAAGTATAATTCAGTTCCATGTTTTGGTATCTGCTGCTGATATTGATCATAGTTCAATCTTGCAGATTATTCATGTCAATCTCACTCAGGAGAGTCCAAAACCACTGGAAGCAGGGAGAATATTTGACCTGACTTACTCTATCAAATGGATTCCAACTAATGTCACTTTTGCTCGTCGCTTTGATGTCTATTTAGACTATCCTTTCTTTGAGCACCAAGTAAGCACTGTTATCGGTGATCGTTCTCTTCATTTGACTTTTTTTCTTTTTTGCAACAAAATTGTGTTCACATTTCTTGCATTGGTTTATTCTGTTTTCTTGTAAATTTTATGAGAGCTTTAAAAACATACATCAATATGCAGATCCACTGGTTCTCTGTCTTCAATTCATTCATGATGGTTATCTTCCTCACTGGTCTGGTGTCCATGATTTTGATGCGAACTCTGAGAAATGACTATGCGAAGTATGCTCGGGAAGATGATGATCTGGAAACTTTGGTGATAATACCTGGACCCTTTCTTTTTTCCTCTTATACAAGCAAAGTTCTGTTATCTGATTATTCACGTTCTCCTATCTATTTTACCTATGTTTTCAGGAAAGGGATGTGAGTGAGGAGTCTGGTTGGAAACTTGTCCATGGTGATGTTTTCCGGCCTCCTTACAATTTGGTTCTGCTTTCTGCTGTTGTTGGCACAGGAGCTCAGCTAGCATTGCTTGTTCTCCTTGTCATCTTATTGGCAATTGTAGGAACGTTGTATGTCGGGTATGTGGCTAGTATGAACTGACAATTCGTGACAGTTGTTAACAGTTGAATGTACATATTTATTCCTCTGCCTCTCTTGGATACCACTTTTATGCATATATAAAGTCAAGCATAAATGCACGGAGCTCTCGATGGGATCACCTTTATTTATGAGCCTTCTTTTTTGTAGCATAGTCAATTTTGACCATGATGTTTTATCTTGCCATTTTTAATTCAGAGTATGAATCTCTTTGCTGTTTGGTTTTCCCATTTCATCGTTCAGCCTTTTGACTATTAGTAATCCTGTAAACTGATTATGTTTGTTCAGGAGAGGAGCAATTGTCACTACTTTTATACTGTGTTATGCTTTTACATCATTCATTTCTGGTTATGTGAGTGGTGGCATGTACTCACGGAATGGGGGTATGTGCTTTATCCCTTAATGATTTTCACCTGCATACGTTCTCTGTACTTGCGGTTCTTTCAATTTAAAAGGTTGTGTTTGTTTCTTTTTTCAGGTAAAAGTTGGATAAAGTCAATGATCCTTACAGCGTGTCTGTTCCCATTTATGTGCTTTGGCATTGGTTTCATCTTGAATACAGTCGCTATTTTCTATGGATCTCTAGCAGCTATTCCTTTTGGAACAATGGTGGTTGTTTTTGTAATTTGGGCTTTCATTTCATTCCCCCTGGCCCTTCTTGGTACAGTTGTTGGAAGAAACTGGAGTGGTGCTCCAAATAATCCTTGCCGTGTGAAGACCATTCCTCGCCCAATTCCGGAGAAGAAATGGTATTTGACCCCCTCTGTGGTGTCTTTGATGGGAGGACTTCTGCCATTTGGCAGCATATTCATTGAAATGTATTTTATCTTCACATCCTTCTGGAATTACAAGGTGAAGTTCTTTTTCCTAGGTTTTAATCATTTGACGAGGGACAAAAATCACATTTGCAGTTCTTTTTACCTAATGTTTTTGGTTGATAATTTGCCTCATTTTGCGAGTCATAAGTTATTTGGATATATTATGTGTTTTGCAGGTTTATTATGTGTATGGCTTTATGCTGCTGGTCTTCCTGATTCTCATCATTGTAACTGTTTGTGTGACAATTGTGGGGACATATTTCTTGCTAAATGCTGAGAATTATCACTGGCAGTGGACATCGTTCTTCTCTGCTGCCTCCACAGCTGTCTATGTGTATTTGTACTCCGTATACTATTACCATGTTAAAACCAAGATGTCAGGCTTCTTTCAAACCAGCTTCTACTTTGGATACACTTTGATGTTTTGTCTTGGCTTGGGAATTCTCTGCGGTGAGTTTTGAAATATATATAAAATAATCCATCATATTTATAAATAAGGCTGTCCACCCTTTTCACGCATGACATATTCAGTGGAAATGAGTTTATCCTTAATCTTCTATGTTTGTCGACTTGAAAGCTTGAAATCTTGCCCAAAAATTTCTGGATTGTTTTCCTTGTTTGAAATTTTGGACAATTTTTGCTTTTGATGTATTAAAATGTCTGTAGATCATACAGGATTTTGCAAGACATTGAGCATTTCTCTCTCTCTCTCTCTTTTTATTAGTTCGAGCAGTGGTTTTGTCTTGTTTATTTTCTGTGTTGCTGTTTAGCACTCTTCATATTTTGCCAGATAGTGTTAAGAGTTCATGGTATCCTCTGATTCCCTACTTCATGTCAAGTATTCTAATTATTTCCATTTCTATATTCAGGAGCTGTAGGTTATCTTGGTTCCAATTTATTCGTACGGAGGATCTATAGAAACATTAAGTGCGACTAGAACATCGCTGTCGGAAAGTAGAACCATCAGCACTTCTGCGAGAATTCTAGTTATCGAGGCAATAAGTGCTGAGAGGAAGCTCCTGATCAGGTACAGGGGAACCTAACGAAGCCTATAGATTAAATCACGGCGTTTGACGGTAACATGTATTCTTGGTACCATGGAACAGGGAAAGCCCTGAGATTTTGTTTTGCTTCTTTTATAATTATTATTATTATTATTATTTTATTCCTCTGGCTGTAACTTGAAGTCCTGGTTTGTTAGATTTCAGATATTGTTTTATAATTCAGAAACTAGCTAAAGTATAAGACTTGTGTCATTTTTACTTGTTATAGATGTGTCCTTGACCCCTCTGCTTATAAATGTTGTCGTGTCTGTGTAGGAACTGATACTTAAATTCCATTTGGACTTGGACTATTACTTTTTTTTCCCTCTGGGATAAAGGAACCTTTTAAAAGTAATTCAGTAAATGAGTGGTGTTTTTTTTCTTGGAAAATGTTTCTTATATTTTTCCCGGACTAATATAGAGGAATTAGAAGGGTTCTGTATACTAGGTAG
Organism: Gossypium australe; assembly: GCA_005393395.2. Taxonomy (NCBI): domain Eukaryota; kingdom Viridiplantae; phylum Streptophyta; class Magnoliopsida; order Malvales; family Malvaceae; genus Gossypium; species Gossypium australe. The sequence continues at coordinate 92,476,499 of CM016618.1, read as the reverse complement.
ACTGAATGAAAACGGCATTAAATAGCGAAAATAATTACATGGTGTGATGGCAATCTAGCCTGTACTTTAATAGCAAAGGAGTTAGTAAAATCTTTTCCGTTGCAATGTTAACGAAATATGGATGTTATGATATGAAAGCTGTGGTTGGCATAATTTAACATTCTTTTTTTTTGTTTCCAAATCTGTAATATTTGCTTCGTTATTTTTCCTTGCTCAAAAAGAAATTGTCTTTTTTATTGTATTGTGTTGGTTTTTTAGACTAATTTCTTTTTCTAACTCTAACCTGAATTTTGTTAGTTAATTAGATTCATCATATTTAACCGTCTGGCATACTTTTTCAACAGAAAAGGAATTGTTCTTAAAGTGGGGTTTTTTTTTTTTTTTTTAAGTATTTGATGTATATACCTGGAGGTGTGGTGATTTAAGATGGTTGACTTAGGGTGGGTTTGGATGGGCAGTGCGTTTATCTGCGGTTAGTGTAAAAACAGCGGTGGCGGTGAGATTAGATACTGTAGCTGTAAACGGCCCAAATTGCCTGGGCCCAAAATAAACCAAATAAAATAAAATTGGCCCAAAACCAAAAAGGCCAAAACAAATTTATTCCAGAAAGCTAGGGTTTTTGAAACCCTTGCTCCCCCCCCCCTTTTTAGCGTCGCTCTCCACCAGCCACTAGGGCCTCCACTCATCCACCAGCGCCGCAGCACCCACGAGCGCACCAATGTCGGCCAGCATCTCCTCCAACTGCTCCACTACCTGAAAACATGCAAAAGGGACAACAATAGCCGAAAATAAAGAAATTTATTATATTTTATTCTTCAATATCGGTTATAAAAAAACCGAAGAAACAACATTGTAGGGGCTTTTTTTTTTCAGAATCAATACAAAAAAAACAGAGAATCATACAAGCATATAACGAGGCATCGAAGAGAGCAAAGGTGGATTTTCTATTTTTTCTTTTATTTCGAAATCATATACACAAACCCACTATTTATTTATTTATTTTTTTTTAAAAATAGTATATGTATAATATATCAAAAATATAAAAAAAAAGAGGAAAAAACCTACCTTTTTGCGAATTTCGGCCACCGCGTGCGGTGGCCGGCGACGGTGGCCGGAGGCATTTCAGCGGCGGCGTGGGCTAGGGATGAAACCCTAGCAGAGAAAAGGGCGTTCCCTTTTTGTTTTTATTTTAAACCCACAGCAGAAATAAAAAAAAAAGGGAAATGGCCTTTTATAGCATAACAAAACGGCGCCGTTTTGGGATTGGGAGCCCAGGCGCCAAAACGACGCCGTTTAGGCCCCAACCCGCACGCGCGACCCGACCTGGCCAGAGGATCCGCGCGTTTTTTATTGACTGGGTTAATTACCCTTTTCGTCCTTCCTCGTTTTCGGTGTATTTAAATTAGATTTTTCTTTTATTTTAATTGCGCCCAAAAATGTTACGCAGTTTTAAAATTGGTCCTTATTTAAATGTTGCATTTAACAAATCGGGTAAATTTCGTTCTTGGTCCTTTTACATCTTGCGCACATTTCAATTTAATCCTTTTACCATTTATAATTTATCTATTTTACTTGCTTTAATATTCAATTTAGCCCTTTTTTCATTATTTTCGTAATTTCACTATTATTATCATTATTATTATTATTATTATTATTATTATTTATTACCATTATTATTATTATTATGTTGCGTTATTGTTTTTATTAGTATGATTATTATGTTATTATTATTACTATTATTATTATGCCATTGTTATGTCTATTACTACTATTATTGTATTATTACTTGTACATACTCTTACTACTACTACTACTACTACTACTACTATTATTATTATTATTATTATTATTATTATTATTATCATTATATGTGAGTAGTATTATTATATATTTTATGTTATTAATTTCTCAACATTTCTGTTATTTCCTTCTGCGCATAACATCGTTTTCCCACGTCATTATTTGTCACATTCGTTTTTACCCGGTGTATCAAGTTTTCAAATGATGGATATTTCGTATCAAAGATTTAAGAAGATCGTGCCCTAACTTACTGGGTTCTGGTTTTTCTTCAATCTAAACAACGGAATGCCTTTTTTAAATCACGGTCAAGTTTCGAATAAAATACTTGTTTTCGGGAACTCGAGGTGTGGTGCCCTAACTTACTGGCCACGATACCTAGAGGTCTTGAAATAAGTCATTTTTTTAAAACGAAGGTAATGTCCCTCATTTGGAATGTAGAGGAATCGAGCCCTAACTTACTGAGTTCCGGTCTCTCACTTGTCAAATAACGTGATATCCTTCTTGAACTCGAATTTGAATTTTAAAGTCAAGAGACAAATTTAGTTTCGAGAGTCTAAAAGGTTGTGTCCAAACTTACTGAGTACGACATTTTATCTATTCGAAATGAGTATGTCTTATCATTCATTCTCGGTCTGTCCATGTTCTTTTAAAGAGGATCGTATTTTCAAATCTTTTCAAATTTTCGACATCAAGATATTAGATAATCAATTAGGTGCCAATTTTTGGGCGTATCGAGGGTGTTAACCCTTCCTCGTGCGTAACCGACTCCCGAACCTATTTCTCTGAATTTCGTGGACCAAAATCGTTGTGATAAATTAAATGGTTTATTTAAAACAACTACTTTTCGAGGTGATCCAATCACACCTCAGCAAAAATGATTGGTGGCGACTCCTGTTTTTATTTTCAAAACCCAAAGTCGATTCTCGCCCTTTTCAAAAAAGGGACGGTTTCGACAGCTTGGCGACTCCGCTGGGGATCTTGAGAGAGTCGAGCCATAAAATTGTTTATTTTTCTATCTTGATATCGAAAATTGAAATTTTGATTCGGAGAATTACGATCCTCTTATTGCATTCGCTTACGTCATTTCATTTGATTGCTATGGTTCGAGTCTTTTGCATCATATTACATGACCGCTGGGTCACACCTTTTAAGTGGAAGCAAGAAACTACTCCTTCGTGAGGTTTTCACCTCTGTGCAGGATAGTGAATCGCTTTCGGAATACATCCGTACCTATGTCTTCGTGAGATTTTCATCTCCGTGCAGCCATAGGGAAATGCATTCCCCTGAACTGAACTTGGTCTGTATGAGCCTATAATGGGTGAGGATCGAGGAATCTGCTGGTTCAGGTACCCTTGCCTTAGAGCCGAACCGCATATAGAGAGACCTAAGAGCTTATCCCGGACGGAACCACGCTAAACCCCCTAGTGGTCACCTCAATAGGTGTTCTATGATTGTTATTTCTCCTGTGCTAACGATTTGTCTGTGCTTGTTTATTTCCCTTGCACTAACGCGTTTTCTCTTATCTTCGTTGCATTGCATGCATTTTCATAATAAAGAGGTGTCGATTCGGGTTCAATTGCTAAGTTAGAAAGTTTGCCATGGAAAACGACTTTCTTGGTAAAGTAGAGGATAATGCGGCCGTCCGAACTTGGTCAAAAACAACGCAACTAAAAAAGGGAGATAGCCTAGCTGTGGGGCATATGTCAGAACTACGGGATTACACTCGAATCAGTGTAACACAGAATAATCTTCACGAGTTAAAAGCAATATGGGATCAGTGAGACGATGTGACCAAGAGTTTGTTTTGCCATAATTACAGGGATTTGCCATATTTACTTGAAGTCAAGGTAGATGAGCAGTTATTTCGAGCCATCACTCAGTTCTGAAACCCTGCCTATAATTGCTTCACCTTTGGAAGAGTTGATTTGGTACCCACCATAGAAGAATACACAACTCTACTATACTGCCCGAGGATTCAAGTTGACAGAATCTATTCGAGAGTCGCCTATGTCCCCGCATTTTGGAAGAAGCTGATGAGCATTACGGGAATGAGCGAGGAGTGGGTCACGGCTAGGATCAAACAAAAGGGCGAGTATAAGTGCATCCCATGGAGGAATTTGAAAGACTTGATCTTAACCCATCCGGATGTGAGTAAGAGAGCTGATATTTTTGCACTGAGCGTCTACGGATTAGTGCTATTCCCTAGGGCATTAGGACATGTGGATGAAGCGGTCATAGATTTCTTCGACCGACCCAGTAAAGGGGCCACGCCAGTTTCTGCAATCTTGGCTGAGACTTTTAGGTCATTGAATACATGCAGAAGATCCGGAGAAGGCAGGTTCGTAGGATGCGCGCAGTTACTATTGGTTTGGTTTCACAGTCACTTTTGGAAGGTGAATAAAGTTTCTTGTCAGATCTTTACCGATGACTATTCTCCACTAAAAGAGATAGCGACAACACCGAGGCGAGACGGCGTGTCGGGAGAGAATTGGGTAGCACTTCTCCAAAATCTTCAAGAGGGAGATATTGAATGGAAAGCTCCCTGGTTCACCCCCAATGAGATTTTGTTTTGATGCAAAAATTTCGACTGGGTTCCTTTACTTGGAATTTGGGGAGCCGTTGGTTATGCGCCTTTACTGGTAATAAGACAATATGGATCAAGACAATTTATACCGGCAACACACGGCCTAGCACAATGCGAGTTCCAGTATAAAGGGGAAAATTACAAGAGAAAAGTCAAAGAAATTTCCGCTGCTTGGAACCAAATTCAGCGAATGAAAATTTGACGATAGGGCCAAGGACTACTCCCGAATATGTTGAATGGATTAGTAGAAGAATCAATGACAATATCCCGGGGCCAAGAATGGAAGGCATACGATCGGTAGAAGAATACTTACGGACAGTCCCGTCAGAATTGGAGATAATAAAACAAGATTTTGAAAGGAAGAATCGGGATCTGGAGAAAAAGATCGAGCAATTAGAGGAAGAAAAGATGCATTTAAAGTTAGGTGCCGAAGTGCAAAAGATGGAGGCTGAGAAGCAAAGAAGAGGAAAAAGTAAGGCTGAGGAAGACTTGGATAGCTTGAAGACAGACTACAAAAAGATGCGCACATCGATGAAAACTGCCGGGTTAGGAAAGACTTCAGAGCAATGGCGAAGGGAAATTCAAGCGGAAAGGACAAAAGCTGATCAGTGGAAGAGGAAATTCCAAGAGACTCAAGCTCAGAAAGAGACTATGGAAGCAAGCCTATTGGAAACCCGAACGAACGAAGAAAAGATAAAAGCTAGAGTGGCAGAGCTTGAAAAAATACTTCATCAATAAAGAAATTGCAATTCTGAGGCTAAGTTGAGAGCCAGTTTGGAGAAAATCGAGGCAATGAAGGGAAGAATAGAGGAGTTAGAGTACTCTTTACAAAGTTGTAAGCTTAGTGTAGAGCTTCTTGAAGCAAATGAGGAACGATGGAAGAAACAACTTCATCACTTACAGAGTCAAGTCAAGAACCGAGACTACCTTATGGGTGAAGCTGTGACTCAAATCCGAGAGGTGGCCGAATATCTGCAAACATTGGCAGTACAGGCCGACACACTAAATATGAAGTACGAGCTGGCATCGAGCAAGGGTCAAGAATTAGCTTCGTTGCTTGAAAAAGTTAAAACTCTGGGCATTAGGGCAAAGTCGTATTTATAATCCATTTTATGTAAAGAACTTTGTTTTCTAAAAAGTTTTCTGAATGGAATTGAATTAGAATCGACGTCTCTTTGCATTCATGCATTTGCATTTGCATCATATCATTTGCATTTAAGTCTATAAAGAGAGCCTACTAAGCTAATAAATTAAAACAAATTTCAGAAGAAGAAAAAGAAAAAGGAAACCTGGAAGTTGAACACCCTTACGGCACGCGAGCTAAGTCAAAGAAAATGGATCAAAGATATGAGCAACTCCAAAAAGAAATACTAGAACAAGTACAAGCACAAACACAAGAGCAGTTGGCCAAGATCCAGCAAGACATGACGAACAAGATGATGGAGTCCGAGAGAAACTTGATGGCTCAAATGACTCAAATGACCCAACTACTGAACGGACTTATGGAGAAAGGAAAAGGCCCCATGGCTATTACCGGGGAAGAAAATGAAGGCATTCCTTCGGGTTTCACCCCATCACACTCGCCGGTACAGCCTGAAGAATATCTTCCAAGGCCATCTGTCACAATTAGGCCCTAACAAGGTCGAGTTAATATCAGACCACCCGTGAACTTTCAAGCAGGTTCTGGATCCAACCTAGAGGATAACGCTGCTAACCCTGTTAACTTAGTTGTCCCTGATTTCGATATAATAGAGAAGGAAGAGACAAAAGCTGAATCCTCAAGGCAGTTAGAGGATCGTTGCAAATGGTTGGAGGAGGAATTCAAGGCTTTGAAAAACGCCGGCCATCGCCCTGGTATTAAGGCAAAGGACTTGAGTTTGGTCCCGGATCTGGTACTGCCCAATAAATTCAAAATGCCAGAGTTCGAAAAATATAATGGGACAAGTTGCCCTGAAGCTCATATTACGATGTTCTGTCGGAGGATGGCGGGATACGTCCATAATGACCAGCTGTTAATCCACTGTTTCCAAGATAGCTTGATTGGATCTGCGGCTAAATGGTATAATCAGTTGAGTTGCACCCAAATTGGTTCATGGGAGAATTTAGCTCAAGCTTTCATGAAACAATATGGCCATGTAACCGATGTGGCACCTGACAGATTCATGCTACAGAACATGGAAAAGAAATCAAGTGAGAGCTTCAAGCAGTATGCCCAACGATGGAGGGATATGGCAATGTAAGTCCAACCGCCACTCTTAGAGAAAGAGAGAACCATGCTCTTCATCAGTACACTAAGGGCCCCGTTTATCACCCACATGGTAGGGAGCACCACTAAGAGCTTCGCAGATATAGTCATGGCTGGGGAAATGATCGAAAACGCTATAAGGGGTGGAAGGATCGAAACAGGAGAGGTCTCTAGGAAATATGTTCCTAAGAAAAGGGATAACGAGGTAAACAATGTGAGTACATATAATAAAGGGTACTCAAAAACAATTACAGTTAACCCGCCAAAAGTAGTGACTGCCAAGCAACAAGGGACGACAGGACAAGAGCCAGGCCCAAGACAGAATTTTGAGAGGCCCCAATTTACGCCAATCCCGATGACATACGGGGAGCTGTATCAACGTCTGTTCGACGCTACATCGTAGCCCCATTTTATCTAAAGCCATTACAGTATCCATATCCTAAATGGTACGACCTGAATGCTGAATGCGAGTACCATGCAGGAGTAGCGGGCCACTCGATAGAAAACTGCACTGCCTTCAAAAAGACAGTTGAAAAGTTTATCAAAATGGGGATCGTGGAGCTCGACGATATACCTGGTTCGGGGAACCCATTACCCAATCATGGGGATAAGGCGATAAATGCCATCGGGGAAGAGGTAGTGAAAAGGACCAAGGAAGACATCTCTGAGGTAAAAACCCCACTGAGAACAGTCTGGGGAGAGATGTTAAAAAGAGGGCTGATAAAGTCAAGTCTCGGAGGAGAAGGTGAAGAATCTGGAAATTACTACGCGTTCCACAGAGTTGAAGGGCATGAGATTCAGGGATGTGTGGAGTTTAGATTTTTGGTGCAAAGTTTCATGAACTATAAGGAGCTAGAATTTTATGAAGAAAGCTCGGAGGGAGGAAATATACATACAACAGAAGGAGAATCGACCCGTCAGAAAGTTAATTTTTCAAAGATCATTATTTCCCGCCCCAGAAATCCATAAAGCGGAGCTCCAATGGCACCTAAAGTTATAATTAAGAAACCAGTGTCCTTTCCTTACAAAGACAACAAGAAGGTACCCTGGAGTTATAATTGTAACTTGACAACGCCCGTAGTAGAAGGTTCAACCAGCACTGTCAATGAAAACTAAAGTGAAGGGTTCCACACACGAAGTGGAAGACGTTATGACCCAGCAAGCGTCAGAATAAAACCAGCAAGATTGAAGACTACGACAGTCGAACCAGAGGAAGAACCTAGCACCCTTATCAACGTACCTGTAAAGGAAGAAGAGGCGAAAGAATTTTTAAAATTCTTAAAGCACAGTGAATATAGCATAGTGGAGCAACTGCGTAAGCAACCAGCCCACATTTCTGTGCTAGCTTTACTGTTGAGTTCAGAAGTACATCGTGAGGAACTGATGAAAGTACTGAACGAGACTTATGTTACTAAAGATATATCTATCAATAAACTTGACCGATTAGTCAGTAACATAAGTGCTGATAACTTCATCTTCTTCAGTGATGATGAAATCCCATCTGGAGGTATGAGATCAACCAATGCCTTGCATATAACTACTCGTTGTAAGGGATCTATACTACCGAGCGTGTTAATTGACAATGGATCGGCCCTGAATGTCTTACCATTTTCGACCCTGAAAAGGTTGCCAATAGGCAGTTCTCACATGAAGTCATGCCAGAACATAGTGAGAGCGTTTGACGGCACCGAGAGGAGAGTGATGGGAAAGATAGACATACCATTACAAATCGGGCCGAATACATATGAAGTAGATTTCCTGGTGATGGGTATCAAGCCCTCGTACAATTGCTTACTGGGTAGGCCTTGGATTCATTCGGCGGGGGCAGTACCTTCATCCCTCCATCAAAAATTGAAGCTGGCGGCGGATGGTCGACTCGTCACTATAAACGCAGAAGAAGACATCATAGCGACTGTTACCAATGATGCACCATATGTAGAGGCAAATGAAGAGGCCATCGAATGCTCTTTCCGGTCTTTAAAGTTCGTCAACGCGACATTCATTCGTGAGGGGAATGAGATTCTGATACCCAAGATATCTAGGACCACGAAGATGGGCCTACAGATGATAGTCAGTAAGGGGGCCTTACCAGGAAGGGGACTAGGTAGATATCTCCAAGGTGAAGTTCAAGTACCGTTATTGAAAGAGAAGAGAGACAGTTTTGGCCTGGGTTTTAAGCCTAATGCTAGAGAAAGGAAAATGGAAATGGAGAAGAAGCAAGAGAGAAGAAGGGCCCGATTAAACGGATAAGAAGTCCAATGGGAACCAATGACGATTCCTCACATATCCCAAACTTTCATATCTGGAGGGATAATTCACCCTGAGAGTGGGTTATTGATTGGAGATCTTCACATCAATGCTATACATAAGGAAGAAACCGGACAAAGAAACTTGGCAGGCATTCGCCCTTATGAACCGGGGAGCGTTTTGAACAATTGGACTACAGAGGAACTACCTGTAGTTTTTAGAAATTACACAGAGTAATGTTCAGAACGCACTTATTATTTCAAACCTAAGAACAATTGGATTTCTTTTGTGAAAAAGGCTCATGTTCAAGAATCTTTATTGGAATAAAATGCATTTTGATCCATGTTTTGTGTTTTTTTCTATCAAATTATTTTCTTCTTTTTCTCATTCACGGCATAAATAATTATCTTCAAATTCATTTATTCTTCATACACTTTTTGGCACCCACCACAGGTCCCTAGAGATCAATGATGTAAGCAACAATACTACAGACCTAGAGGCCAATTTTGAGCATGACATGTGTTTAGAAGAATCCCAAGATTTTGAAGGTGACAGAGATGGTGACTTATCCCCGGATCTATTGAGAATGGTACAGCAGGAAGAGAAACAAATCTTACCCCATGAAGAGGAAGTAGAGAACATATCCTTAGAAGAAGGAAAGGTGGTGAGAATCGGAACACGCATAACCGAGGAAACGAAACAAAACCTGGTGGAGTTATTACGAGAATTCAAAGATGTTTTTGCGTGGTCATATCAAGACATGCCTAGTCTAAGTACCGATATTGTAGTGCATCGCCTCCCCATAAAGGAAGAATGCAAGCCAGTGCAGCAAAAGCTACGAAGGATGAGGCCTGACGTAGTGTTGAAAATAAAAGAGGAAGTAAAGAAACAATTTGATGCTGGTTTTCTACAGGTGGTCAAATACTCAGAATGGGTAGCCAATATTGTCCCAGTCCCAAAGAAAGATGGAAAGGTCCGAATGTGTGTAGACTATAGAGACCTCAATAAAGCCAGCCCAAAAGACAATTTCCCTTTGCTTCATATTGACACGTTGGTGATAACACGGCGGGGTACTCGTGGTTCTCTTTCATGGATGGATTTTCCGGATACAATCAGATCAAGATGCACCCCGAGGACATGGTGAAAACCACTTTCATAACGTTGTGGGACACCTTCTGTTATAAAGTAATGTCATTCGGGCTGAAGAATGCAGGGGCAACATACCAAAGGGCCATGGTGACTTTGTTCCACGACATGATGCACCGAGAGATTGAAGTATACGTTGATGATATGATCGCCAAATCTCGAACGGAAAAAAAACACATCGAAGTTTTGAAGAAGTTGGTTCTAGGGTTGATGAAGTTCCAATTGAAGCTCAACCCAGCCAAGTGTACTTTCTGAGCTCGATCAGGGAAACTGCTGGGTTTCGTTGTCAGCGAGAAAGGAATTGAAGTTGACTCGGATAAGGTCAAAGCTATACAAGACTTGCCCACACCACGTATTCAAAAAGAAGTTCGAGGTCTCCTTGGAAGATTAAATTACATTGCTCGGTTCATTTCACAGTTAATTGAGAAATGTGATCCCATATTTCGTCTTCTCAAGAAACACAACCAAGGTGTATGGGACGAAGAATGCCAGAGAGCTTTTGACAAAGTCAAACAATACCTGTCAACTGCCCCAATGCTATCTCCGCCAAATCCAAATAGACCATTGATATTGTATCTATCAGTGTTCAATAACTCCATGGGATGTGTGCTTGGTCAACATGATGAGTCAGGAAGGAAAGAAAAGGCGATATACTATCTCAGCAAAAAGTTCACCGAATGTGAAAGGAGATATTCGTCGATCGAAAAACTATGTTGCGCTTTGATCTAGGCAACCCGAAGGCTAAGGCAGTATATGTTATACCATACAACCTGGTTGATTTCGAAGCTTGACCCGTTGAAATATATGATGGAGTCAACTGCTTTGAACAGGAGGATGGCCAGGTGGCAGATTTTATTATCTGAATTTGACATAGTCTACGTGAATCAAAAGGCTATAAAAGGGAGTGCGATAGCAGAATTTCTGGCCAGCAGAGCCTCAGAAGATTATGAGCCTTTGAGTTTTGATTTCCCCAATGAAGAGTTGATGTATGTGGCAAATACTGAAGAAAATTTGTGGAAGTTGAATTTCGATGGAGCGTCTAATGCTGTGGGAAATGGAATTGGGGCAATCTTGGTGTCTCTTAGTGGTGATCATCATCCGCTCACATGCAGATTGGATTTTGATTGCACAAATAACATGGCAGAATATGAGGCTTGTATCATGGGAATTCGAGCAGTCATAGAGCGAAAGATCAAGGTGCTAGAAGTATATGGAGATTCTGCACTAGTGATTTATCAACTCAAAGGTGAATGGGAGACCCGAGACCCTAAACTTATCGAATATCGGAAGATAGTTTTGGGATTGATTGAGGATTTTGACGACATCACTTTTAATTATCTCCCACGCGATAAAAACCAGATGGCAGATGCCTTGGTAGCTCTAGCTTCTATGATCAAAGTGAATAGACCAGAAGATATGAGACCCATTCAGATGAGTATTTTTGAATCCCCAGCTCATTGTTGTACTGTGGAAGAGGACGAAAGAGATGATCACCCCTGGTATCATGATGTACTGCGATATATAAAGAATTGTGAATACCCAGAGCATGCAACTGAGAATGAGAAAAGGACACTCAGAAGATTGGCCTCTGACTATGTTCTAGATGGTGACGTCTTGTATAAAAAGAGAAAGGATCAAGTGCTACTAAGGTGTGTGGATGCAGTTGAGGCTAAGCAAATCTTAGAGGAAGTCTATGAGGGCGTTTGCGGAACCCATGCCAATAGATTTATAATGGCCAGGCAGATCATGAGGTTCGGGTATTATTGGTCCACCATGGAAGGAGATTGCATCAAATATGCCAAGAGGTGCCATAAATGTCAGATTTATGGAGATAAAATTCATGTACCCCCGTCACCGTTACACGTGATGACTTTCCCATGGCCCTTTTCCATGTGGGGCATGGATGTTATTGGACCAATCTCACCGAAAGCATCAAACAGACACCGATTCATTTTTGTGGTCATTTACTACTTCACGAAATGGGTAGAGGCTGTTTCATATGCTAGCGTCACTAAATCGGCAGTAAGTCAATTTTTAAAGAAGGAGATCATTTGCCGATATGGGATACCTGACAGGATCATATCAGACAATGCATTGAATTTGAACAATAGCACAATAGCAGATGTTTGCGGTCGATTCAACATCAAACACCACAACTCATCACCATACCATCCAAAAATGAATGGGGCAGTGGAAGAGGCCAATAAAAACATCAAGAAGATAGTGGGGAAGATGACCGAGACTTATAAGGACTGGCACGAGAAATTACCATTTGCACTATATGCTTATCGAACGTCTGTTAGGACCTCTACTGAGGCAACTCCTTTCTCATTAGTCTATGGGATGGAGGCAGTCCTACCTATTGAAGTGGAAATACCTTCTCTTCAGGTTTTATTGGAAATAAAGTTGAATGAAGCTGAATGGATCCAGGCTCGATACGATCAGTTGAACTTAATTGAAGAAAAGAGGCTAAGGGCTATCCGTCATGGTCAGATGTACCAAAAACGAATGATGCGAGCCTATGATAAAAAGATTCGCCCAAGAGAGTTTAAAGAGGGAGATCTTGTACTGAAAAATATCCTTCCCATACAAAAGGATTTCAGAGGAAAATGGATGCCGAACTGGGAAGGACTATATGTGGTGAAGGAGGCTTTCTCTGGAGGAGCACTGATTCTGGCTGAAATGGATGGGAAAAGCTTGCCCAATCCCGTGAACTCAGATTCAGTCAAGAAATACTTCGCTTGAAGGGGCCAAGGTGAAAACCCACAAAGGGCGCTCCGAGTTTTCCAAAAAAAAAAAAAGAGGGAGAAACCAAGACGAATGGCACCTCGGATACAAATGATTTTGCTACATCTGAATGGACGAGAAATGAAGTCGGGGCACCAAAAAAGTACTTTGAGTCTTCTAAACACATGCTAAACCCAAAATAGTCTTCATAAAGTTTGTATGTAGAAACGCGATCAATGATATCTAGGGCATCTTACCTTTGTTATCTTTGATCTTTCCCTTTTTTTCAAAGAGATATGTTTTCCCTTAGTTTTTGACAACTCATTCGAATCTTTTTGAAATCAATCTATTGCTGCATGTTGCATTGAAATAATGATTGATGAACTAATAACTTCACAAAAGATGTTTTGCATACTACTTTGGAAATTTCTAGAAAAAAACAAGAGACCGAAACAGGACAATTGTTTGAAATTTCCACGAATACAGATCAGAGATACATGAGAGCCTTAATAGAGAGTATTTCTCTGAATTCTTTGTCCAATCCAACGGTTGTGACAGAGATAAGAACAGATCCTCGGGTCACGGTATAACAGGCCAATTTTTGGCAGGAAGGGATTCGAAAAAATCGAGTTATGGGGGAATGGATCGAAATCGAAACAAGTCCTATGTCCTTTAAGTCACAATGAGGGTAGGCAGAAGAGTGTGCTTCCCGGGGGATGGGTTGAAGATGATATATCACTTACATCCCTAGGATTCATGAGCTCTAAAGTTGTCACAGGGGCAGAACGTTCAGGCAAGAAAATAACGCTTCAAGACGAGCAAAGATGGAACTTTGAGGGATGAAATGAGTGATAACACCTTAAATAGGAACCATACTCATAACATTTTTGCATCATAGCATGTCTAAATAGGGGAATTTGATTCATTTTGATCATGGCATCCTAATCGTTAAGCATAAGCATATACCCATTCTAAAGGACAGGTTCCTCGAAGAACGGCGTAACGAGTTCAGATTTTATTCCCTAGAGATGATATTGGAACAGTTTGAAGATAGCAAGTCTGGCATTCCTGATGTTTCAGGAGCTGATTGAAAATAGCAAGTCTGGCATCCTGAAGTTTTAGGAGCAGTTTGGAGAAAGCAAGTCTGGCATTCCTGATGTTGCAGGAGCAGATTAAAGACAACAAGTCTGGCAGTCCTGATGTTTTAGGAGCAGACCGAAGATGGCAAGTTTGGCAGTCCTGATGTTTTAGGAGCAAACTGAATATAGCAAATCTGGCATCCTGATGTTTTAGAAGCAGATTGAAGATGGTAAGTTTGGCGGTCCCGATGTTTTGGGAGCAAACTGAAGATAGCAAATCTGGCAATCCTGATGTTTTAGGAACAGATTGAAGATGGCAAATCTGGCATTCCTGATGTTTCAGGAGCAGATTGAGGGTAGCAAGTCTGGCATTCCTAATGTTTTAGGAGCAGATTGAAGAAAGCAAGTCTGGCATTCCTGATGTTTTAGGAGCAGATTGAAGAAAGCAAATTTGTCATCCTGATGTTTTAGGAGCAGATTGAAGATGGCAAGTTTGGCAGTCCCGATGTTTTAGGAGCAAACTGAAGATAGCAAATTTGGCAATCCTGATGTTTTAGGAGCAGATTAAAGATGGCAAATCTGGCATTCCTGATGTTTCAGGAGCAGATTGAGGACAGCAAGTCTGGCATTCCTAATGTTTTAGGAGCAGATTGAAGATGGCAAGTTTGGCAGTCCTAATGTTCTGGGAGCAAACATTCTCGAAGTTACAAAGAAGCAGATCGAAGTCAATAATCGTATCCCAATGCTGCAATGAAGTGGGTCAAAGCAACAAATAAACAATGGAATCGAATGAGGCCACATGAAGAATAGGAACACCAAAAAGGTCAAGACTCGATAGATCCCGACAATTTTGGGCCTTCTTTATGTCTTTGATCTATTCTCGTTACACGACAATGATCAAAGAGGGGCAGCTGTAAACGGCCCAAATTGCCCGGGCCCAAAATAAACCAAATAAAATAAAATTGGCCCAAAACCAAAAAGGCCCAAACAAATTTATTCCAGAAAGCTAGGGTTTCTGAAACCCTAGCTCCCCCCCTTTTTAGCGCCGCTCTCCACCAGCCACTAGGGCCTCCACTCATCCACCAGCGCCGCAGCACCCACGAGCGCACCACTGTCGGCCACCATCTCCTCCAACTGCTCTACTACCTGAAAACACGCAAAAGGGACAACAATAGCCGAAAATAAGGAAATCTATTGTATTTTATTCTTCAATATCGGTTATAAAAAAACTGAAGAAACAACATTGTAGGGGCTTTTTTTTTTCAGAATCAATACAAAAAAAAAAACAGAGAATCACACAAGCATATAACGAGGAATCGAAGTGAGCAAAGGTGGATTTTCTATTTTTTCTTTTATTTCGAAATTATATACACAAACCCACTATTTATTTATTTATTTATTTTTAAAAACAGTATATGTATATAATATATCAAAAATATAAAAAAAAAGAGGAAAAAACTTACCTTTTTGTGAATTCCGGCCACCGCACGCGGTGGCCGGCGACGGTGGCAGGAGGCATTTCGGTGACGGCGTGGGCTAGGGATGAAACCCTAGCAGAGAAAAGGGAGTTCCCTTTTTGTTTTTATTTTAAATCCACAGCAGAAATTAAAAAAAAAGGGGGGAAATGGCCTTTTATAGCAGAACAAAACGGCGCCGTATTGGGATTGGGAGCCCAGGCGCCAAAACGACGCCGTTTAGGCCACAACCCGCACGCACGACCCGACCCGGCCAGAGGATCCGCGCGTTTTTGATTGACTGGGTTAATTACCCTTTTCGTCCTTCCGCGTTTTCGGTGTATTTAAATTAGATTTTTCTTTTATTTTAATTGCGCCCAAAAATGTTACGCAGTTTTAAAATTGGTCCTTATTTAAATGTTGCATTTAACGAATCGGGTAAATTTCGTTCTTGGTCCTTTTACATCTTGCGCACATTTCAGTTTAATCTTTTTACCATTTATAATTTATTCATTTTACTTGCTTTAATATTCAATTTAGCCCTTTTTTCATTATTTTCGTAATTTCACTATTATTATTATTATTATTATTATTATTATTATTATTACCATTATTATTATTATTATGTTGCGTTATTGTTTTTATTAGTATGATTATTATGTTATTATTATTACTATTATTATTATGCCATTGTTATGTCTATTACTACTATTATTGTATTATTACTTGTACATACTCTTACTACTACTACTACTACTATTATTATTATTATTATTATTATTATTATTATTATTATTATTATTATTATTATTATTATTATCATCATCATATGTGAGTAGTATTATTATATATTTTATGTTATTAATTTCTCAACATTTCTGTTATTTCCTTCCGCGCATAACATCATTTTCCCACGTCATTATTTGTCACATTCGTTTTTACCCGGTGTATCAAGTTTTCAAATGATGGATATTTCGTATCAAAGATTTAAGAAGATCGTGCCTTAACTTACTGGGTTCCGGTTTTTCTTCAATCTAAACAACGGAATGCCTTTTTTAAATCACGGTCAAGTTTCAAATAAAATACTTGTTTTCGAGAACTCGAGGTGTGGTGCCCTAACTTACTGGCCACGATACCTAGAGGTCTTGAAATAAGTTGTTTTTTAAAACGAAGGTAATGTCCCACATTTAGAATGTAGAGGAATCGAGCCCTAACTTACTGAGTTCCGGTCTCTCACTTGTCAAATAACGGGATATCCTTCTTGAACTCGAATTTGAATTTTAAAGTCAAGAGACAAACTTACTTTCGAGAGTCTAAAAGGTTGTGCCCTAACTTACTGAGTACGACATTTTATCTATTCGAAATGAGTATGTCTTATCATTCATTCTCGGTCTGTCCATGTTCTTTTAAAGAGGATCGTATTTTCAAATCTTTTCAAATTTTCGACATCAAGATATTAGATAATCAATTAGGTGCCAATTTTTGGGCGTATCGAGGGTGCTAACCCTTCCTCGTGCGTAACCGACTCCCGAACCTATTTCTCTGAATTTCGTGGACCAAAATCGTTGTGATAAATTAAATGGTTTATTTAAAACAACTACTTTTCGAGGTGATCCAATCACACCTCAGCAAAAATGATTGGTGGCGACTCCTGTTTTTATTTTCAAAACCCAAAGTCGATTCTCGCCCTTTTCAAAAGAGGGACGATTTCGACAGTAGTGTGAGACAAAAAGTAAGCTAAACGCACCGCACCGCACCGCACTCAATCGTCCATCCAAACTCACCCTTAGAAGCTAAAGAGTTGCAGGAAAGCTAGAGAAGCGATAGTAATCAGAATATGAGCGTTGGAATCAATGTTCTTTAAAATTTGGTTGAATTGATTAAATTATCGGTTTGATTAAAAAATATTAAAAATTAAAAAATTAAAAACACTTGATTCATTCGGTCCAATTATTAGTTCTATCAGTTTTTTAACTGATTGAACTAGTTCATTCCAGTTTTTGGGTTATTAGTTTAAAGTCACTCTTTGAACCGGTATTTAAGTCAATCCTTGATTCAATTGGTTCAACCGATCGATTTAAATAACATATTGGTTAGAAGAAGATTGGGGAATAAAAAAGAAAAGAGTTAAGGCTTCTTTGGAGAGGATTAATGTCTTCATCTTTTTTCTTGGTTACCATAAGTCTTTAAAAGGAGGTCCTCTTTGACAGTTTTCAAGGTGCCATGTGTTGTCCACGTATTGGTCTCGGACTCCATACAAGCTAGTTGGCCTATAGGTATTTTGCTATAGTAGGTTGTCCTAGATAGGCTTTCAATATGAACTATCGATGTCTAGGAATAGGAATTGAATATATGTGACGGTAAACACTCTATCTATGTCAAGTTGCTTTGAATTCAGTTTAGGAGGTTTCTTAGCTCACAAGGTTATTTTGGCAAAAAAATGTTGACCAATGAGACATGAGCTCACGAGGTATAGGCATAATTATTGTCTTTCCACCAATTGAGGGGGAGATTATAAAGGTCATCCTTAAGACCTTGGGTTTCTACGACTTGTCATTCAAGATAATAAGGATTTCCAGAGTGGAGGTATCTGGATTTAAAAAATATTTTGAGTATATTTAAGAAGTTTGAAAATATTTGAAACTTGAAATAAATGATGATTCGATGGGAGTGTAGTTTTAAGCAAAACGTATGTTATAGTGGACTTAACTGATGTGAAAAGTGGCCATCATTGAATGAGATCACCTGTCACTCTTTTATTAGTTCAAAGGATGACTTACTTGATAATGTGTTGTCGTATTCGTGAAACTTTCAAATCACTTTTGCTCTATAAGAGGGGTTGTTGGTGTTGGGTTTTTTACTTCAATAGATTTACTATTACTTTCTTTAAAATCTTTAAATACTCTAAATTAAAAAAAACAACTCATGTGAATTATCAATACAGTTGGACTAAATCCATAATTATACCTTATTGTTTTCCTTCTCTTTCTCTTGAATAAAATGCCATAGGGTTAGGGATTGTGTTCAATTGGCAACCACAGTCCACCAATTAAATTGATGGTGATAATAAAAAGATAATGAAAACCACAAAATATTACGCCACGTGGAAGATAAGTCTCCATACAAACTACATCCTCTCGTTGCCTTGTTTTTATAAACACAGCTCCACTCCCATACTCCCATACTCCCTTTGGCCCGCCATAACAATACACAGGCAGTCTTTTTTCTGAAAACTGAAAATGGCTTCCACCGCCGCCCTCTCCAGTTCCACGGTCAGCAGCACCTTATTCATCCGCCGCCAGCCAGTGAGGAGCCTATCCTCCCTCCCAAACTTTAAGCAGGCTCTTTTCGGGCTAAAACCCCAAAGAGGTGGGCGTCTTACAATGGCAGTATACAAAGTAACGCTGCTCACTCCGGAAGGACCTCAAGAGTTTGAGTGCCCAGATGATTTGAAGATCCTGGACGCGGCGGAGGAGAACGGGATTGATCTTCCGTACTCGTGCAGGGCTGGTGCTTGCTCTTCATGTGCTGGGAGAGTCAAAGAAGGCAGTGTGGACCAGTCTGAAAATAGCTTCCTTAGTGATGAACAAATGGGTGAAGGCTTTGTTCTCACTTGCATTGCTCTCCCAACAAGTGATGTCGTCATTGAAACACACCGGGAGGAAGATGTCGTTTAAAGCAACTGGGTTTTCAGGGTTTTTTTCTTTGGGGGTGGACTTTTAGTGTTGTTTAAGGGATGTGTTTATTGTTAATGTTCTTGAATGAATTCCATCTTCTTTTAAGGTTTTGTTGCTCATTTTTGTAGTCACAAAAATGGAATCATTGTAGCCCTAATAATCTTTACAATGGTTAAGAATCTCTTTGTTTTCTCCCTCTCCTATTCTTGACGTTGTTCCACCGTGAATGTTATTGTGGAGTTGCAGGGAATTAATTCTGGTTCACGACGAAAAGAGTCATTCATCCAACACCCCAAAGAAATGCAGGTGAAAGTAAAACTCACCCAACCAATTATATCCCTTTTTCAATAATTTGATATCCTAAAATTTCAATATTTTTATCTATAAAAAATTAAACCAAAATAAAAATTTTAAAATTCAAAATAAAATTATTGAAATAACATTAAACTATTAAAAAATAATATTATTTTTTCGTACAAATTTTGCTGCTTTATTAAACAGAATCCAAAATTATAAAAAGGTGGTGATTTTACTCCTTTCATAATAATAGTATGTATTTTATATCTAAGTGGATTATGGATCCTTTTAGATGGAAGTTAACCAATATTATAATATTATTACAATATTTAATTTTATTATTATTGTTATTTCTATATTAATCAAATAAACATATCACTTATCCAAATAACATTAGTTAAGTATGATGGTTATGCAGCATACCATTATTCACGCTTAATTCTTACTCACAACGAACCAAATATTTGGTTGAAGTGTGTAACCCATTAGTTTAAGTCCCTATTATAGTAGAGGTATTGAATACAATTCATTAATTCCTATCTGATTTGCTATTCAGTGTAATAAGGAATAAATAAATAAGGAATTGCTATTCGAGATAAAGCGTGAATTCTTGGTTATAATAGACTTGTGGGTAATTGTCCTATTTTTGATGCGGAGTTGTGGAGTATTTTAGACAGGCTGAGTCTTCTTATTGAGCGAGAATATGACAAGGTGCTTATTCAATTTAATTGTCTCGAGATGGTCATAAATGTCCAGGCGAATTTTCCAGTAGGGTCCAATTCTGCCTTAATCAAGAGTATCATCAAATGTATGTTTGGTCAATTTCTAAAGAGGATAATAAAGAAGCTGATCGTTTGGTCAATTTGGTCCAATATAGAACATATAATTTACTTTTGTTTGAGACTTCCTTGTTGGAGTGGATAGTCGTGTTTTTGTAATTAGTTTAGTTATTTTTTTCACCAAAAAAATGAAATAAAAATAATACAGCTTTTAAAAAAAAACAATTTAAATTTTAAATTATTATTAATTTTTTATTTACCTGTATCATTGTGAGAAGGTAATGTAACTGTTAAAAAATCGGTATAATAACAAATTTACCATCTCAACTTTCACATATTATATCGCTTTAGTCATAATTTTAAAAATTAACCCTCAAAACTTACAAACGATCTCAATTTGATACATCTTCAGCTAAAAAATTTTGAACTTTGTATTGTTAAAATTAAAAAAAAAAAAAACAAACAAAACTTATTTCTTCCACCTATGAACTTAAATGAACAATCACCCTAACCCCATATGTAGCATATTTTCAACTCAAAAAGATTCTCTATTTTACAATTTAATACACCCTGACTAACTCACAATTCCTCCATTGTCAAAACTAAGCTTTTCCTTTTACAGGAAATTTGACCTTTTGACGAAATGTCAAACTATTTGAACTAACGGTGCACAGAAAAGTGGTTCCAATTCCAACTCACCAATTCATAGTGACACCTTTGAACATTGTTGATGGAGTTGCGTGTATATCGTGGTATAGATTATAGAAAATATACAGAAATGAAACCCAAAATACTTTGTAGCCAACAAATACTGCTGAATGCTTCATACCAGTAATCAGGGGAAGCAAAGAGGATGCTATCAGCCACCAAAATCCTCTGCCTGAAAGCCTCAACAACAGGCGGATACTTCCCATCAACTTCGAGATCGGTGTTGAGCATAGGAATCGGTGAAATGCCTATGTAATCAATCTGAATCCCATCAATTTCTTCCTTAGCTCCATTGCTGAAACAAAAACCCCAAATCAATATTTTTCCCAGAAACTAAAAAACAACATTCCTTTAGACGTCAATAGTGTGAAGGGGAACAAGAAAAAACCCAAAAGAATATTTCCCAGAAACAAAAACAAAAACCCAAACAAGGTAAGCCTTTATCGTAAGAGCCATCCCTTAAAGACCCACAAAGAGCAGCCACTTTTTTTTTTGGTGAAAAAGAAAGTAATCTAAGGTCTCTTAAGAGACATTGAAGGCCTTATCATGTTGAAAAATCGTAGCCACCATGTCAGGTGGAGCTTCAAATGTCCGGAGCGGATTTTGTCAATGGAGCCCAATCTTCGCCATTTGGTCTGCAGTTAAATTATTCTCCCTGGGAATGTGCTTGATTTCCCATTGATTTCCAGATAACAGAAGTCTTTTAATTCTCCTGATTAGCGTAGATCCAGAATCTGCCATGTCCTTAGTGGACAAAATCCTAACCACTTCAAGGTTATCAGATCGAATTTTGATCTTCTTGTAGCCCCTATTAATAAGAATGAATACTCCATCCAGGATACTCCAGAGTTCAGCTTCCAATGGTGAGCATTTCCCCAGGTAATGCGTGTACCCTACCACCCAGTTGCCATCTCGATCTCGAACTACTCCGCCGGCTGCGCCATTTTCAGAGTCTCTCTCCACTGCTCCGTCAGAGAATAAGAAAACCCAGTTGTCAGAACAATGTTGTAATTGCTCCGGGGAATTATCGTTGAGCTTAGGTCTCGTGATAAAGGCTTCAAAAATTTGTGCCCAACTGAGGGAGGATTTGATGAGTTCAAGCGGTGTCCAATCAATGTTTTGAAAAATGAGGAGATTCCTGTTCTTCCATAATCTCCAAGCTAGTATCCCGAAAAGGCACGACCAAGTGATTCCTTTATCCTGCAACTTAATATGACAAGAGAGATTAAAAGATAACCAATTTTGCATAGAGTCAAAAAAGAACCTGGATTGCTTATTTGGTGGAACTACGAGCAACCAAGCTTCCTTGGCAGTCGGACAATCCCGAAGGGCATGCATGATATCTTCCAAGTCGTGACCGCAGCGTGAACACGCACTGCTTTGACCGAATCCTCTCCTAAACCTTTCTGAATTAGTGAGAATTCTTTGACTTGCGACAAGCCAAAGGAAAATTCGGACTCTCTGTGGACCTTGATATTTCCATATGATCTTCCAATTTTCATCTTTGGGTCTCCAAGTATTTTCTTTTATAGACCTGTAAGCACTGCGAATAGTGAAAGATCCTGACTCAGTGCGTGCCCAAATGATTTTATCCTCGCCTTCAGCAGGATGGGACTGTGGGATACTTAATATGCGCTTGATAATGTCCTCAGGTAGCCAGATTTTGAGCATGTCAATATTCCAACATCCTTCCTGTAGAACCCAATCCTTCAGAGTACTGTCCATATTGAGCCTACTATGTGCTGGAACATAAGACAACAAGGGCCCAACTTTGGGTATCCAATTGTCTTTCCAACCTCGAATAGTTTCACCATTCCCAACAGACCACAAGAGATTCTCGCTAAGGAGAGGCCACGCCTTAGAGAGAGATCTCCAAAGATGAGAGCATTGACTTCTGTGTATAGTTTCCGGTAACTGACTCTTCCAGCCATATTTTGAACGGAGTACTCGAACCCAGAGATAAAGAGCAGCCACTTTGGTCACTGGTTTCGCTGCTGCTATGGCTTCCATTGCTCTCTAATTTTGAGGATCAAATTTAAACCATTCGTAAAATTTGAGAGTTAAATTTTAAAAATTATGACTAAATAGATATAATAAGTAAAAGTTGAAGGTTAAATTTATTATTATACCAGTTTTTTAACTATAGCAACGGCGCTTAACGGAAATGGAAGAAAAAAACAATCTTGAATAGTTAGGTGATCAAATTAAAAAAAAAAGTTTGGTGACTTGTGGTATAGTTTACCCTAAAAATAAATACAATAAATAATGAAATATATGATTTAAAATAATTAATAATAATATGAAATATGTACGATATTTAAATAAAAAATTTAAATTATGTATAAAATAAAATTTAAGCACATAAATACATTATATTAAAAATATTAAATATATTACAATTATTTATTAGAGTGTTGTCATCATTTGTTAGTTAGTGTTTGTAAATAACATATTAAAATAAATATTTAGTTTAATGGTAAAGTGAATGCTTTATTGATGTTAATATAATAGATGATAAATGAGACTTTGATAGATGGAAAAATGCAAATGTTGAAAATTATAGCGGTTTTAGTTCAAATCCTATTGTATTTGTGTGTGTCTCTTTCTCTATATATATTAGTCGATAACAGAGTGTCCAATATCGGTAACAGTGATTAATCCTTTCGTCGTGGATGCTTTTTAAAGAAGTAAATAATTGGCCATAAAATGTGGTCCACTTTTGGCTATACATACATTTTCACAAATAAGCTACCCAAGGCTAATTATTGTGACAGTTTTTTCACAATAATTATGATCATAACGATGATGGGAAAAATACTAATTCAAATTGATTGCATTCAAAAATATGTTACGGTATGGATCGAAATTATAAATTTTTTCTTTTTTAGCTATTAAATAATAGTTAAGTACTTGAAAGTCTCTTACTCCATTCCTATGGACGGGGTCGAACCCTCAATTTCATGGTTAAAATTACTCTCAAAATAATATAATTTATTAAACAAAATAAAGATATTTTTTGTTATCCAATTATAAATTGACTTCCGATTCACTTATGGAATGTAGTGTTTAATATATAGTGTAGGTATATGTATATTTAGACATAAAATAGAAATAGTATAACATCTTTTACGCATTTACATATGTAGACGTTCTATCACCAGCGATAAATAATATTAGAATTTAAAAAGTATAAAGCCTTTTATTCTATCTCATCCACAACCAAGACCGCATAGCGCAGTGGATTAGCGCGTCTGACTTCGGATCAGAAGGTCGTGGGTTCGACTCCCACTGTGGTCGTTTGACAGATTTTTATGTTTTCCTATTTTACTGCCTCTGTGATGCTAAAATTTGAGTTTCGAAGAAAAACATTAGAGTTATATTGTGTTTAAAAATTTTAAGGCTCCATTTTAGAAAATATTTTCTATTTTTATTTTAGAATATAGTTTTCGTTTTTTTTTTAGTTAAAAGATACATTTGTTAAACGAAAATGAAATTTTATTTTTGAAATTAAAATATAAAAACATGTTTGATACATATTTTTTCAAAACAAAAACTTAAGAAATAATTACTATATAATAATTAAAATAAATTTTTTAAGATGAATAACAATGTAACTTATATAATAAACTTAATTTAAATAAACATAAGTGACAAATAAAAAATAAAAAAAAATATTTTGATAAAAAATAAAATTTTCATTACAATAAAAAAAAAGTAGGTTAAAAAAAGTTTTTGTAAGGTCTATATAGGCTCAAATTGTAATAAGCAATTTGACATTTAAAGGCAAATTGAAAAGAAAAAGGTTCGTGTATTAATCTCTTACAAGAAAGGTTCTTACATTGACATGGATATGAACCAATAAAAGACCTTTGTTTTTAATTAAGATTGTTTAAATCGGATTAGATTGATATAACGATTTGAAAGAAAATATTGAATTGGTTGATTTGAAAATTGATGCAAATTAGACTTGATCATGGACTGAGTCGGGTTAGACCAATGCAAAATATTATACTGTTTTCTAGGTTCGAGCTCAGTCTTGTTTGTCTATATTAAATTTTTGATATTATTATTTTTACATAAAAACAAAATTTAAAAAATTTAAAACATCAATACATAGAAAATATTAAAATAAATATTTTTCCACAAATTGAAAATATATTAAAAAAATCTTTATATTTAAATAACACTAAGAGAGTTGCAACTTAGCAAACAAATGTCTTTAAAATAATAGTACATTTAATAATAGAACAAGAGTTATACAATATACAAATAATAACAAAAAATAATAGCAATATAGTAGCAAAATTGCAACAAGACGGCATCAAAATGGCAACAAATAACAATGAAAAAGATTTAGGCAAATTCGGGTCAAGCCAAGCAGAAAATATTACATTAGGCCCAACTTGTTTAAAAAAAAAAAGGCTTTATTTTTTTGTCCAAGCCTATTTTTCGGGTCTATATTTTTGCCCAAACCCTCACACTTCTCAGGCGAGCGTTCGGGCCTCAGCAAGTGGCCTGACTCATGATCATGTCTATTGCAGGCTAGTTGAATCGGAAAAAAGCGATTAAATCAAAATTTTTGAATAATTTTTATTTTTATTTTATTTTTAATGATTTATTTAATCGAACCAAACAAATTGATTAGATTGACTAATCAATGACTTAATTGATTCGATCATTAGTCTATTTCTAAAAAAATTGTTTTTAACTATTCAAATTTCCAAAACATTTTTAGTGAAAAAAAACAATTTTATTTTGTGTTAATTTTTTTAACATATTTTCATTTTTTAAAACAACTTTTAAATTCTCAACTAACATATTTTCGTTAGTGTTTTTCATTAAAAACACACGAAAAATCAC
Source organism: Gossypium australe (assembly GCA_005393395.2). Classification (NCBI taxonomy): domain Eukaryota; kingdom Viridiplantae; phylum Streptophyta; class Magnoliopsida; order Malvales; family Malvaceae; genus Gossypium; species Gossypium australe. The sequence continues at coordinate 92,450,896 of CM016618.1, read as the reverse complement.
ATTTTAAAATTTAAAACTAAACGCATCATGAATCTCAAATATCACAAAAGTATAGGGACTAAAAAATAATTAGACCTATTTTTTTCTCTCCGTTTTAATCCAATGGCCCAAATCTAGGGCTTGAGCTTGGGCTTTAATTTCCAATATTGTCTGCAAACGTTATCTGGTTTTCACTTCCAGGGAATCGGAGAATTTGCAAGCTCTGCCATTTTTTTTTCCTTTCGAGCTTTGTAATTAAACAAAGTCGTTCCCTCTGGTGTGGAATTATAGAAATTTTGCTTCTCCAATCTTTCTAGGGTTTAGTTTTTAGCTAAAATTTCTTACCGAAACCCTCTCTTCGAGAGCAATTTCCATTTTATTGTGGAAAAAATGACTTCAACAGGGCAGCCACCGTCACTTAAAAGAAGAGATGCGCCATTAACAAAGGAAGGAGATCAGCTTACTATTACCCCTTTAGGCGCTGGCAATGAAGTTGGTCGTTCTTGCTTTTACATGACTTACAAAAGCAAATTCAAACAGAGTGGGGATGTTGAGAGTGAAAATGAAGGTCTAAAGGAGAGAGTAAAAACAGCTTTTCGACGAATTCAAAGTGCAGTAAATCCAATCCCTCTCTCATCATCATAGTTCCTTTTCCCCTTGATTTACTTATTCATCTTTTAAATGTGCTCGACTTTGAGGATGAATTTTGGTTTTGCCAATTGCATGATGAAGTTATGTTGGTTGCTTATTACCAAGCAGTAATTCCCTGTTTGTACAGCTTAGCAGTTAGCACTGAAGCATGTCGTCATCATCTTTTACTCTAATATTTTGATATTGGTAAGATTCATTGATTTCTGCCATTAATGTGAAACAAAGGGTAAATCTATTATAAGGATAAAGCAACATTTCAATATTTAGTCTTTTAATTTCGACTCTTGAAATGTTTTTGTTTACATTAATCTCATATTTTGTTTTTGTTTTTTTTTTAATTTGGAATTCTTGAAAATTTAAAAATTATTATATAAAATCCTAAAAATAAAAAATATTAAAATTTTATAAAGAAACTATATTTAAAAAATGGAAGTTTTTTAAGTAATGACTTTGACACCATCTTAAAGTGCAATGCAATGTGTTACGAAATCTAAAGAAATCTAAAATTTCCAAATTTAAAGATTAAAATGAAAAAAAGAAACACTACAAAGTTTCTGATTAATGTCAAAAAAATTCAAAGATCAAATTCGAGATTAAATGTTACTTTTATCTTTTACTGTTGTACTTTTTATTTTTTATTTTTATTTTTTCAGTTTCAAGCTGTAATAGGCCATAGCTTAGAATCGGTATACATTTTGCTACAGGTTATTATTTGTTTGTATTAAATTATAAAATAAAATTTTAAAATTTAAAATATGCTCTAAATCCTTATATGTTTTGTATATTTGAAATTTAATCCTTTACTTTAATTTTTAAGAATATAGTTTTTTATTTTTTAAATTTAAAAATCCAGGAGCAATTGTTACCAACATTATTTTTACACCTCATGGTTCCTACTTAAACTAATATCACACCTGAAGCATATAAGATTTTTCATAGTTTCCAATCTGTTTTTTATTTTTTTTACCTTGATCTGTGTTTCATAGTGAAAATAATAAAAACAATTTTATTTTGTGTTAATTTTTTTAACATATTTTCAGTTTTTAAATAAACTTTTAAATTCTCAACTAAACATAGGGTCTGTTTGTTTACATGTAAAAGGTTTTATGGAAAATGTTTTCTGCATTTTCGTGTGTTTGTTTTACAGAAAATAGTTTTGTTAACAGAAAATGACTTACAAGTTAAGGTAAAATAAGCCATTTTTCCTGTAAAATTACTTACCCTCTTGAAAAGCGTAAGTTATTTTTCGGAAAAGAGCTTATCTATAGATAATTTTATTTTTATATAAAAATTAAATTAAATCAAGCTTAATATTATTATATTGATAATAAATTTTATTTTTATTTTTAAATTATTTAAAAATATTATATTTTTAATATTATTAAACATACATATTTAATTATTTATATTTAATTATATAATAAATTATTAATATAATGAATATAATTATTATTTTAATAAATTATTTAATATTTCAATTTTATTTTAATACTAAATTTTAAGAATGTTTACATGTTATTGAAAATATTCAATATTAATATTTTAATAATAAATATTTATTACAATTATAAATATATTAATAATAAATATTTTGTAGTATAAATGTTAAAATATGTCATAAATCTATGTACACTTCACAGATTTGTAATTTAGTTTTTGTACTTTTATTTTTAAAAATTTGGTCCCTTTACTTTTCAATTTTGAAAATCAAGTAATTATTAACACCGTCAATTTTTTTTGTCAATTTTGTTGATGTCACATTTTTAACTAAAATATTCTCACTTAGTAGTCATGCAGGGGCGAAGCCATGATAATTTTTTATGGGGGCCGAATGAAATTTTAATTTTTTATAGTGTATATATTTCTAATTTGTAAAGGATTAAATCAAATTTTTATAATTTTGGGGGGCCAAAGTGCAATTTTACCTTTACTAATTTAAAATTTTAAAAAAATTTCAAGGGCCTAAAATAGCAATTTTACCTTTTAGGGGGGCCGGAGCCCATGCCAGCCCCCTGGCTTCGCCCCTGTAGTCATGTAGTTAAAAAAATAACGTTGTAATAAATCTGAAATTAATATAATATTTTTTATATATGCAAAAATAATGTAAAATATAAAATTATAGATAAAATTAAATTTAATTAAACAATGAAAAAATAAGAAAATCTCAAATATATGTTTGTTTAATTGAAAACAACTTTTGTGAAATATTTTTAACAAATCTACTAAATAACAGTAAATATTTTACACAGATTTATCCAAACATCAGAAAATATTAGCTTTTCCAGAAAAGTAAATCATTTTCCGAAAGTCATATTCAGTGAAACAAACGGAGCAATATTTCCGTTAGTGTTTTTCATTAAAAACTACTCGAAAAATCACATTTAAAATTTAAAACTAAACGCATCATGAATCTCGAATATGGACTAAAAAATAAGTAGACCTATTTTTTTCTCTCCGTTTTAATCCAATGGCCCAAATATAGGGCTTGAGCTTGGGCTTTAATTTCCAATATTGTCTGCAAACGTTATCTGGTTTTCACTTCCAGTTGAATCGGATTTTAGGGCTTTAGAGATCTGAAAATTTGCAAGCTCTGCCATTTTTTTTCCTTTCGAGCTTTGTAATTGAACAAAGTCGTTTCCTCTGGTGTGGAATTATAGAAATTTTGCTTTCCAATCTTTCTAGGGTTTAGTTTTTAGCTAAAATTTCTTACCGAAACCCTCTCTTCGAGAGCAATTTCCATTTTATTGTGGAAAAAATGACTTCAACAGGGCAGCCACCGTCACTTAAAAGAAGAGATGCGCCATTAACAAAGGAAGGAGATCAGCTTACTATTACCCCTTTAGGCGCTGGCAATGAAGTTGGTCGTTCTTGCGTTTACATGACTTACAAAAGCAAAACTGTACTGGTATGCTTACTAAATATTCCTTGTATTTTTTTTTATTTACTACTGGATTTGTTTAGTTTCTAATTTGAGTTTTTTGTTTTTTCAATTTTAAATGATAGTTTGATTGTGGAATTCATCCTGCTTACTCGGGTATGGCTGCCTTGCCGTATTTCGATGAGATTGATCCTTCAACTATTGATGTCCTTCTTATTACCCAGTATGTCATTCTTTCCCTTTATTTTGTCTTCTTTAATCCTTCAAATTTGTTGCCTGGTAGATTTTAACTGTTATATTTCAAATTGCTTTTGGCATTTGTGCAGCTTTCACTTGGATCATGCTGCCTCCCTACCTTATTTTCTGGAAAAGGTTTGTTTCTTTCAGAGTGAATTATCGTCTAAGTACACTATTTGTTTAGGAGGATAGTGTGAAATCCGATATTCTAATTATTATCCACAGCGAGTTCGGAGTGAGTGTGTGTATTAAGCCTTGGATATCCATTATTCGAATCTACATATACGAACCCTTTATCTGACTTTTCAAAATTTTTATTTGAACAAAAAAAAAAATTATACTTACTAAATCCAGATATTTAGCGGGTTTGAATATCCTCTGAATAATTAAATTAAATAGGTTTCAAATTCGATAGTTATGCTCAGGTTTAATATGGATGGATAATAAAGCATGTTCGAATTTGTAGAAATTATAGATATTTGTCCTACTGCCATCCTTAATTTGGTCTTGTTTAAGAACTAATGCGTTCATATTTTTTACCAGACCACATTCAGAGGTCGAGTTTTTATGACTCATGCAACAAAAGCTATCTATAAGCTCCTTTTGACTGATTATGTAAAAGTGAGCAAAGTTTCGGTTGAAGACATGTTATTTGATGAACAAGACATTGGTCGCTCCATGGATAAAATTGAGGTATATATATATATATATATATTCTTGGTTTTCCGTTTCTTCTAATGTTCATTGTCCACCTGTTCTGGTGTAGTCAGATTTGCTTCTTCGAATTAACTGATTGAGAAATGTGTTGTGTTTTGTGCTTGACTGCAGGTTATTGATTTCCACCAAACCGTGGAAGTAAATGGCATTAAGTTCTGGTGCTATACTGCTGGGCATGTTCTTGGTGCTGCTATGTTCATGGTCGACATTGCCGGTGTTCGAGTCCTCTACACTGGAGACTATTCTCGTGAAGAAGATCGTCATCTCCGTGCTGCTGAGCTGCCACAGTTCTCTCCTGATATATGTGTGATTGAATCCACTTATGGTGTCCAGCTTCATCAACCACGACACATTCGGGAGAAGCGGTTCACTGATGTTATCCACTCTACTGTTTCTCAAGGTGGTCGTGTTCTAATTCCAGCGTTTGCCCTTGGCCGTGCCCAGGAACTTCTGTTGATCCTTGATGAGTATTGGTCTAGCCACCCTGAGCTTCATAACGTTCCAATATATTATGCTTCCCCACTTGCAAAAAAGTGTATGGCTGTTTATCAAACATACATACTTTCCATGAATGAGAGAATCCGTACCCAGTTTGCGAACTCAAACCCCTTCAAGTTCAAGCACATTTCTCCATTAAATAGCATTGAGGAATTTAGTGATGTAGGTCCATCTGTTGTAATGGCAAGTCCAGGTGGTCTTCAGAGCGGGCTGTCACGCCAACTCTTTGACAAGTGGTGTTCTGATAAGAAAAATTCTTGTGTCATTCCTGGTTATGTCGTTGAAGGGACGCTTGCAAAAACGATTATTAATGAACCGAAGGAAGTGACTCTCATGAATGGTCTCATGGCTCCTCTGAACATGCAGGTTCATTACATTTCATTCTCAGCCCATGCAGACTATGCACAAACGAGTACATTCTTGAAAGAGCTGATGCCTCCCAACATAATTCTTGTTCACGGAGAAGCAAACGAGATGGGAAGGCTTAAACAGAAGCTTATCACTGAGTTCACTGATGGCAACACCAAAATCATTACCCCTAAGAATTGTCAGTCTGTTGAGATGTATTTTAGCTCTGAGAAAATGGCTAAAACAATCGGAAGATTGGCTGAAAAGACCCCAGACGTAGGCGAAACTGTTAGTGGTGTTCTGGTAAAGAAAGGTTTCACGTATCAGATAATGGCTCCCGATGATCTCCACATCTTCTCACAGCTTTCAACCGCAAACATCACTCAGAGGATCACTATCCCATTCACTGGTGCCTTTGGTGTGATAAAGCATCGACTCGAGCAGATATACGAGAGTGTGGAATCTTCAACAGATGAAGAGTCTGGGGTTCCAACATTGCGAGTGCATGATAGTGTGACTGTGAAGCAGGATTCAGATAGGCACATCTCATTGCATTGGACATCGGATCCCATAAGTGACATGGTGTCTGATTCCATCGTGGCATTGGTTCTGAACATCAGCCGGGAGATCCCCAAGGTAGTAGTGGAATCTGAGGCCATAAAAACGGAAGAAGAAAATGGGAAGAAGGCAGAAAAGGTTATTCATGCACTCCTGGTTTCGCTGTTTGGGGATGTGAAATTAGGAGACAATGGAAAGCTTATGGTAAGTGTTGATGGGAATGTGGCTCATCTTGATAAACAGAGTGGGGATGTTGAGAGTGAAAATGAAGGTCTAAAGGAGAGAGTAAAAACAGCTTTTCGACGAATTCAAAGTGCAGTAAATCCAATCCCTCTCTCATCATCATAGTTCCTTTTCCCCCTGATTTACTTATTCATCTTTTAAATGTGCTCGACTTTGAGGATGAATTTTGGATTTGCCAATTGCATGATGAAGTTATGTTGGTTGCTTATTACCAAGCAGTAATTCCCTGTTTGTACAGCTTAGCAGTTAGCACTGAAGCATGTCGTCATCATCTTTTACTCTAATATTTTGATATTGGTAAGATTCATTGATTTCTGCCATTAATGTGAAACAAAGGGTAAATCTATTATAAGGATAAAGCAACATTTTAATATTTAGTCTTTTAATTTCGACTCTTGAAATGCTTTTGTTTACGTTAATCTCATATTTTGTTTTTTTTTTTTAATTTGGAATTCTTGAAAATTTAAAAATTATTATATAAAATCCTAAAAATAAAAAAATATTACAATTTTATAAAGAAATTATATTTAAAAAATGGAAGTGTTTTAAGTAACGACTTTGACACAATCTTAAAGTGCAATGTGTTATGAAATCTAAATTATCCAAATTTAAAGATTAAAATGAAAAAAAAAAAAAACACTACAAAGTTTCTGATTAATGTCAAAAAATTCAAAGATCAAATTTGAGATTAAATGTTACTTTTATCTTTTATTGTTGTCATTTTTATTTTTTCAGTTTCAAGCGGTAATAGGTCATGGTTTAGAATCGGTCTACATTTTACTACAGGTTAATTATTTATTTGTATTAAATTATAAAATAAAATTTTAAAATTTAAAATATGCTATACATCTTTATATGTTTTATATATTTGAAATTTAGTCCCCTACTTTAGTTTTCAAGAATATAATTTTTTTATTTTTTAAATTTAAAAATTCAAGTGAAATTGTTACCAAGATTATTTTTACACCTCATAGTTCCTATTTAAACTAATATAACACCTGAAGCATATAAGAAATTTCATAGTTTCCAATCTGTTTTTTTTTTTACCTTGATCTATTTCATGATCTTGATATATGTATCAAACGATTATGAGTACCGGATGCTTTATTTAATCAGCATTATCTTGAAACAGTTAAGAAATATTCTGAGATTATTTTGCATCTTTTCCAGCCAGGGAGAAAGCCATTGTTTTCAATTTAGAGCTTATAAAGGCTATAGTTACAGCTGAAGAACTTGTACTGGATCCTCTCCAACAGGAAGTTCTTCAATTTGTGGATCAACCAAGACTACAACTTCCTGGTTAAAGTGATTCTAAGATGCAAGGAGTGAGCACAGTGGATGTTAGTGATAGTGAACTGCACGTTTTAGCTAGTGAACAGTTGTTACCTGTTCCCGAAGTGCTTCCATTTGAGTTTCAGGTTCTGGAGATAGCGTTAGAGGTTGTCTGCTCATTTCTGGACAAAAATGTCGCGGATCTAGAGAGGGATGCTTACCCTGCGTTGGAGAGCTGGCAAGAATTGTCAGCACCAAGAATCTTGAGCATGTACGGAGTTTGAAAAGCAGTCTCACTCACCTGCTTGCACGTGTACAAAAGGTATTTCTTATGCCCATTGTTCTTTTTTTCAAAATTCAACACCATAGTTGTTGCTCATAAGGACTAAGAAAAGTACTCCTTATCTCAATTCAGAGCACTTGTTTGTGTGTGTGTGTGTGAAGAGGGAACCAATTACAAGAGAGTTGGAATGATGAATATAACTTCTCAAGGCATCTGATGGAATCTCCAGTATTTGCTATATACAATTTCGCAACGAAAACATATATATGATTCTTCAAAGATGTAACTTATTTATGCACATCATTCACAGACGTGCCAGATTATTTTTTGCGAATAATTGACGAGGACCTGTTTAATGTCAGGTGAGGGATGAAATCGAACATCTTCTGAATGACAATGAAGTTATGGCACATTTGTATTTGACAAGAAAGAGGATCCAAAATCAGCAATTAGAGGCTGTGTTGAGTGATGCATTTTTCAAATAGCATCGCTATTAATCCGTCAGCTTGGTTCAAATAGGAGCAGAAGTTTGAGCAGCCACTTTTTTGACGACCACAATGTCGAGGATTTGGAGATGTTGCTCGGGCTTATTTCATGCAATTGGATGGAATTCGTAACAAGATATTATCGGTGAGTAATTCATCTTTACCATGTACGATGGGTGCATCTGGTTTCACCTCCTTTGACTTGGTTCCAAGTACCATTTCCTTCTTTCGATTTGCAGGTTCGCGAATATATTGACGATACAGAAGACTATGTCAATATCCAACTCGACAGCCAGCAAAATGGAACTCATTCAACTTCAATTGACATTGACCATAGCATCGTTTGCTATAAGTATTGAAACTTTGGTAGCAGGGTGGATGGGAATGAACATCCCTTGTGCATTGTACCAAAAGAATGGGATATTTGAAATCCTTACTGGAGGTCTTACATTGGGCTGTTTGTTGATTTTCCTACTTGTCCTAGAATATGCCAGATGGACGAAGCTGACTGACGCTTAAAGTTATCCTCAGTTCCTCACCATCAAACTATCTAGGTCTATTAGCTTACTTATGGACCCCAGCAATGGGATGCCATTTGAGTATATGGTGATTATAAAGTGCAACTCATACAAAATTTTATTTTATATTTTTGGTTCCTTTACGTCCTGTTAGATATGTAATTGTAAGATATCAATTTTGCTTCTTGACAGCTACCTTACATCAATTCTGATTTCCCACTGAATGAGAAACCATGTTTTATGCATAAGCAAAATAGTTTCCAACTGCTAAGCTTTCTTTTCCATTGTACGGTGTTTTTTCCTGATAACTAATGATATTTGAATTGGATTGATTAGATCAGAAATCGTATAAATTATCAGTCTAAAGAATGACATTGAATTGGTTGGATTAGAAATCGATATAAATTAGTTGAATCATTTTTTAAAAATAATTTTTAAATTGAAACGGTCAAATTAATGAATTGAAAGCTAATCTGTTTAGCTTAGACCTTAAGTTCTAATGTACCAAGGTCAATATTGTTTTTTGGAATTTTATCCCAAAATAAAATCAGTATTCAACAATGTGATTGTAATGAGATATTTTAAAGTTAAAGAGTACTGTGTGCTTTTAAAGTTCGTCAATAAACTTTGTAGGGTAAGCATATACCTATATGTTTTTTTTCCTGTATTAGAAAATCATTGCATATGATTGCTCCCAACATTCTTGCTTTTATAGTTGTTTGATAGCTGTGGTCACTAATCGCCCTCTCCCTTTTTGTTTTACAATTTATGTGAATTTAATTGCTATAAAATTAATGTGAATCTTAGTGTTGTTGAACCAAAATTGTTTTTTATTATTATTAACTTGATTTGAGGTTGTGTTAGATTCCTATAATGTGATCAAAATCTGTCGTGAATTAAGTAAAATTTTTTAATTTTTTATTTGAAATTCCTAATAAAATTTGTAGTATTTTTTTAAAAAATTGCTTATATTTATGTCATTATATTAAATTAATAAAAAAATCATTATAATCATGACTTGTGATGTGGTGGTTGCTCACCTCATCTTTTAATCATATGGTTAGAGGTTTGGTCCCGTTCACAGGAATGGAACACATTTTATAACCAATCATTTATCTTTTCAAAAAACACTGGTAATGAAGAAATTAATCATTGATGGTGTCAATAACAAAACTAAAAAAAAACACTTGGACAAGTAAACAACAATTTTTATGTGTATGAATTAAATATCAGATTTGATGAATTAAAATTACTGTGTTCAGAGATACCCCATTTTGCATCAAGTTTTAAATCTACATAGCTTAGGTAGCTTTTCCAATTACATTAAAATATTTAATGCATCTAGAAGAAGCTTGTTCAGATGTGATTATAAAGTATGGTAATCAATGACATCAATAAACATTTTAGTCTTTAAGTATTTTTAAATTATAAAAGAAATTGGTAACAAACATCTTAAAAGCATAATTAAGATTAATAAAATAAAAAAAAATTATGTTATAAATAACATGTGGGGTGGAGGATATTTGTCACCAGTATTTATATATATGTGTAATGTTGGATAATATATAGAAAAGAAAAGTAACACCAAATTTTTGGAGAAGTCAGATCCCTTCTTATCTTCCTATATGAATAACATGCTGGCCTTGCAACTTGCAATTTGCAACTTGTAATGAAATGGTCTTTATTTTGTACTTATATATATATATATATATATATATATATATATTACATATGTTTGTGAAAATATCAATGAAAGGAACAAAAGAGAAAAAACAAACTTTCATTGTCCAAATTAATTTTTTTTATGTATATTTGATCATATCTGTTATTTTTGACATAATATTTAGATCTATTCATAGTCTCCCCCAAACTCATATTTACGCTTCAGCGTACTCAAACCTATGTCCCCTGTATTGATTAAGCTAAGACTCAATCGATAATTTTATTTAAATTTTAGATTTAAATATTTTTATTGAAATAATTATACTTCCATGTATTACCTGTTATATGAATTATGCCTATAGTTGTAACTATAAACTTCTTCAAAACACAGAACATTGTACAATGCAATGAAATTGGACTAGTAATGGTAGGTAGGACCACATTAAAAGATAGTCCAAAATCTTTATGTTTTCACCCCTTTATTTTGCAATCAATGTTCAAAACTGTTTATGGGTTGAGTCAGATTGGATTTAAGTTGAATCTATATAGAATGTAAATCGGGTCAAGCTCGGATCTTGAACATCAAAATTCAAGCTCGGCTTATAATTTAAGCAATTTTAATTCTTTTATTCAAGCTCATTTTTTAAATTTTATATTTTTGTCTAAGTTCTAATCCCTCACTATCTCTTATATAAAAAGATAATGCGCGTCTACGCATTCGTTCTCTTACATTGACAATAATGCCAATGACAATCAATCTACTTTGAATCGGTGAATTGAAATGAGTTAAATAAAGCAAAATAATAGTTTCAATGCATAAATTGCAATTACCATATCATCCTAATACTAAGTCTTAGAAACGGGGAGCAAGAGCAAACAATCAGAAATAGCATGGGTAGATTACGATATTTGAAAATTAGAGGGTTGAAAGGTGAAATATATATTTCTAACTTTTCTCCTCCATGTTTATTAAAATTGCTCAATCCAGTCCCTGATTCGTGATTCCCACTTCCAGCTTTCAACGCAGAGAGAGAGAGAAAGAGAAATATAAATAGAATAGAAAGAAAAAGAAAGAGGAAGGCAGAGGGTTCATAATAAGGGGAACCGAAAACGGGAAAAAGAAAACGAAAAAGGCAAACCCTAGGAAATTCTTAGCTTCCGATTTTGATTCATTGAAGATTTACGTTTCGAGATCTTAATTCTTCAGTAATCCAAAGGTAAGCTTTAATTTTCTTATTTATAAACTACAAATTTAACAAAAAAAATTTGTTTGTTTTTGTTTTCAATCTGTTTTTAAATCTTTTGAATATATATATATATATATATATATATCAAGTCAATTTGAATGCATTTTCATTTCTCACATTGTGTAACATTTCCTTTTTTTTTTTTACACTGAATAAAGAATACCTAATCTTCAATGCTTAGTTTTTTATTTTAAAATTTCATGAGCTGCATTTTAGTTTCTATTTATTTTAGATTTTTTAGGCTCCTTTTGGTTGCTAAGGAAATGTGGAAAATAATAAGAACTCATGTTTTTAAGTATTCTATATTTTGTTTAGCTTAGGCGCTGTTTTATTTGTTAATTAATTCATTTATTACTATCCAGAACAAAATTTCATTAGGATTTTGAACCCTTTTTCAAGTTTGTGAAGAAATACTATAAATAATGCTAGAATCACTGTTATAAGTTAATTGAATCTGTTAATTTTGACAGATTTTGCTTTGCATTTTTTCCCTTTTTCGTTGGATGAAATTGAAGTGTGTCATTTAAGGTAATGAATTAGGTTATTTAGATGTCGTTGTGAGGATCGTCATAAACTCTTGATCTATTTCCTGTATGCATGATATGTGCTGCTATTTCATTCCGGACTGACCACTTGCTTTACTAATCTACATATGTGAAGTGAATGCTTTTCGAGCATGATATGAGCGCCGTTACATTGGATAGGTTTTCTTGCTTGACAGAGATTGGGAAGCACTCTTTCGAGACATTGTGTTATGTATAGAATTTTATTTTTAGACATTCTTTTATTCACCGTTTCGATTAAAATGATCAAAATACAGATCTTCATAAGAGATGTTGTGTATTGTCTTAATCTTCTAACTTCTACCTACAAAACCAAAGCAGAGTTCTTGTAACTGTAGTTTTTTTTTTCCCTTAATTCTTTGGTTTAACCTGTACCTGAAGATTTAGCAATTGGAACTAGGGATAAAATTGATGTTGATATAATGTGTGAAGTCATGTTCAAATACATGATTCCTGAGCTTTATTTTATCTTTTCTCTGATATGGATAATTCCCAGAATGTCTACTTGTTATGTAATGCTGTGTACCAGACAAACATTTTTATTATTAGATGACCTGTCTGCTATGTGACAATAGGTTTGATGCATGATACAGTCTATTGTTTTTCTGATTTCCTTTGTTGAATGGAGGGCTTATTGTCTCTTGGTTTGTGAACTGAAATTGACACCACAACTCTTTTTTCTAGCACTTTTGCTTTTACCTTTGTTCTTATCCTAATGTATCTATTTCATGATCTGTCTTTCCTATGGTCCATACAGGAACTGGTTGTTCTTGGCCAATGTCGAATTCCAAGGGGTCAACTAACATAAGAAATTTGATGTTTTCTGGCAAGCATGCCTTACTTCCCCCTAAAAGTCCATTTCCTACAGTGGCCTCAACATATAATGATAGTGCCCTCAACAATGTAATTGGATCAAAAGCAATTCAAAAACCTAGAGAAGGAAGTACATACCACCAGCGCACTTCCTCTGAAAGCCTTCTGATAGAGGAACAACCTTCTTGGCTTGATGATCTCCTTAATGAGCCAGAGACTCCTGTGCGCAGAGGAGGTCATCGACGCTCATCAAGTGACTCTTTTGCATATATTGATGTATCTAATGGTCCTAACCTAGATTATGCAGCACAGGATGAGTATGGATATAAAAATATGATTTCTGGACTTTCTTGGGCATCTCAGGACTTTGATCACCACAATTGCAAAGATGGTCGGCTTAACTCTTTCCGTGCTGATGTGAACTTAGTAAAGCAAAAGCATAGGGCATGGGATTCATCTTTGAATGTTGTGACTCATCCAAGTGGGCTTCCTTCTCTAAGAGAAAACACATTTGTTCAGAGTTTAGGATCATGTGCACCACAAGAACTAGAGCGAGCACAATCAACAGCAAATGGAAAACAAGATTCAGCTAAATCTGTCCCTATTGATGCAAAAGCTTCTTCTGAGAAAAAAGATAATTCTCATGCTAAGTCTTCTGCATCTGACAGTGACACGAAAAGAGCCAAGCAGTAAGTAGCCCGTTTCTGTTGTTCCACAAATGGGTGTAGTAATACTGTAGTAACATATTGTGCTCTCCTGGTTGTGAGGCCTGCTATGTTTTAAAAAAAAAAAAACAAAAAATCCTTTTTGTTGCTTGTGCTTGCATCAAAAACTTACACTGTTGTCAATATCTTTTAAAAGTTACAGTTTATGATTTATGAGCTCAAGGAATACTGATAGTTACTTGTAATGCTGCTAATGTTGTTTGTGATTACTTTTGCCTATAATGATGAAATTGATAAGGAGCTAGTAAGATAATTTCCAATGGGAGTTATAAATGATTCTAGGATATGGATCTGCAGGTTCCCTAGGAATGATTGTATGATTGGATGTTTTTTGCAGTTGCATTCACTCTGTAGTTGTTTTGCATTTTTGGCCTTGTACCTTGGGTTCTTTGGCTAGAATATGTTTTCTTTTGTTCTCAGTGGAATCATCTATCACATTCGTTCTATCCTCTTCTTTTTGTGCCCGGTGTTCAAGTTGATATATCTTTTATTAATAACTAGTGACTTTGATTTACATTTGCTGTATGATTCTTGAAGCTTTTATCAAAATACTTAGTTAATGTACTGATGCCTATGTTGGTAGAAATTGTTTAATTATGGTACTTTGTTATTGTCTATTGCAGGCAGTTTGCTCAACGCTCCAGAGTGCGTAAACTTCAGTACATAGCTGAGCTGGAAAGAAATGTACACACTTTGCAGGCAAGAGTTAGTCAAAACTAAAGTTATTTTTTATTATCATATACTTACATTTGAAATTGACTTGGAGTTATGAATCAGTATACGCCATATAATAATGAAGTGTTAATTGTGTTTCTTACTTTATAGGCTGAAGGATCTGAAGTTTCAGCTGAGCTTGAATTTCTCAACCAACAGAATCTTATTCTTAGCATGGAGAACAAAGCTCTTACGCAACGTTTAGAGAGTTTAGCTCAAGAGCAGGCTATCAAATACCGTAAGTGCCTAAAGCATGACCTCTAAGGCTCTGATTAAATGTTATTTTCCTGCAGTACATATTGCATTTCACCTTTTTTTTTTCTTTCCCCTACCTTCTAATCATTTGTATGAGCTGTACTAATTGGCATCTTGAGGGATGATAAACCAGATAGGTTTCTGTATTCCACAAGCTGCTAATGAATATGCTTCAAAAGGAAACAACAATACAGGCAGTAGAAACTTTGACCAAAAGAATTACCGAATAATTGGTCTGAGATAGTTTGGGCATGAGTGGCTTGATAAACTAAGATTTGCTACTAAATTCTAGAACGATTTGGGAGGAGGAAGATATATGAAGAAATTTGTATTAGAGATCACAGGTTTCTTTGGTCGTGATTTAGTTTATTATACACTATTAAGGGATATAAATGTCTTCTTGTGCTTTGTATGGGAGGAGTAAGATATTTCTTGACTTATGAGTGACAGACTTTCACTTGTTTTACCTATCATGTTAGGAGGGAAAATATAGGGTGTCCGTGGTCCATGTCTTATTCTTTTTGTTTGGAAAAGTGATTTCCCCCTTTCTTGGGAGGCACGGGCTCCCTTGACAATGCATTGGATCTTCCAGAAGCATGAATTATTATGAGGGCCAATGTGTCTAAGAGGCCATCATTGATTTGTTTGTGATGAACATTAGTTATTTTATTTGGTTAAAACAATGTTTTATGGAAGGAAACTAAATCATGCAATCATTGTGCTCAGTTGAGCAGGAAGTATTGGAGAGGGAGATTGGTAGGCTACGAGTCTTGTACCAGCAGCAACAACAGCAACAGCAGCCGCAACAAAAGCAACAATCATCTAGCCATCGACGCTCTAGCAGTAGAGATCTTGATTCCCAATTCGCGAACCTCTCTGTGAAGGAGAAAGATACTAGTTCCGGCCATGACACCGTCACCGGTCCACTTCGCATTTAAACATCTAATTTAGCCAGAGCTTTTTGTGCTAATTCTTCAACCGTCGTTGCCATGCTGACCAAATTTGTTGTTTCCATTTGTGCGGGATAAAGCCAAGTTCATCTGGTCTTGGTGCCCTCCCTCTGCCTGATCCTCTTTATTTTCCGTCATATCTTACCCTTATTATTTTCCTTTCAGCCAATTAAATCTTCTTGTGCACCTGGTAGTCATTGCCGAAAATTCAATTTCTGGCACATGATTCACCTGAGGTGGTAAACATGAAGAACAGGTTCCCCTTCCTGTCTGTTCATCAGTGGTTATTGTGGTTCTGGAATTTTATCTGCTCCATTTTTCCTCCATTTTGAGTATCCACCCAGTGGATCCCACCTTATAGTGCAGAGATCTTTAGGCTGTTTAGATGTGCATTATATATAAAATGCATAGTGGCAGGAAATTATTTCTTGTAAAATGTTTTAAATCAAATCTCTGTCATGTTCTGGGTTCTGTTGGTTATAATTATTTGCCTGGTATTGCCCCTCAGCTTGAAGATATTTGGTGTTTACAGGTTTGCAATCAAGGAGCTGCCCTGGTAACATAACCCCAAGAGTAGTTTCAACTACTCTATTTGTTTTTTACTAACTTGAGCTTACTTTTAATATGATTGTCATTACCAACCTTACTAGAACGCAAATTCCTAGGCAGACAGCTCATTTACGTTTCAGCTGACTCAATGTGACTAAGGCAGTTAATTCCGGACAGGCAGGACAGAATTGGATTGTTTAAGAAAAAGAGGAACAGCCAATGTTATTTGCTCAGTTACTTTTGGATGGTAGGGTTAATCATGTGAGTTGAAAGCGAAGCTTATGTGAAAGAAAGATGCTATTGCATCCAGGCTGGCCAGTGGTCACCCTTGCCCTACAACCATTATTGAGCTGTAAGGATGTTAACCCACAATCAAGCCCTTCTGCAAATTGCATGCTAGTTGTCATTTAAATACAAGAATCCGAGAAAGATGTAGTTGTCTGTATGTTGCTCAGATTCTTCCTTTTCCTTGAACAGTCGTATCTGATGCACAGATATGGAGATATGATCTTTTTAAGTACATGAATTTTTTTTTAAAAAAAAAGAAGCTAATTATACCCGTGTCCAATATATACTTATATTTTTTGGATTAAGGTAATTTAGCCCGGTTTAAGGCTCGGGTTCCTTCAAGTCATTTGAATTTGGTCTCGGGTTAGGTTTGTGTTAGCCTAGCCAAAGTTTCAGATTCTGACCAAAATTTACAAGCCTGTACCACAATCTTTCTAGCATTCACAATCAAGAGACAGAGTTCCAAACCGGGTAGGAACGCTTTCAAGTTCTTTCACCTCTACTTTATAGCAACTCTCAATGGAACAAAGAAGAGTGGTTTTTGTACAATTAGGAACTTGAATACTCTCACTACTCAGCACATAATATTAGCAGCCACAAAGAGAAAAGGATGGTAGAAAAGCTCAATTGGGCACCAAATTGTGCAGCATTAGGCAGCCTGGGGTACTGATCAGGAGGGGGCATAACGCATTCATCGCCATTAAAAAGAATCCTTCTAGGGAAACCCCATCCTTCTCTGAAAGTGAACATATCTGGATCTTTGTGTAGCAACATTTCTGTTTGAACATTTCCACTTTCACCTTCCTGCAGCAGCATGTCATTGTAATACTCAATCCCCCAAAACATCCCAGTATCATCTGCAATTTAGATGCATCAAAAGTAATGTAGGGTTAATATATAATTTGATCCTCAAGCTATTAACATTTTGTCACGCTGGGACCAAAAAGCAAAAAAGTTGGTATTTACTCAAGTTCAAGTTTTAGTTGTTTTCTGTTTGGATTATATGGATTTGAGGCTTAAGGTTTGGGAAATTTCAAGTTTGGGCTATCTTGGGTTAATTTTGGATTCAAATGGTTGACCTTTTATAGTTAAAACAAATTTGGTAGAGTTTGGGTTTAAATTGGTCGAGCTAGATTTTTGAATATGGATCACAGATTACCAGTCTAAATACTAGTAATATGGGGCTAATTTATGCATTAACCCTACATTATTGTATTACTAAAATTTCCCAGTCCACAAATAAGTGGCATGGCATCAGCTGGATGACTGAATGGACCTTCTATATAACTTACTGATCTGGCCATATTGGTTAAGTGGTTCATAGTTGAAGCTGAAAACTTGTATCAAGCTTTTCAAGTTGGGGTGCAATGCCACCAAGTTCCACTGGCTGTAATTCTTCAAGATATTCAGATTATTCACAGTTATCTTCACCCTCCAATAGTGTGTGTAACTTTGTTTCACATGCCAATGAACTCGAACTGGGCACATATGCTGCGAGCACCTCACTAAAGATGGTGACTCCCGGTTCGAATCTTTTATTTGTCGCAACAACGACGGTGTTTCACCAAATCTGTTCAAAAGTAGTCAGAACCAATGCAATTGTAAGTATTCTTATGCAGCTTTAAGAAGAAATGTCCTCAAAGTTCAACAAAAATGCCAAGCCAAGTATCCATGCATGATTAAAGGAGGATTTACTTTAAACATTTTGCTCCAGCGAATCTTATGCAGCCAATGTACTCAAAATTCAACTATCATGCAATGCCAAGCATGCATGTGTATATGTACATATCCATGCATGGTGAAAGGAGGATTTACTTTACACATTTTGCTCCAGGTAATCCTTGGCAGATGCAGCTGCACTTCGGACAAGGAACAATGGTGCTATTGTAGAATGCAGATAAGGATACACAGCACTTTGGAGAAGTAGATGCCAAAAATTGTGAGTACATACATGTCACATTCCATGTCCCTGCAATATATATACACATACATATTTATAGCAAGTTCAGTTCAGTCCAAGAAAAAAAAATAGAGCCAAAACAACCATATAAACAGTAATGATTAGTGTTAATGGTGAAAATATCAACATTGATTAAGCAATGGAAAGGGTTATGTATAATCTGGGAAGAACATACCAAGAGCTTGTGTCCACCGACGACCTCCATCCGAACTATACTTACTTGGTGCAACCTGAACCGGTTTCGCACAGGTATATCCCGAAACTCCGATAGTGAAATTTTCCGGCATATGGAAGCCGGATTCATTGGTAGCGGCACTGGTACTCATCTGAAAGACGGCACCGAACTTAGATGGGTCTTGGATCATGGATGATAAGATGCCTCCTTTGCAACAATTAGTAGTTTGCATGTTATATGGGGCTCCAGGTAAAAGGTCAACAATGAAAGGGCTTTTTTCACAACAATGAGGCAATTGGCCACCTTTGAACCTTGAGCAGTTGCCTTGCTCAGTAGCTTCAGCTCCTTGCATGGCCCAAATCACCTCATCACCGGTCCAATCCCATCCCATTTTCCACCCAGGCTGCTCTATGTGGCGATATAGTTGGAAATTAAGTATTGATACCTTCACCTACAAATTTAACACCAATTAATGGATGGTGATAACATTAATCCTTTATCTCTTGTTCAATGTCTATGCTTGGAGATATATATATTTATATATATATATATACACACTTTGCATAGTGCACTTTTTTACGTGAAGTTTTCAGTTCAAATTAGTTGAAATGTATTGGTGAGTGAAGAAGTCTTAGGAACCCAGGGAGAACAATTCTGGTTTGTGTTTCATGATCTAAATATACGCAAATATGCTTCTACCTCTTTTTTTTTAATATTATTTTTAAGTGAATAAAAAATAATTAATAATTTTTTTAAAAAAGATAATTTTTAAAAAACATTTTCACTATTTTAAATATAAAATATTTAATTTTATCATAAAAAACATAATTAAATAAAAAAATTAGAATTCAATTTATTTCAATAATTGCGATTTTTTAACATGTACCCTAACCCCAATTGAGCTTAGTATGCTTCTTTTCCTTTAAAAAGACTTCTCCAATGCCTTTCAATTTCAATTTCGAAATTGATCAAATTGGTCCCTCTCAAAAAAATTGGAGCAATGTAATATCTATCAATTTCAAAAGTGAACTAAGGACAATTAATCACGACGATAATGCCTTTCGTTAATTGTACATAATTTTGATTAGTATAATAACAAATTTAGCTTTCGATGTTTACATATTTTGCTATTTTGGCTTTAATTCTAAAAATTTCAATAAATTCAGCCTCAACATTTACATAAATGTTGCAAGATAATTTTTTTTAAATTAGGACCAAAATGACAAAATATGTAAACATCAAAAGCCAAATTTGTTACTATACCAATCAAAATTATGTACAATTGATAGAAGACATTAATGCTATGATTAATTGTCTATAATTGCTCACTTTCGAAATTGGCAGGGATTAAATTGCTTCAAAAATTTTTTTTGAGAGGAACCAATTTGCTCAATTTTAAAATGGAGAGGTTTTTTACCTTCTTTTTCATACAATGACAATATTACCCGTTTGAGTGATGACGTATAGGGCAACAATTGGATAAACAAGCCACAAGTTTGTGGACCCAATTGTCCCCGGAAACTCAAGCCCTGACAAATAAATATACATTCTTCTTACAACTAAAAAAAAAGGGGAGGGAAAAGGACAGAACAGAGTGAGCACTAAACATGCATTGGATTGTAACATAACAGCTCTTCGAACTTCACAGTTCAACCTTTAGAATATATATATCATATTTTTTTTCATTGTTACATTCAAAACCCAAAAATATAAAAAACTCAAAAACAAAATTTTTTTAATGGGAATTAAAAATGAAATCTGACATATATAGGAATATTGCAAAAAATTAATTGCTTGAGAATGAGAACCTTACATCATTAGAGCCGGGATTTGATTGCAACAGATCCCATTTGATTGTTATGTTTCCATGAGGATCCAAAGGATCATATCCATCTGCATTTTTAATCAAAAATATATATAAAAAAATTAAACCCAGAAAATAAAAAAAAGGCAAAAGAAAATCAATTATATTATATATATATATATATATATATATATATATATATAGCCTTACATGAGAGTGAAACTGAGCTCATCAAAAAGAAGATGATGAAAGATGAGATAACATCGAATGATATTTGAACAACAAAGTAAAAAGGGTTGATTTTCATAACTCCCATTCTTCAACAAAATAAATTATTTCTTTTTTTGGGGGGTTTAAATTGTCACTAAAAAAATCACAAAAAAATGTGTTTTTTTTTTTCTCTCTTCTTGTTTTGGTGTTCAAATGTGGGTGGGAAAAAAAAATCAAACAGAAAAAAAAAAAGAGAAGATTAGAGAAGTGTTTTTCATTTGATTTGACTGTTTAACCCTATTTGAGTGACTCAGCTAATAAAGTTTTTTTTCTATAAAAATAAAAATAAAAAATAAAATAGAAAAATAAATTGTAATTAATGCAGTGATTAAGGTTCTTCTTGGATTTGCCAAATTTGGGTGCAAAGGATGTGTCTATTTCTAGTTTTATGATCTGTTCAACATTCAGATTTGATTATAATTGATTGGAATTATATATATATATATGGTATGATTGAGTAATTTATTTAATTTCTTTATAGGAGTTGAAAATTGAAGAAATTAGGGAGGAAAGTTAACCATTATAACTATTAATTTTTTTAAATGTAATTATATTCTGTAAGGATGTTAACCCACGAACAAGCCCTTCTGCAAATTGCATGCTAGTTGTCATTTATATACAAGAATCCGAGAAAGATGTTAGTTGTCTGTATGTTGCTCAGATTCTTCCTTTTCCTTGAACAGTCGTATCTGATGCACAGATATGGAGATATGATCTTTTAAGTACATGAATTTTTTTTTGAATAAAAAGCTAATTATACCCGTGACCAATATATACTTATATTTTTTGGATTAAGGTAATTTAGCCTGGTTTAAGGCTCGGGTTCCATTAAGTCATTTGAATTCGGTCTCGGGTTAGGTTTGTGTTAGCCTAGCCAAAATTTCAGATTCTGACCAAAATTTACGAGCCTGTACCACAATCTTTCTAGCATTCACAATCAAGAGACAGAGTTCCAAACCGGGTAGGAACGTTTTCAAGTTCTTTCACCTTTACTTTATACCAACTCTCAATGGAACAAAGAAGAGTGGTTTTTGTACAATTAGGAACTTGAATACTCTCACTACTCAGCACATAGTATTAGCAGCCACAAAGAGAAAAGGATGGTAGAAACGCTCAATTGGGCACCAAATTGTGCAGTATTAGGCAGCCTGGGGTACTGATCAGGAGGGGGCATAACGCATTCATCGCCATTAAAAAGAATCCTTCTAGGGAAACCCCATCCTTCTCTGAAAGTGAACGTATCTGGATCTTTGTGTAGCAACATTTCTGTTTGAACATTTCCACTTTCACCTTCCTGCAGCAGCATGTCATTGTAATACTCAATCCCCCAAAACATCCCTGTATCATCTGCAATTTAGATGCATCAAATGTTATGTAGGGTTAATATATAATTTGATCCTCAAGCTATTAACATTTTGTCACGCTGGGACCAAAAAGCAAAAAAGTTAGTATTTAGTCAAGTTCATCTCAAGTTTTAGTTGTTTTCTGTTTGGATTATATGGATTTGAGGCTCAAGGTTTGGGAAATTTCAAGTTTGGGCTATCTTGGGTTAATTTTGGATTCAAATGGTTGACCTTTTATAGTTAAAACAAATTTGGTGGAGTTTGGATTCAAATTGGTCGAGCTAGATTTTTGAATTCGGGTCACAGATTACCAGTCTAAATACTAGTAATATGGGGCTAATTTATGCATTAACCCTACATTATTGTATTACTAAAATCTTCCAGTCCACAAATAAGTTGCATGGCATCAGCTGGATGACTGAATGGACCTTCTATATAACTTACTGATCTGGCCATATTGGTTAAGTGGTTCATAGTTGAAGCTGAAAACTTGTATCAAGCTTTTCAAGTTGGGGTGCAATGCCACCAAGTTCCACTGGCTGTAATTCTTCAAGATATTCAGATTATTCACAGTTATCTTCACCCTCCAATAGTGCGTGTAACTTTGTTTCACATGCCAATGAACTCGAATTGGGCACATATGCTGCGAGCACCTCACTAAAGATGGTGACTCCCGGTTCGAATCTTTTATTTGTCGCAACAACGACGGTGTTTCACCAAATCTGTTCGAAAGTAGTCAGAACCAATGCAATTGTAAGTATTCTTATGCAGCTTTAAGAAGAAATGTCCTCAAAGTTCAACAAAAATGCCAAGCCAAGTATCCATGCATGATTAAAGGAGGATTTACTTTAAACATTTTGCTCCAGCGAATCTTATGCAGCCAATGTCCTCAAAATTCAACTATCATGCAATGCCAAGCATGCATGTGTCTATGTACATATCCATGCATGATGAAAGGAGGATTTACTTTACACATTTTGCTCCAGGTAATCCTTGGCAGCTGCAGCTGCACTTCGGACAAGGAACAATGGTGCTATTGTAGAATGCAGATAAGGATACACAGCACTTTGGAGAAGTAGATGCCAAAAATTGTGAGTACATACATGTCACATTCCATGTCCCTGCAATATATATATACACATACATATTTATAGCAAGTTCAGTTCAGTCCAAGAAAAAAAAAAATAGAGCCAAAACAACCATATAAACAGTAATGATTAGTGTTAATGGTGAAAATATCAAAATTGATTAAGCAATGGAAAGGGTTATGTATAATCTGGGAAGAACATACCAAGAGCTTGTGTCCACCGACGACCTCCATCCGAACTATACTTACTTGGTGCAACCTGAACCGGTTTCGCACAGGTATATCCCGGAACTCCGATAGTGAAATTTTCCGGCATATGGA
The DNA here is from genome assembly GCA_005393395.2 of Gossypium australe. Classification (NCBI taxonomy): domain Eukaryota; kingdom Viridiplantae; phylum Streptophyta; class Magnoliopsida; order Malvales; family Malvaceae; genus Gossypium; species Gossypium australe. Next base: position 92,427,503 of record CM016618.1, on the reverse strand, counting down.
AGCCGGATTCATTGGTAGCGGCACTGGTACTCATCTGAAAGACGGCACCGAACTTAGATGGGTCTTGGATCATGGATGATAAGATGCCTCCTTTGCAACAATTAGTAGTTTGCATGTTATATGGGGCACCAGGTAAAAGGTCAACAATGAAAGGGCTTTTTTCACAACAATGAGGCAATTGGCCACCTTTGAACCTTGAGCAGTTGCCTTGCTCAGTAGCTTCAGCTCCTTGCATGGCCCAAATCACCTCATCACCGGTCCAATCCCATCCCATTTTCCACCCAGGCTGCTCTATGTGGCGATATAGTTGGAAATTAAGTATTGATACCTTCACCTGCAAATTTAACACCAATTAATAGATGGTGATAACATTAATCCTTTCTCTTGTTCAATGTCTATGCTTGGAGATATATATATATATATATATATATATATATATATATATACACACTTTGCAAAGTGCACTTTTTTATGTGAAGTTTAAATTAGTTGAAATGTATTGATGAGTGAAGAAATCTTGGGAACTCAGAGAGAACAATTCTGGTTTCTGTTTTATGATCTAAATATATGCAAACATGCTTCTACCTCTTTTTTTTTAAATATTATTTCTAAGTGAATAAAAAATAATTAATAATTTTTTGAAAAAGATAATTTTAGAAAAACATGTTCACTATTTTAAATATAAAATATTTAAATTTATAAAAACATAATTAAATAAAAATATTAGAATTCAATTTATTTCAATAATTGCGATTTTTTAACTTGTACCCTAACCCCAATTGAGCTTAGTATGCTTCTTTTTCTGTTAAAAGATTTCTCCAATTCCTTTCAGTTTCAATTTCGAAATTGATCAAATTGGTCCCTCTCAAAAAAATTGGAGCACTTTAATATCTATTAATTTCAAAAGTGAACTAAGGACAATTAATCACGACAATAATGCCTTTCGTTAATTGTACATAATTTTGATTAATATAATAACAAATTTAGCCTTCGATGTTTATATATTTTGCTATTTTGGCTTTAATTCTAAAAATTTCAATAAATTCAGCCTCAACATCTACATAAATGTTGCAAGATAATTTTTTTAAATTAGGACCAAAATGACAAAATATGTAAACATCAAAAGCCAAAATTGTTACTATACCAATCAAAATTATGTACAATTGATAGAAGACATTAATGCCATGATTAATTGTCTTTAATTGCTCACTTTCGAAATTGACAGGGATTAAATTGTTTCAATTTTTTTTTAGAGGGACCAATTTGCTCAATTTTGAAATGGAGAGGTTTTTTACCTTCTTTTTCATACAATGACAATATTATCCCCTTTGAGTCATGACGTATAAGGCAACAATTGAGTAAACAAGCCACCAGTTTGTAGACCCAATTGTCCCCCAAAACTCAAGCCCTGACAAACAAATGTACATTCTTCTTACAACTAAAAAAAAGGGGGGGAGGAATGGACAGAGCTCAGTGAACACTAAACATGCATTGGGTTGTAACATAGTAGCTCTTCGAACTTCAAAGTTATATATATCGTATCTTTTTTCACTGTTACATTCAAAGCCTAAAAATATAAAAAACAAAATTTTTTTAATGGGAATTAAAAATGAAATCTGACATATATAGGAATATTGCAAAGAATTAATTGCTTGAGAATGAGAAACTTACATCATTAGAGCTAGGATTTGATTGCAATAGATCCCATTTGATTGTTATGTTTCCATGAGGATCCAAAGGATCATATCCATCTGCATTTTTAATAAAAAAAAATTAAACCCAAAAAATAAAAAAAAGGGGGCAAAAGAAAATCAATTATATTATATGTATGTATGTATATATATATATATATATGTAGCCTTACACGAGGGTGAAACTAAGCTCAACAGAAAGAAGATGATGAAAGATGAGATAACCTCGAATGATCTTTGAACAACAAAGTAAAAATGGTTGATTTTCATAACTCCCATTCTTCAACAAAATAAATTGTTTCTTTTTTGGGGGGTTTAAATTGTCACTAAAAAATGGGTTTTTTTTTCCTCTTCTTGTTTTGGTGTTCAAATGTGGGTGACAAAAAAAAATAAACAGAAAAAAAAAGAGAAGATTAGAGAAGTGTTTTTCATTTGGTTTGATTGTTTAACCCTATTTAAGTGACTCTCAGTTAATAAGGTTTTTTTTTCTATAAAAATAAAAAATAAAATAGAGAAATAAATTGTAATTAATGCAGTGATAAATGTTCTTCTCGGATTTGCCAAATTTGGGTGCAAAGAATGCGTCTATTTCTACTTTTATGATCTGTTCAACATTCAGATTTGATGCTTCACGTGTATTCTACATCCTCAATCCTCACATTTTCTTTTTTTTTTTTTTATTTAACAATGTTATTATAGGTTTTGATAATATCGATTTTTTATTGCAGGATGTTTAGAATTATTAATACTTTTTTTTAATTTATAAATAGAAAGATAATACGTTTTAACATGTTCGAATTCAGTAAATCCAACACTACCATGTATTATTATAACTTTGATCAAAATTTAGTAGGGGGATAAGAGTGTGTATATATATGTATGTATTTAACATTTTATTTAGGGCCAGTTGAGTTTATTCCACTTTTTGAGTCACTCTTTGGATTTTTATTTTTAAAAGTAAGTAGGTCAACCCTAAATTTTCTTTCATGGATATATGAAATTACTACTACTAAAAAGTTTATACGAAAAATGGGGAATGGTCAATGGATTTGATTATAATTTTCGTATAAACTTTTTAGTAGTAGTAATTTCATATATCCATGAAAGAAAATTTAGGGTTGACCTACTTGCTTTTAAAAATAAAAACCCAAAGAAGATACAACAATGGCCCTACATTGAAGCTGACTCAAAAAGTGGAATAAGCTCAATTGGTCCTAAATAAAATGTTAAATACATATATATATACACACACTCTTATCCCCCTACTGAATTTTGATCAAATTTATAATAATAAGTGATATTGTTCGACCTACTGAATTCGAGTTTGTTAAAACGTATTATCTTTCTATTTATAAATTGAAAAAAGAAGTATTGATAATTCTAAGCATCCTATAATAAAAAACTGATATTATCAAAACCTATAATAACATTGTTAAATAATAAAAAAAAAACAAAAAATGTGAGGATTGAGGATGTAGACTACACTTGAAGCATCAAATCTGAATGTTGAACAGATCATAAAAGTAGAAATAGACGCATTCTTTGCACCCAAATTTGGCAAATCCCAGAAGAACCTTTATCACTGCATTAATTACAATTTATTTCTCTATTTTATTTTTTATTTTTATAGAAAAAAAAATCTTATTTGCTGAGAGTCACTCAAATAGGGTTAAACAGTTAAACCAAATGAAAAACACTTTTGTAATCTTCTCTTTTTTTTTTGATTTTTTTTTGCCACCCACATTTGAACACCAAAACAAGAAAAAGAAGAAGAAGAATCCATTTTTTAGTGATTTTTTTAGTGACAATTTAACACACCCCCCAAAAAAAAAGAAACCTTTTTCCTTTGTTGTTTAAAGATCATTCGACGTTATCTCATCTTTCTATCTTCTTTCTGTTGAGCTCAGTTTCACCCTCATGTAAGGCTGCATAAAAATTATTGTTTCGTATTATAGATTAAAAATATATTTAGATAAAAATAATAATTATTAGAATAATAATTACATCCTCACATAATTAAAAAAAAATGTAATCTTTTAACATAGATTGATAGAATATATTACATTTTAAAAAATTAATAGTTGTAATGGTTAACTTTCCTCCCTAATTTCTTCAATTTTCAACTCCAATAAAAAATGAATTAAATTACTCAATCATACCATATATATATATATATATATATATAATTCCAATCAATTATAATCAAATCCATTGACCATTCTCATTTTTCGTATAAACTTTTTAGTAGTAGTAATTTCATATATCCATGAAAGTAAATTTAGGGTTGGACCTACTTGCTTTTAAAAATAAAAACCCAAAGAGTGACTCAAAAAGTGAAATAAACTCAATTGGCCCTAAATAAAGTGTTAAATACATACATATATATACACACTCTTATCCCCCTACTGAATTTTGATCAAAGTTATAATAATACGTGGTATTGTTGGATCTACTGAATTCGAGTATGTTAAAATGTATTATCTTTCTATTTATAACTTAAAAAAAGTATTAATAATTCTAAACATCCTGTAATAAAAATCGATATTATCAAAACCTATAATAACATTGTTAAATAAAAAAAAACAGAAAATGTGAGGATTGAGGATATAGAATACACGTGAAGCATCAAATCTGAATGTTGAATAGTTTATAAAAGTAGAAATAGACACATTCTTTGCACCCAAATTTGGCAAATCTGAGAAGAACATTTATCACTGCATTAATTACAATTTATTTCTCTATTTTATTTTTTATTTTTATAGAAAAAAAGTCCTTATTAAGTGAAAGTCACTTAAATAGGGTTAAACAGTCAAACCAAATGAAAAACACTTCTCTAATCTTCTCTTTTTTTTTTTCTTTTTTTTTTTGCAACCCGCATTTGAACACAAAAAAAAACCCATTTTTTTCTGATTTTTTTAGTGACAATTTAAACCCCCAAAAAAGAAACAATTTATTTTGTTAAAGAATGGGAGTTATGAAAATCAACCCTTTTTACTTTGTTGTTCAAAGATCATTCGAGGTTATCTCATCTTTCATCATCTTCTTTCTGTTGAGCTCAGTTTCACCCTCATGTAAAGCTACATATATATATATATATATATATATATATATATATATATATAATTGATTTTCTTTTGCCTTTTTTTTTATTTTTGGGTTTATTTATTTTTTGATTAAAAATGCAGATGGATATGATCCTTTAGATCCTCATGGAAACATAACAATCAAATGGGATCTGTTGCAATCAAATCCTAGCTCTAATGATGTAAGTTTCTCATTCTCAAGCAATTAATTCTTTGCAATATTCCTATATATGTCAGATTTCATTTTTAATTCCCATTAAAAAATTTTTGTTTTTTATATTTTTGGGTTTTGAATGTTACAGTGAAAAAAATATGATATATATAACTTTGAAGTTCGAAGAGCTGTTATGTTACAATCCAATGCATGTTTAGTGTTCACTGAGCTCTGTCCATTTTCCCCCCTTTTTTTTTAGTTGTAAGAAGAATGTACATTTGTTTGTCAAGGCTTGAGTTTCGGGGGACAATTGGGTCCACAAACTGGTGGCTTATTTATCCAATTGTTGCCCTATACGTCATGACTCAAAGGGGGTAATACTGTCATTGTATGAAAAAGAAGGTAAAAAAACCTCTTCATTTCAAAATTGAGCAAATTGGTCCCTCTAAAAAAAAATTGAAACAATTTAATCCCTGTCAATTTCGAAAGTGAGCAATTAAAGACAATTAATCATGACATTAATGTCTTCTATCAATTGTACATAATTTTGATTGGTATAGTAACAATTTTGGCTTTTGATGTTTACATATTTTGTCATTTTGGTCCTAATTTAAAAAAATTATCTTGCAACATTTATGTAGATGTTGAGGCTGAATTTATTGAAAATTTTAGAATTAAAGCCAAAATAGCAAAATATGTAAACATCAAAGGCTAAATTTGTTATTATACTAATCAAAATTATGTACAATTAATGAAAGGCATTATTGTCGTGATTAATTGTCCTTAGTTCACTTTTGAAATTAATAGTTATTAAAGTGCTCCAATTTTTTTGAGAGGGACCAATTTGATCAATTTCGAAATTGAAACTGAAAGGAATTGGAGAAGTCTTTTTACAGAAAAAGAAGCATACTAAGCTCAATTGGGGTTAGGGTACAAGTTAAAAAATCGTAATTATTGAAATAAATTGAATTCTAATTTTTTTATTTAATTATGTTTTTATGATAAATTTAAATATTTTATATTTAAAATAGTGAACATGTTTTTCTAAAATTATCTTTTTCAAAAAAATTATTAATTATTTTTTATTCACTTAAAAATAATATTTAAAAAAAAAGAGGTAGAAGCATGTTTGCATATATTTAGATCATGAAACACAAACCAGAATTGTTCTCTCTGAGTTCCCAAGATTTCTTCACTCATCAATACATTTCAACTAATTTGAACTTCACATAAAAAAGTGCACTTTGCAAAGTGTGTATATATATATATATATATATATATATCTCCAAGCATAGACATTGAACAAGAGATAAAGGATTAATGTTATCACCATCTATTAATTGGTGTTAAATTTGCAGGTGAAGGTATCAATACTTAATTTCCAACTATATCGCCACATAGAGCAGCCTGGGTGGAAAATGGGATGGGATTGGACCGGTGATGAGGTGATTTGGGCCATGCAAGGAGCTGAAGCTACTGAGCAAGGCAACTGCTCAAGGTTCAAAGGTGGCCAATTGCCTCATTGTTGTGAAAAAAGCTCTTTCATTGTTGACCTTTTACCTGGAGCCCCATATAACATGCAAACTACTAATTGTTGCAAAGGAGGCATCTTATCATCCATGATCCAAGACCCATCTAAGTTCGGTGCCGTCTTTCAGATGAGTACCAGTGCCGCTACCAATGACTCCGGCTTCCATATGCCGGAAAATTTCACTATCGGAGTTCCGGGATATACCTGTGCGAAACCGGTTCAGGTTGCACCAAGTAAGTATAGTTCGGATGGAGGTCGTCGGTGGACACAAGCTCTTGGTATGTTCTTCCCAGATTATACATAACCCTTTCCATTGCTTAATCAATGTTGATATTTTCACCATTAACACTAATCATTACTGTTTATATGGTTGTTTTGGCTCTATTTTTTTTTCTTGGACTGAACTGAACTTGCTATAAATATGTATGTGTATATATATTGCAGGGACATGAAATGTGACATGTATGTACTCACAATTTTTGGCATCTACTTCTCCAAAGTGCTGTGTATCCTTATCTGCATTCTACAATAGCACCATTGTTCCTTGTCCGAAGTGCAGCTGCAGCTGCCAAGGATTACCTGGAGCAAAATGTGTAAAGTAAATCCTCCTTTCACCATGCATGGATATGTACATACACACATGCATGCTTGGCATTGCATGATAGTTGAATTTTGAGGACATTGGCTGCATAAGATTCGCTGGAGCAAAATGTTTAAAGTAAATCCTCCTTTAATCAAGCATGGATACTTGGCTTGGCATTTTTGTTGAACTTTGAGGACATTTCTTCTTAAAGCTGCATAAGAATACTTACAATTGCATTGGTTCTGACTACTTTTGAACAGATTTGGTGAAACAGCGTCGTTGTTGCGACAAATAAAAGATTCGAACCGGGAGTCACCATCTTTAGTGAGGTGCTCGCAGCATATGTGCCCAGTTCGAGTTCATTGGCATGTGAAACAAAGTTACACACACTATTGGAGGGTGAAGATAACTGTGAATAATCTGAATATCTTGAAGAATTACAGCCAGTGGAACTTGGTGGCATTGCACCCCAACTTGAAAAGCTTGATACAAGTTTTCAGCTTCAACTATGAACCACTTAACCAATATGGCCAGATCAGTAAGTTATATAGAAGGTCCATTCAGTCATCCAGCTGATGCCATGCCACTTATTTGTGGACTGGGAAATTTTAGTAATACAATAATGTAGGGTTAATGCATAAATTAGCCCCATATTACTAGTATTTAGACTGGTAATCTGTGACCGGTATTCAAAAATCTAGCTCGACCAATTTGAACCCAAACTCGACCAAATTTGTTTTAACTATAAAAGGTCAACCATTTGAATCCAAAATTAACCCAAGATAGCCCAAACTTGAAATTTCCCAAACCTTAAGCCTCAAATCCATATAATCCAAACAGAAAACAACTAAAACTTGAGATGAACTTGACTAAATACTAACTTTTTTGCTTTTTGGTCCTAGCGTGACAAAATGTTAATAGCTTGAGGATCAAGTTATATATTAACCCTACATAACATTTGATGCATCTAAAAAGTTTATACGAAAATTATAATCAAATCCATTGACCATTCCCCATTTTTCGTATAAACTTTTTAGTAGTAGTAATTTCATATATCCATAAAAGAAAATTTAGGGTTGACCTACTTGCTTTTAAAAATATAAACCTAAAGAAGATACAACAATGGCCCAACATTGAAGGTGACTCAAAAAGTGGAATACGCTCAATTGGCCCGAAATAAAATGTTAAATACATACATATATACACACTTTTATCCCCTATTGAATTTTGATCAAAGTTATAATAATACGTGGTATTGTTCGACCTATTGAATTTGAGTTTGTTAAAACATATTATCTTTCTATTTATAAATTGAAAAAAGAAGTATTGATAATTCTAAGCATCCTATAGTAAAAAACCGATATTATCAAAACCTATAATAACATTGTTAAATAAAAAAAAATGTGAGGATTGAAGATGTAGAATACGCGTGAAGCATCAAATCTTAATGTTGAACAGATCATAAAAGCAGAAATAGACGCATTCTTTGCACCCAAATTTGGCAAATCCGAGAAGAACCTTTATCATGCTTTAATTACAATTTATTTCTCTATTTTATTTTTTATTTTTATAGAAAAAAATCTTATTTGCTGAGAGTTACTCAAATAGAGTTAAACAGTCAAATCAAATGAAAAACACTTCTCTAATCTTATCTTTTTTTCCTGTTTGTTTATTTGCTTCTCACATTTGAACACCAAAAAACAAGAAGAAAAAAAACTCATTTTTTAGTGATTTTTTTAGTGACAATTTAGACAAAAAAAAACAATTTATTTTGTTAAAATAAAATCTTAAACTTTAATTTCAAAGTTAATAAGGAAAAACTCAAAAATTAAATCGAATTATAACGGAAGATTTAAATAATTCAAAAAAAAATTATTGTCTTGGTTCCAACCAACCCAACTCATTTCCACTCTAATATATTTTATATTTTTAAGTTCAAGGATTGAGAAACTTCTTATAAAAATATAATAAAATATTTTAGAAATAAATATTTATTTTTTAATTAAAATTAAAAACTCTCGAAAAAAAAAAGTCAAAGAAAAGATTAAAAGAAAAAAAAACATATTAGCCCTTAACTATATTTTAAGATCGATCGAAAACAATCAATTCAACAATGAATTGAAGGGTGAACCGCGGTAGTCGTTTGCGTGTGGACCACGATGACCTTCGGTTCCCTTTTTGGTGATTAAACATCGTTGTCAATCGCGCATTAAGGTGATTCTGTTAGCCATTTATAAAAGCCGCAAAGAGTTGTCTTACGCCATCCTGTTATGTCATCATTAAATTTAAGGGTAAACTAGGTTAGTAGTCCTCAAATTATTAGAGTATTTATAAATTGGTCACCCAATTACGGAAGTTTTTAATTTCATCATAAATTTTTTTGAAATTTGATTTTTTATCACTCTTTTAAATCGTTAATGGAATGCTGACGCACTCGTTCTCTTGTTCGCATAATAACAAATTTTTATCTCCTACAATTTATACTATCAGTTTGATCCCATTTGTAAAAAAAAAAAAATCAACAAATTATAATTCTAATTTTTAAAAAAATAATAAAAAAATTAAAATTCAAGAAAAAATATATAAATTGTTAAAAATTATTTTAATTATATGTAAGTGAAATAATTTTTTTTAAAGATTTTCATGGATTCATTTTCTTCCTTAAAAACTTAATTCTAAGGAGTTAAAATGCTTAGATCTTAAAACCCAAATCCTCAATTCCATTTATCTATTCAATTATCTCTCCCACGCCATGTTTTTCAACTTCTTTTAACAACTTCAAGTTATTGAAGATGACCAAAGCACCGAAGAACAATAACCATGAACTTCGAATAAAGAGAGAAGTTTAGATATATTTAAATGGTATTTTATTTGATAGAACATGTTAGAGACTATATAAGATGATTGATGATAAAACCTATAAAAAACAAAAAAAAAAATACTTTCATTTTGCATATAATTAAAATAATTTTTAAAATTGAAATCAAATTAATAAAATATGTAAATTCTTGAGATTAAAATTTTTATTATACCAATAGCAAAAAGTCATATCAACATTGTGCGGAGGAATGATCAAACCATCAATTTTTAAATAACGTGATGAAATTAAAAATTTTATTAATTGAATGACCAAAATAGAAATACTCTAATAGTTAGACGACCACCGATAAAATTTACCCAAAATTTAATTACCTCGTCTTCCTTTATCTAGAGGATTGCCGTACGCTTTTCCCTTTCAAAACTTGTCGTTGTCGACCGACGAGTTGATTTGCCATGTCGCTCGTTAAAACAACGAAAAACAGGTGCAAATGCATATGAAGGTGCGGCTACAGCTAATATCCATTGATGGGTGAAACCCATAAATATCCGACTATCTATCTTCTCGCCATGCGGTCGCTTTTATAATAAAGTTATGATAGAAATGCAAAAAAAGTCCAGCAAAATATTGAAATTTGTGATGATTCTAGAACTTTGTATTAAGTTTTTATTTATTTATTTAGGTTGTGTTTCGCAATTAGTTGATTGCTGATAGTTAATTGTTGATTGTAGTAGTTGGTTTGGTTAATTGATTCTATTAATTGATTTGATTAATTGATTCTATTAATTGTTTATTTAAAAGTGTTTGGTAAAACTTAGTTGATATGTGTAAAATGCCACATAAAGGCATGACATATTTTATTGTTAAATATTAATTTGTTTATAATACTTTAGTCTTTATTGGGTTAAATCATTGAAATAAAACATTATTACCAAGGAATTAAAACATCCATTATGAAAATTAATTAGTGAATATTTTTGAAATTTTAAATAAACAAATTTCTTAAGTTCTTTATTTGCAAATATTAACTTTGTGGAAATTGATAAATATTAATATTGTATCAATATAATTGTAAATTATATTATTAGTGATAATTATGTCATGTTCTTAGTATGTAAATTAGTGATAATTATGTCACACTCTGAATAAATTTGTCAAATAACATAGTTCAATTAATATAAAGTTGTATGAGAAATCATTTTATACAAGTAAATTGAAAATAAATTAAGAGTACATAAATATTTAAGAAATAGATACATATCCAACCAAGTAAAAACAAATATTTAAGAAACATGACGATGTCTTCTAGCTTCCATCAAACTAGTAGTGATGCCATTATGAATTTTTTTCATTTATTAGTACTCATATGCTTAACTTCTTGAGTGGAAATGCATGAAAGAAATCGACTAACAGGGAGGAAAAAATAGATTTTTAGGGGCAAAAAATTTCGACAAATAAAGGCAAAAAAAAAAGTACAACAGTTTAAATCATAGAAAGAACTAACCTTAATGGATGAAATCATCTTGTAAATGAATCTCCATAGTTGATTTTTGTAGATTCATGGTAGATTTTTTTTTTTTTGAGATTTACTTTGGACTTTAGAGATAAAAGTGAAAATAGGAGAATGAATGCTACTGATATCTTAACACCCCTATTAGGTTGGAGAGCCTATGGCAAAGGGAGTAATTTTTAAGTAAGTATGATCAGATATGTCATTCCAAATATCTCATTCCCAATCAGTTATGAAAAAAATTGCTCATCCCTGTGTTTTTTGTTTTGAAGGTTTTAGCTCAATAAGCTCTTGCAAACAAAGACTACAATTAGAGGGTTTGACTACCCAATCCTCCATTTGAGCCTAAATAAACTAAAAAAGATCCAAAACACTATTTACCAAACACCTCCTTAATCTTTAATTTGAGTGTTAAATTTTAGCTTGTATTTAATATAGATTATACTTAAAATGAGTGAATCAAAATTTTAATTTATTTATAATTTTAAATCGCTCTCCTAAATGTTAATGACATTTTATGTTTTTCAACACATCATATCCAAATTGTTTGTATCGTAGGTATACACAAGTAATTAAATTTTGATGCATGTTTTTGGAACATGCTTTATGTTAGATCTAAGTTGGTATTTAAACCCCTAAGCTAATTAACATTAAGTTTATAGAATAACATGATTAATGTGATATATCGATGCTTTTAGAACTTAATTAAAACATTTTAAAGTTTATGAATCAATTTAAAATATAAATCATTGTTTGAAGATGTCTAGTACAATTAACCTCATTTTTCATCGTGAGGACTAGCCGACGGTTATTCATAGATTGATTAATTAATGTCTTTTGCTATTATTATAAAAATTAATATCCAATTATTAATCTCTCTTAAGTAATTGACTCAAAACTTGAACATCTCCAAATAGTATAGGTTGGATTTTATTTTTTTTAGTAAAATATTTTAATGCACTTTAATTCACGTCATTTTACATTGATAACGATACCAATAGAAATCAAGTTAGCGAATAACAACATCTTACTTAATGAGACTCTGTTCAAACTCTGTTATTATCATTATCTGCATCCACCAACTTGTAATATGTATTAATATTATATACCACAAGAATAAAATTCCACAGTTCTAAATAATCTGTTTCCAACATGAAAAGTGCCTTATTATTTTCTTATTGCCGATTATCCCATGTGATATTTGGGCTCGCCACTTGTCGTTCTCTATATCTGAAACATGTTTACTAGTCTCGCAAGTAACTTATTTTGTCAAAACTTATTGGATTGGACATTCTAAGTCACTAATTCACACTCGCACTACACTTTGGAAGTACTTGGCCTAGCCTTCCCAAAATTTATGATTGGATCTCGAGCGCCATTATCTTTGTTTTTAAATAATGATCCCCCCCCCCCCCCCCCCCCTTTGCCTATTTAAGAACAGCAAATTTCTCTACTCCCCATAGTTGTTAAAAAGAAAAAGAAAAACCCTAAAACCGTAGGTACGTAGTAGCCATGGGAGTGCCACCACTGTACTCTGAAACAAATGAAATTTTCTCGAAAGACCTATCAAAGACCGACGTTGGTGTGAGGCTATCATTTCCCATGAAGGCTCTAAAAGTTTTTCAATTCCTTGAAGGTGAAAACAAGAAGGAATTTGAAGCCACCGATGGAATTGGAAAGCGTTGGACATTTGGGCTCTCCAAAAGGACAGCTCGCCACTCCAAATTCCACCCCAAACCTGTGTTGTCTTCAGGTTGGCTTAAGTATGTTAAAGAAAAGGGTCTGCAAATAAATGACAGGTTCTTTCTTTACGGCGACCTAGACAAATTATCGACCAAAAAGAGATTCAGAGTTCAAGCACAGAGAAAAGTTCGCAGACCCATCAAGTTATTTGGCAAAGAAATACACGTTGAAGAGGTTTGGGTTGATATTGAGGAGTTGGAAGGCCTAAAGCAAAAGGCTTCTCGTTCAATTTTATGAACCAGCCAGAGCCTTTGACACTAGTAAAAGCGGTTAAAGCTTCAACTTTTGTTTTTTCTTTCTCTGAAAAAGCACCACTAGTTCTTAAAATCTTGATAATGTATGAAATGATTATTCTATGATGATGGAACACTGATGTTGTACGTATGATGCATGTTGTTAGATAAATTATTCTATAGAAAGGGTTATATCATCAGCACTTCTTTCTTTTTTAACTCTCTCCCCCTTTTAACCAAAAAGTTAATTTTTCATCCATGGATGGTGTATATATTATTTGTAGATCAGATCATCATATGTCTTTTAAAATAAAATGTATTTAATTTAAAAATATTTTAATAATGTAAGGTACATTGTAAAAAGAGAAAAGACACAAGTTTAAACCATAAAAATAGTTTCATTAAGAGAGACAATTACAATTCCTATAAAGATTAATTTTTATTCATCGTAAAAAGAATAAAAAAGAAACATTAATCATACAAAATAGAATTAATTTTTATGTATAGGAAAACAGATTAAAAATATGATAAAGCATTAAATATTAATCCAAGCATAAATATGAATAGAAAAACAGTCATACTAAATGATTGTTTTATGAAAATATGATAGGTGACATTGTTAACCTTTTGCTTGCAAAGAAAAACACGTGCTAACATCACAATAAATAAACTGTAATTTTTTCTCTAAAATATTTTGAAAACTTATCCTATTTTCCTAAATAATCTAAAGAGAAAGTTAATTTTTTAAATATCTTTTCTATTTAGTGAATTCCTAAAAGAATAAATATTAGCTTGTGGATTATTTTAAAAAAAGTCGTGCACTTTTAGATACCTTTATCCAGAGCGCGCTGTGTGGTAAGCTTCTCCGTTTCCAAACTTCTCGACGGGTTGCTTACTATGTCGCGCGTTAAACCATGCAACATCGAAAACTAGAAAGACATGCAGAGCATAGCGCGATTACAAATAAAATCCATTAGTCATTAATGGTGACCCCATAAAATCATGCATCGCTTTCCATTGCACATTTGCAACAATAAAGCAAGTACGTAGATCTTATCATAGAGAAAAGAAAAAGGTTGTATTGATATTGAAATTTACCCTTTAATTAATTCACCTAAAAATTGAAATACTTTTTTTGACCTTTATAATGGGTGGCGCGATAAAAGGCCTTACAAAATCTATTGGTGATCCTATAATAAAATAAGATCTACGACTACCACAAACTACGTCTGTAACACCCCAAACTCGGCCTAGACGTTAAGCCCGAATCTGGTATGTCACATGGAATTTTTTTTTTTTTTCAAATCATCTTTAAGATTGTTAAAAACTTGTTTGAGAATTACAGCCTCTTTGTTAAAACCCAAAACACTTAAGCAATTGTTATTTACTTGAAAACGTAATTATTTTTAAAAACCTTTTTGGTTGTGAAAATATATTTGAAATAAACAATTTACGAAAATGGGACGTTTGGGAATAGAGTTGCAGAAGCATTTTGAAATAAAATCCGAGACCTGATTACAACATTTAACCCAAAATAGCAGAGTAATAAAATAAACAAGAAATAAGTCTGAAGTCCAGATAAACCATTTCTGAAGTATGGTCTTCATTGAGTCATCCAAGGCCCAAGTCCACGTCACTGAGCATTATCTGAAAAGGTTAAGAGAAAGGGGGTGAGTTACAAGAACTCAGTGTGTAATCCCCTTACCATCATCCACTGGGTCGGAACACACATAGCAATATTTTGGGCCTAAGCCCATTTACAATTATAACATAATAACATGTATATAATATGCATATGATATGCAAATCCCAAACCAAACCTAATTTCCATCCGCTACACACCACCCGTACCAACCAGCACACCTGTGGGGATCAAGTCAACCCACCCCGCCAACACACCAATCGCAGGCATAAAGCCATTTAAAATGTTTGTGGCAGAGCCACCGAACTGGATTGTGACAGAGTCACCGAACTAGATTGTGGTAGAGCCACCGAACTGGATTGTGACAGAGTCACCGAACTAGATTGTGGCAGAGCCACTAGCACTTCTCTTCAATTTTATCCCAACCCATGCAATCATGTATGCATATACAAAGCATAACAATATTCATAGAATAATTTCATCATAAGGCCCATAATACAAGTTGGCCCATTAAGCAATCTAGCAATTTGGCCCATTAATCAATCTTACAAATTTGGCCCATTAAGCGATCTAGCAAATTTTGGCCCATTAATCGATCTAGCAAATTTTGGCCCATTAATCGATCTAACAAATTTTGGCCCATTAATCGATCCAAGAAATTTTGGCCCATTAATCGATCTAGCAAATTTTCGCCCATTAATCAATCTAACAAATTTTGGCCCATTAATCGATCTAGCAAATTTTGGCCCATTAATCGATCTAGCAAATTTTGGCCCATTAATCGATCTAGCAAATTTTGACCCATTAATCGATCTAGCAAATTTTGGCCCATTAATCACATGAGGCCTTTTTTTTTCAAATTTCACACTTGGCCAATTTATCAAAATAATTCATATGGCCCAAAATATCACTTTTTAACAAAATAACCCATTAAGGGCAAATTCGTAATTCCTACAACCTTAATACCAGTTTCATGCATTTACACAAAAAGTGTTATTATACCCTATTTTCCGATTTTACAAATTTTACGATTTATTCTAATGCTTACAGTATAATACCTAACCCATGAGATAAGTGTGAAATTACACACTCTGGCCCATATCACAAATATCAAACTACCCATATATCAAATATCACATTTGGCCCATAAAGGGTATTTTCGTAATTCGGTCTATAGGGAAATTTCGTAATTCAGCCCATTAGGGACATTTTCGTAATTCGGCCCGTAAGGGCATTTTCATAATTCGGTAACCGTACCCACTAAGGGTAATTCGGTAATTTACTCTCTAAGGGAAATTCAGAAATTTTACCCACCAAGGGTATTTCGGTAATTTTGCAACCCAGGGGTATTTCAGTAATTTACCCTCTAAGGGTATTTTGGTAATTTTGCAACCCAGGGGTATTTCGGTAATTTACCCTCCAAGGGTATTTCAGTAATTTCGCAACCTAGGGAATTTCGGTAATTTACCCTATAAGGGTATTTCGGTAATTTTGCAACCCAGGGGTATTTCAGTAATTGCACAACCCAGGGGTATTTCGGTAATTTGCACAACCCAGGGGTATTTCGATAATTTGCCCTCTAATGGTAATTCAGTAGTTTTACCCACCAAAGGTAATTCGGTAATTTGCCCTCTAAGGGTAAATTCGGTAGTTTTACCCACCAAGGGTAATTCGGTAATTTACCTTCCAAGGGTAAATTCGGTAGTTTTACCCACTAAGGGTAATTCGGTAATTTACCTTCCAAGGGTAAATTCGGTAGTTTTACCCACCAAGGGTAATTCAGTAATTTACCCTCCAAGGGTAATTTCGATAGTTTTACCCACTAAGGGTAATTCGGTAATTTACCCTCCAAGGGTAATTTCGGTAATTTCATATTCAACGGTGTTTCCGAAGGCCTACTATCGCCTCGAGTGGCACAGAATTCTATTTGGGTCTCTTCGGAACTATTGGGTCAAAAATCCATTTTAGGCCCAAACGGGGTAATTTCGCAATTCTGGACTTAACGACTAATTTGGGCATAAAAATTTAAAACTGTCCATCTGCGTCATACTGACTAAATTGATTATAACTCGAGTTAGGAAACTTGAAATTTAGATCCATAAAATTTCTTGAAACTAGACTCATATATCTTCTTACTGTAATTTTTTCAGAATTTTTGGCCTAGCCATTTAGTACAGTTTATTCCTTAAAGTTTCCTTTGTTTCACTGTCCAATGATTCTGACCTCTCTTACCTTAATTTTAAATATCTCACTGTACGGTTTTCATATACTGTTCCAACTTGTTTCTCTTGAAAATAGGCTCACTAAGGAATCCATAAATAAAATTATAACCCATAATTCATTTTGTACAATTTTATATGATTTTTCCAAAACAGATCAGTGAACCCCGAAGTTAATCAGAACCAGTCTCACTAAAATCAAGATATCTCAGAATATAAAATTCCTTTTCCTTCTCAGTTTCTTCCATATTAAAATAGACACAGTAAGCTTTAATTTGATATCTTATTAACTTTCTAATTCCTTTTCTCCTATTTTTAGTGATTTTTCAAAAACACGTCACTGCTTCTAACTGAAACTGTTTTATTACGAAATACGATTACCACTACGATCATACGCACGCCCGAGTGATTATGGATGCCGATTTTTAGTTTTCTTCGGTATTTCGACCGATTAATAGCATATTTCATACATATATTCAGAGAAGTGTGAGATTACACACCATTTCAGATATGTATATGGAAGGATATGAGATTACACACCTTATTCGGAATCCGTAACACGATGCTCACCGCGGCACCAACAATCCGAGTCTCTTATTACGAGAGATGGGTGTTCGATTGGCCCTCTAATAAATTACTTAGAGACTCTACTTACCAACCCTCTTCCGAAAGCCAAAGACTAGAAAGATGACGAGAGTGTAAGCTAACACTCTACCGATTCAGTCCACACCAAGAGAACCAAGAGGATGGAAGTAGCAAGGAATAGATTCGGCCTTGGTCAAAAGAACAGGGTGACTAATCGATTTTAGAAGAGGGAGTAAAAGAGAAACAAGAAGAAAATGAAAGAAGAGGAAGAATACTTTCTTGCACCATCGAAAACCCGAGAAGGCAAAGAAGCTTCGGTAACCACAAGAACCAAACTTCGATTATGAGATGAACTTGATGTTTCAGTTATGGTGTAGAATAGAGATTGTTTGAAAAGAAAAGAGTAGAAGTTAATAGGCAAATTGAAGTTTCGGCAAAGAGGAAATACAATCAAAAGAACCAAAAATATTATTGAAAGGAAAAAATGACCAAAAGCTAAAATTGCCTAAACACCCCTCTTCATAGCCGAATATCATCCCCCCATGCACTTCTCATTTCATTCATCTTTCTTTTTTTTTTTTGACCTAACTCATCCACTACCTCTCATCTATGATTCACTCCCTAAAATGCTCCATAATTCACTCTCCATCATTCCTTTCTTTCTTCCGTAATTACTCCCTCACCTACTCCACTAATCAATCATCCCATCATTATGTTTTTTCTTTATTTCTTTTTCTTTTCTTTTTCCTTATTTTCCTCCTTACCATACCTTTCCATAATTTAATAAGTCCACCTTACCTAAAATCCCTTATTTTCCTCCTTACCATACCTTTCCACAATTTAATAAGTCCACCTTACCATAATTTAAAAGTCCAATTTTGCCTTATTTACAAGCTTGGCCGAAATTTAGGGAAATAGTTCAAAAATAATAGTCAAAATTTGCACACAATGGGATTTGAACCTCTTCCCTCAAGGTACTTCACTTGATGCCATAACCTCCTTGCCATATGCTCATTTATGCTAGCAATTTTCTCTTTTATTTCCATAAGCCTTGATGCCACTTACTATCTCTCCTTAATAGGCTTAAACACAAACTTTTACTAAGGCCCAACTTGAACTCGAACCTTCATAGAACCCCGTAACTTTCTAAAATCATCTTCTTAATAAGTCCAACTTGAAATAATGCCATTCTCTTGTTTCTCAAAAATTTTAAACACTCCTACGCCCAAGGCCCAATGGGCCCAATCCTACTAGGCCCAATTTAGGGATGTTACAACGTCAAGGGCTTATTTCTATCACTGCCAATGCCAAGCAATAGTCCAGCTTTGTTTTACTTTTTTTTAGGGGGGAGGGTCAGATAGTTGAAATATGTGTAATCGATTTACATTTTAATCACTCAATTTAAACAAAAAAAGTTATAAAATAATCATTAAACTATTCTAATGTTTTTATTATTTAAGTTACTGAGTTATTAAAATCATCATTGTGTGGTCTTTTTTATTCTCATTGCTTGCACCAATCGAAAGCAGTCCTCTTTCTGTTCTACAGTTTAGATTTTTTTTCATGAAACAATTTTGAACGTCACGAATATGCAAAGCAAAATCCAAACAGATTTCTTCTTCGATCTTTGACACTTACCGTCAGATCAACTTAGATCTAAGATATGTTGTTCTACTTATCGATGGCTCCTAATCCATCGGATCGACCGTCAAATCGTTGCTTGGAGCTCACTAGTCAGATTTAAAAAAAAAAACTTAGAAATCTAGGAACTTAAATAAAAATCTTTCGAATAGTTAAGTAACTTAAATGAAAATTTTTGAATAGTTTAGTGACCATTTTGTAACTTTTCGAAGTTACATGACTAAAACGTAAACTTACTAATAGTTTAGTAACACTGGGTGTAGTTTACCCTTGAAATATTACCTTTGAAATATTTCAAAGTGTTGATATTGAGAACAAAAGGGAAAACAAGGAGGAAGTTGTGTTTGTCTGTAGGAGGTTGATTCATCTAAACAGACGGAGAGTCGGAAAGGACAAGAAGATGGTTGTGAGAGTTGAGGAGGTTGATTTGTAGAGAATAAGGACTCAATGATTTCTAAAAGGGAAAAAGATCCATTTCTCATCGTTTGGGAGGGTATTTATAGTTCGTTAAAAAAATGAGGTTGTTTATAGGAGAGACCCTCTTGTCTGCTTGCATGATGGGGCAAGGTGGTTATATTATGGAGAATGTGGGGGACATACATAGTGGGGCCCACTCTGTTACTCCTTCAAGCAGTTTGAGGTTGTTACGCCTAGGTGGGTCCCAGTGATCCCCAGAAGGAGTGTTGAAACATGTAGGAGTTTTCACACTAAAAAGCGAGTGGTCTGAGTGTTGTATATTTGTTTGTAAACTTGTAATTTTTTCGAACATATTAGTTAATAAAACAAATTCATTGGTTACATTAATATACTTTGTATGATTTTCCTCATATGGTTTTTGCATGCAAAGTAAAATGGAAGCAAATGTTGCTCATTGGTTGTCTAATATTTAAACTAATACTAAGTGGTATTACGTGATCAGATTGTAATATGAAAAGATAACTTATACTAGTAGACGAAATTAAACATGTCCTTATTCTAATCAGAAATGAGCAAACCGATTAAAAAATTAATATGTTGTCTATCAAAGCCTAATTAGAGAGATGCTTTGTCGTGGGCATCGTAGCGAATGACCCCTAAAGGATAGAGTCATAGATGTGACTGACTGGACGGATAGTAAATCGGACTGGACCCAAGAATAATAGATCCTAAATCTGTTTATGAGTTTATTCACTTATGACATTTATAGTGTGGGATGCCTAAATCCTGAGTGGATGACAGACTATGTATGCGTGACTCGTACACTTTGATGTAAGTATGTAATACCCCGAAAATTACTATAGTAAAAAGTAAGATATTATCCTTGATATAGTTAAGTAAAGAAATAAAGTGACAAAAAGAGAAATTTTGGATTATGTCAACATTGGGAAGTATATTATGATATATTACATTATTAATTCGAGAAAGGACTAAATTGTAAAAGTGAGAAAAGTTTTGTTGCCCAAGAGTAAATACTCAAAATTTGAGGGGTTAAAGTGTAAATATGAAAAAGTTGAAGGACCAATAGTGCAAATATTTTAGGGGTGGAATAATCTAGAAACTAAGGAAAATGGATGAATTAGGACCAAATCGAATAGGTGAAGAATTATAAGGGACTAAATTATAATTTTTCTAAATTAAGTGATGACTTAATGATTGAATTTTAAAATATCAAGAACGGCAAAATGGCCAATTAGTAAGAGAGAGAGAGAGAGAGTTCTAGAATGTAATGATTATGTTGATGATATTTTAAATTAATTAATTAGATAAATATTATTTTATTAATATTTTAATAAGATATTTATTATTATTTTATTATTTTATTTAGTATATATATATATGTGTGTGTGGGGAAAAAAAACAACAACAACAACACACCATCCATCATCCTTCCCATGCACCAACGTGAGAAGAAGAGAGAAAGAAAGAAAGTTTTGCTTTCTTTACAATTTGGTCTTTTCACTAAAAATTCACTATTTTCACTTAAAATTCAAAAGAATTTCTATAGCCATAAAGAGAGAAAGATGACAAGGAGATTATGGGGAGCAAGAATATCAAGTTAGATTTAATAAATAGAAGCTAGAGGAGAGAGAAAATCAAGTTAAAGAATGAAATCAATAAGACAAGGTAAGAACATCAAGATTTTAATATATTTTTAAGTTTGATATTGTGGAAAAAGCATGGAAATGATGTTAATGTAGTGTTTTCTTATATAAGGTTTTGTGTTCTTAATATGTTAGTGAAGGAAAATAAGAAAAAGTGATGGGAAATATTGTAGAGAAAGGAAATAAAGGTGTTACAAACTTGGTAATTAACATTTTGCACTAAAATGGTTTTAGACAGCAGTAGTAGTCTAACTTTGGAAAATCACCAAAAATTTTAGAAATTGAATTAGAGGATGAATAAAATATAAAATTAAAGCTTATTAAGTCTAGTTTTTCATAGAAGAAGCGGTGTAAGAAATAAAATTGTAAATTATGAGTTATAATAAATTTTGTGAGACAATGTCAGATAGGGGTGAGTATTCGATCGAGTCGAGTCGAATCGAGTAAAAAATTTTAGAGTTAGTCAAGTTAACAAATCCTATTTTAGCAACCGAACTCAATTTGAATTTTTTTCGAATCGAATCGAATCGAGTCAAAAAATTTCGAGTCAAATTGAGTCGAGTTAACGAATCCTATTATTTATACTTAATGTTGCGATTAGATGGACCGATTATTTAACTACATGAACAATATAATGATTTTTCCTCTTAACTTAATGGGTAAACATTTATTAAAACGACGTAGTTTTGTCTTTTCTTATTCGGATTTTCGGATAACTCGAATTGTGTAATACATATTCGAGTTAAACCGAAAAACTTAATTTTTTTATTCGAGTTGATCCGAATAACTTGATTAACTCAAATAACTCAAACTATTTAATTCAAAATTTGAAATTTTTATCGAGTTTTTCGAATCGAATCGGATTTTGCTCACCCTTAATGTCAGAATGATTTTAGGTTCCCCTGTTCTAACTTTGGAAAATCATCAAAAATTTTAAAAAAATAATTAGTGGTTTAAATTTATATTTATAAATCCTTAATGAGTCTATTTTCAAGAGAAACAAATGGAGGCATCATTCAAAGCCCGTACTAAGAGGTAATTAATTTTTAGTAAGAAAAGGTCGAAGCTATCAAACAGCAGAACATGGATAACTTTGAAGAATTTACTGCACTTATTGGCTAAAGTATAATTTCTAAAATTTTTATGGTAGAAATATATTTGAGTCTAGTTTCAGAAACATCAAGCGGTTTTTAATTTAGAATTTTGTATCTCAAGATATAAATAATTTAGTGACTATAACTCAAGTGGATAACTTGATATGAACACATAAGTAAATAGTGGAATTATATACATTAAGGATGTGGTATGGAGAGGAGGAGGAGGGAAAATATATATATGAATAATCAGCTAGCACAGATTTATATTAAATGGATAATTTGCATGTTTTAGACTTAGAGACTAAATTGAATAAAAGTAAAACTTTAGGGGCAATTTTGTAAAAATATCAAATATGACCAAATGAAATGAAATGAATTATTTTATTGTCTAAATTAATAAATTGAATGAAATTGTTAATTTAGATCAAGATCGGTTAAAAAATTGAGGAAAATAGAAAATTACCAAAATGCCCCTGAATCTTGGTATTTCTACAATTTAGCCAGGTAAGTTCGTGTAACCTAATTATGTGATATAAGGAAATACAAGTTGATGGTACATGAAATATTGATATAATGAATTAACTGATTTATGTTTATGAAGAAACGACAAGAGAATGATATTTATCATGACATGTAAATATGTGATTATCTTTGATACGTTGATATAAGGAAATTAATTATGTTTAAGGGACAATATGTTTGATTTTGATTGATTCCAAATATGAATGCTAGATGAAATAAAATGTATGATGAATAAATTTAAAACTTCGGTAATGCTCCGTAACTCTATTCCGGTGACGGATTCGGGTTTGGGGTGTTACAAAGTAAAAGCTTGAGTTCGAATAGATAAGGAACTGAAAGCTGGTGCGTTGGGTGTACGACTTCTGCAATATGTAGTGTCATTTACAATAGTGGAATTTATAGCCCAAGATATTGGTAAATAATATCCTTTCTTTGGCATTACATGGTTGATGAAAAGTAAACGTGACCAGGGGTCGTTCGTCTTTGTGATGAATGACTTGATTACTGTTTGATAGTAATTGACTTTTCATGAAAGAAGATGTAATGTTTACCATGAGATAAAATAGGATCATATTTAAAAAATGAATATTATCCCAAAGAGATTAAGGATATCCTATGAGGTTAACACACTTATGACAAGATCATTGGACGAGCACTGATAAAGCTGCTTTCGTAATGATATACTCCTAGGGAGAACTCAGTCATGATACTATAGTGAAATGATTTCGTGACTAAATGAATTTATAATTAATAGGCGAAAATCTAAAACTTAATTATAGATCATTTGAGCCTCAATTGCATATGTCCAATCGGTCATTCCGCTACCGATAAAATAAATGAATTGTAGGATAAAATAAATGAATAAAAATGGATAAAAATGATATGGTTAGAGAAACGAGTTACATTCAGAAGCGAATGTGGTTTTCTCACTAAGTATGGAAATGACCTGATAATTAATTTATGATTTTTCAAATTATTATTTAATTATTTAAATAATTGAAGTTTGAAAATGGATTTAAATTAATTGATCATTGTGAATCCAGTTGAATGTAGAAAAATTAAATATATTTTCTCATAGCTTCTTTTATAATAAGTTTTCATGATTTTAATGGAATTAAAATTGGGTAGAGAAAACTATTTAATTGAGAAATTATTTAATTTAAATTAATTAAGCAAATAATATTTAATTTGAGAAATAGAAAAAAAATATGTACTGAGTTGGAATAAATTATAAAGTGTTGGGTTAAAGTCTAGGAAGAACATATAATTGGACCTGTATAAGAGAGGCTCAACTCCCCTTATATGGAATACATGGGACGACAAACCCTAGTATTCCTATCTAAGGTTGCCGCCCCTCTCTTTAAATAATAGGGAATTGAGATTTTTTCTATCAAAATAATATTATTTGTATTCTACCACTTCAACCAAGATTCTACCAACTCTCCCTATATATAGATGGCACTGGTAGGCTTCAGCTCACACCAACAAAAATAGAAAAATACAAATTTCTCTTAAGCTTTCAATATTGCTATTTTAGCAAAAAGTAGTAGAAATTTATTTTAAGAATAAATTATATTTTTTGGGAATTGAGATTCTATCAAATTTTATTTAAGAGAGATTTACTTTCCCAATGAAAGCAAAGAAAATATTTTTGGTTATGTATTTGATTCGATTTGTTCGAGCTCACACTCCGAAGCAGTTTGTGGTTCGAGAATAACGGAAAAAATCGTTTGGTTGAAAGTCGAGAACGAAAACTATTTGAAAATACATGTACGAATACGGTCTAAAGTTTATTGTTATAAATATCACAAATCAAGTTAGTTTCAAAAATTTTATTTTTCGTTGTGCAAGAAAACCATTTTTGAACAAGATTTTTTTCCAACGTGTTACGCCTAGGTCGATTCCAGTGGTCCTTGGAAGGAGTGTTCAAACATGAAAAAGTGTTCACATTAAAAAGCAGGTAGCTAGATGGAGGAAGGAAATCTCTTCTATTAGCGGGCAGTTAGTGTCGAGAAGTCAATCTTGGGGACTGAATCAGTTGAAGACGACATAACAAATGGGGGTAAGGGACTGCCTTTGGATATCCACCAGGAGCTCTTTTGAATGTGTCATGTGTCTATGTTTAGATGGTGCATACTAGTATAACACAGAGTAATGCCTTTAACCACATGACAATTTGTACCTATATTTGTATAAAATTGTGCACATATAAAAATAATTAGAATTTAGAATAGTAATATTACTTTAAAAAATTGGATACTAATATAATATATTAAATATATATATTTAATTATGCTCTAGTTTATATATATTCTTTTGCACTTTTAGTTTCTATACTTTTAATTCCAAAAATTTAGTCTCTCAATGCTTTTGATTTAATAATTGAAATTTAATTGATAAGACAATCTAAGGAGGTTCATTAAATTAGATTATATGATAATTTTAAAATAAAAAAAAATTGTCACTTAAACCATTTTAAAATTCCATGAAAATTGTGATGGAACCCTTCGAAGACCTCACAGGTAAAAGTCAAGTTTAATGCCTTATACAAGAAAAAGACCCATGATTCAATATCTAACATTGTTATTAGAGACCATGATGGTCATGTCCTTGCAGTTGAGGCTCTTGCATGTTTTCATTCCTCGAATTTGCTTTCGGTTTGAGATTTATAGATGTCATTGTTGAAAGGGGTTGTGCTTCCATTGTCAATAAACTCAGGTCAAATGGGACAAATCATTACAACATCAGTGGGTTTATCCAAGATGCAAAAAGTTTAATAAAGGGATTTCACAGTTGTAATTTTGGTTAGCAAATGAATGTGGGAATTTTACAGAGCATCAATATTGGATTGAAGAACTACTTGTGTAACCCTCTAAAATTTCTTAGATTTTGATTGCGCAAGTTTGTTAAATAATTTGATTAGGTGTGTTAGTTAAGTGCCTTGAAAGTTTATTTTAGGTCTTGAGTTCGAATCCTGGTAGTTTCAAAGTAGAAAAAAATAATAATAAATTTATGCTTTCAGGCTTATGCGCTTAAATGATAGAAATTGTGTTGAATTCCAATTTTGGATAAGTTGAGGGGAGCAGATTTAGGGCCTGTTTCTCTGTGCTTAAAAAAAGTACTTCTAGCTCCAAAAGCACTTTTGGAAGAAAAGCTGTACAGAATTAGCCGGTACTTAGTTTGTTATTATCCCTTAAAAGCCTCTCAAGTCTCTTTTCTTTCTCCTTATCCCGTTTTATTATTTTTTTTCTTTCTTTATTTTCTTTTCCTCTTGTCGACCGTCTGTTTCTTCTTTTTCTATTCTGCCACTTGCCTTCCTTCTTTTCTTCATTGCAAAAAAAAAAAATTCTTCTTCTATTGCACAAAAAGCTCTGTTATTGCTTGTTGTGATTCTACTATTTCACTTATTTCTTTACTTTCCTTGTGGTGGATTTGGTCGAGGTTGGTAAGTTGTTTGAAAGGTTAATTTTTTGAGGTTAGGGTTTCGTTATTCTAAGTGAAAATTTATTGATAAATTATTTTATGAGTAATGTTGTATTGTATGTTTGTTTTTGTGGTTAAGAGAAGAGCGTGTGGTGGTAAACGAACCTCCCACAAATTAATTTCTTAGAACGGCCGGAATTGTTGTAATTTTGTGGTAAGTGCTCGTTTGTGGAAGTTGGGATTGTTTTCTTTAATAAAAGGGTAAATTTAAATGGAAATTTTTGTGTTAAATCAAAGTTGTAATTATTGGGTTTTGGTGCCGTTTGTAGGGTTCAAAGAGTATGATTGTGTGGTGGATCAATCTTACTGTCAAGTGTATGAAACTAACACGAAATATCACTTGAAACTCGAGAAAATTGTGAAACATGGGCTATTTTTTAAATTGCCCAATGCCACATGACTGTGGGCCAAGTTGTGTGGTGGACCGTATGCGCCACACGGCCATGTGTGATTACATGACTTGGATTGGTAGATTGTGTGGACCACATGTGCTAGCTTATTGAGCCATGTGGGCCTTTTTTGGCTAATTTTAAGGCCTAATTAAGGGACGAATAAGGGACTCAAAAATTGGGTCTATAGGCATCATGTAGGCCCAGAAAAAGCTTAAGTTTTAGTACGTATATACATAAGGGTAAGCTTAGGAAGTATGCTAAGTAAGTTGTGTTATGTATAAACTATATGCTATGCTATGTTCCTTAAAAGAAAATATATGTGTATGCTTGCCGTAAGATTTCTGATATGTGTATGTATGATTATAACTATGATTCTGTCTATGTTTTGGGGTATGGAGGAAATGCTATATGGGAGTTTTTACTGCAACTGATAGCTGAAATCAGAGCTTTAAAATTTATAAAACAATGATCAAACCTGGAAACTAACTCTGACAACGATTAAACGCAAGTGTACCTATCAAACAGTAGTATAGCTTAGGCAAGACTGGATTATCGAACCCAAAGGAACTAAAAGTACTAATACTAACTTTCTTTTTATTATTTAGCCTTAAAAACAGAGTGAAGTTGCTTTTAAACTAAATTGACGAAGACTAAGCTAAGGACACAAAGACGAAAAGAACGATTGGGAAATAACTTTGAAGAAAAACTCAGTTGACTACAACGATACCCTCAGGAAGAATCCACCAAGACTTCTCTTGTTACTTACCCTGAATTATAAGATTTCTTTACTTAGCTTGATCCGTAGGACTCCCTAACCTATATTAAACCCTCTTTCGAGGCGAATAATGTCTAACCCTAGGTTAATTAGTGGAACTCTCGTTCGCTTATAATAACCCCCTAGGATAGCAGTAAATCGATCAATGGATTCCCATATTAGGTTTCACCCTAATTCGGTAAAATCTCGTAACTCTATCTCTAGGCGTTCGATCAACTCCGCTTAATTATGTTAGATCTACTCTTAGGCAGGGTCCATTCCTCCTCCACCTAAGTACATCAGATTTGGATTAAGCAACATAATTAAGAACAAACTAAGTAATTTATCATATAATTCAGAAATCAAATAACAAGATTCATCTAAGTTTCATCCCCTTCAGGTATCTGAGGGGTTTAGTTCATAATGAATAAAAAGAACATCTCAAGAGAAAAGATAAAACAAAACATAAGAAAATCCTAAAACCCCATGAAGGAATTGAAGGAGAATTTCGCCGTCTTGAGTATAACTCCGGCTTCTTAGGATGGATCAACTGGCTATCCTCGCGTTACTCCCTAACTCTGACCTTCTCGGCTTGGCTCTTTGGCCTAGCTTTGACGCCTGTTTCGGCTTCTACCGAACTCCCCTTTCAAGTTGCCCCATCGGGTGTTTACATAGACTTTGTGATGCCTTACTTGGCCCCTAAGTATCCTAATTTAAGTAGAATTCCTAATAGGGTGTTTGAATAGGCTTTGGAATGTGTTTCTTTGCCTCCAAGTATCCTTTTCCGAATGAAATTGCTCTTTCCAGCGACAGGGACACGGCCATGGCACACGTTCGTGTGAATCGTGGCCAGGCCGTGTTTGGACTTTTAATGAGGCACGGCCGTGTGCTATTTGGGCCAGGCTGTGTCAATTTCTCTCTTGGCCCAATTTGGTCCGTTTTAAGCCCGTTTCTCGTTCTTTTTATCCTTGGGTGCTTTCCTGAGTATAAAATATGAAAAGAAAGGATTAAGAGCACCTTTTTACATAAACCAAAGTATAAATCATCCAAAAGTATGCTAAATGTGGGATTAAAATATGTTACTTTTACGGTTTATCAAATACCCCCACACTTAAGCTTTTGCTTGTCCTCAAGCAAAATTCTCAACTTACAATTAAAACGAACTTCCTTGATTCATAACATTCATCAATAGTGTTTCATCATAATTCAAAGATAATTTATACATGGATAATTCAATTCAAAGAGTCCTAAAGATTCAAACAATCAAAGTCATACATTTATAGTATGAAAACATAGGCGTTTCCCTTTACCTGAATAGTTACATCTGATTCAAAATCGACAAGAGTTGACATCCTCACTTAAGATTCACTCAAATCACTCAAAGTTTTAAGGTTCAAAATTAAGCACTCAATAAGTCGAACATGAAAATTTAATCCCATAGGCTTACATGAAAATCAAATCTCCACCACTATAAAATGAGATGATACACAAATCAAAAGGTCTTTAGCCGGGTTGTAACGGGGATTAGGTTAAGGGTATGGATAAAGGCTGAATTAGAAGGTTAGAATCGAGATTGACCTGACAAATTACCTAACTAGAAACATAAACTGATGATAAGTAATTGCATCAAATGAAAATTTGTAATACTAATACTCTAATACGGGCTTTTTCTTCAAGACTTGAAATTTACATGCATAAGCTCACCTAACATAGAACTAATAATGAATATACTTCGTCGTTTTTTTTAGAGAACAAATCAAGTAATAAAAGATAAACTTAACTTATGAAATAATATAATTAGGTAACTAATCAAGTCAAATTTCGATATAAGGGTAGTCAAGGAATGGTGATAACAAATACAATGGGGTTTTGGGCTAATATTGGTGGGTGAGTAATAAAAAAGGTTGTTAGGATCAACGGGGTTCACTAGGGGTTAATTATGGAGGTAGGCTGTTTAGTGGAGTAAGTGGGTTAAAACCTAAGTGCCTTTATCATCTCTGTATATCAAATCAAAAGTGTGGTCTCGACATGTATAATCAATGCAAGTTCTAGAATAACAAATCCATATTGACACACTCATAATTAATAAAGTGAGCAAGAAAAAGAATATATGCTCTATAAGGATCAAAATCTCACAAAAAATTATGGGTTTTTGATGTCAACCTCGTAAATTTCAAACTTCAAAGTAATATTCAAATTCAGGTAGACAACTTAGAATTTTTTTTTAATTTCTGAAAAATAGACTTATCATGCTTGATTCTCTAGTATCCTTCAAATTTAATCATCAATGCACAATTATCAATGACTTACTCCAAAACATATCAACAAAGATCATAAATCATAGGAAATTTCATTCTAATCATAATATGAGAGACTTTACTTTTGAACATGGCATAATTTAGGGATTTTCAAATAATACTATAGTTAACCCCCCACACTTAAGATGTACATTGCCCTCAATGTACAAAGATAGATAATAGCAAAATAATCATAAAAATCATAAGATGGGGGAGAGAAGTGAAACTTCCTAAATTTTGGATGAAGTCAATGGAAAGAAACCAGATAGGATTGGAGATGAATGTGGGGAAGCGTCTTGAACCATTTGAAATTGAGTCCTTGAAGCAGCCGGTCTGATTTTATTGTATCCTAAGCTAAATCTAAATGAAGAATAAGAAAAAAAATAATAAATGAAATAAAAATAAAAATAAAAATAAAAGTAAATAATGGAAAACGAAAGAAGAAAGCCAATTTGGAAAAGAAAAGAAAAAAAATTGGAAGGACGGGGTTTAAATAGAGATGTAGCCCGTGTTTTGGGATTTTGAATTTTTGAGCGCGTTCAGGGTGTTCGGGCACGGCCTAGGTGTAGTGGCACGCCCGTGTCTTTCTTCACACGGTCTTTTAATACGGGCGTGCTCCTCTCGTGTTCGATAAGTCAGAATGTTGGCACGGTTGGAAGGCACGGCCGTGTTTAGTCCGTGCTTAACAAGTCAGTGACCTCGCATCGGGCGTCGGCACGGGCGTGGACTATTATTGCCACCCGTGTTGGGAAAAGAAATTTTTCTATGTCGTACACGGCTACTGGCACGCCCATGGTTCATCCCCTGGATTCCACACGGCCACAGGCACGCCCGTGTGTAGGGCCGTGTGGCCTAGAAATCTGCTCTTTTATTAGTTTATGGTTAGGTGCTAAAAGGAAAAAGGAAATAATAAAAAATAAAAAATAAAAAAATGTAAAAATAGAGTTAGTGCTCGGGTTGCCTCCCGAGAAGCGCTCGTTTATAGTCTTAAGCTAGACTTTACCTTTTATTCGTATGGTCATGGTGGTTTAAGGAGGTGAAAATCCTTTTTCATATAATCACTTCGGTTATGGATATATAGTTTAAGTCGAGTAATGTTTACCTCAAAAGTGTCAAATTTAGGATTGCTTACCTCGACTGTGCCGTATAGGAAGACATTAAGTACCTCAAAAGTGATTTCTTTGTTTGCCTTGAGGTCTGAATTGGTGATTCGAGGGTCTTCCTTATTCAACAATACCTGATCCTCTATTTTGATGTGATTTGTTGTTCCTATCAGCTTGTCTGGGGTCTCCTTCGGTTTCACTTCGTGCGGCTCCTGTTCCTCTCTGATTTGTGTTTCCTGCTCTTTTAGTTTGTCAATCCTAAGGCTTTGTTCCTTATATGTTTCTTCCTTGTTGGCACGCGATCTAAGATCTAGCTCAGCTAAGTGATTTCGTGATGCTTCCTATAAAGAAGGTTAAACCAAATGATTATCAATAGAATTAACGTTCGTAGCTTTATTACTCGATATCCTAGTTGATTCAAGAGCTTGAAGAGTGATTGTTTCGTTGTCTACACGAAGTGTGAGTTCACCCAATTCTTCCTCTGTGTGGTCTTTTTTTATTGCATCGGGATATGGCACACGAGCTTGGTACTCTGTATTTGCCGGGTTTGGTAAATCATGACTTACCTCAACCTTACCTTCACTTACCACAGGTTCTTGCCTTGGGTCAGATTCCACTAACAATTCACTGTTATGAGCTTGTACGGCTTGGGGCCTATGATTCGGCTCAGGTTTGTAGCCTTGTGGTGTTTCCTATGGTGAAAGTTGAACAATTTGATTATCAACTGAATTTACTTTCTCACTTTCATCACTTGATGTCCTGGCCGATCAAAAGCTTGTAGACTGATTGATTCGTCACCTACACGAAGAACGAGTTCTCCTGTACCAACATCAATTTTAGACCTGGCAGTTGCTAGAAAGGGTCTTCCTAAAATTAAAGGAATCGAATTGTCCTCATTCATGTCTAAGACAACAAAATCTACTGGGAATACGAATTTATCAATTTTGATTAGAACATTTTCTATTATACCCCTAGGAATTCTGATAGTTTTATCAGTTAACTGAATGCTCATTCTAGTTTGTCTGGGTTTTCCTAGACCTAGTTGTTTAAACATTTTATAAGGCATAACATTGATGCTTGCCCCTAAATCAGCTAAAGCATTATCAATAGATAAACTACCAATTAAACATGGAATTTTAAAACTCCCTGTGTCTTTTTGCTTCTGCGGTAGTCTGTTCTGTAAATTGCTGAGCATGCTGTGTTTAATTCCACGTGGTGCTCCTCGTCTAATTTGTGTTTGTTTGTCAAGAGTTGTCTTAAAAATTTCCTCGAGTCTGGCGTTTAAAAAAGAGCTTCAAGAAGAGGTACGTTAATATGTAATTTCTTTAAAAGTTTAAGAAACTTACCGAACTGTTTTTCTGAATCGTCTCTTTTCATCGCTTCAGGATAAGGTATGCGAGGTTGGTACTCTCTTTGATTACCAGTTTTGGCTTTTCTTATGTTACCTCTATTTTACCTTCGTCTACCTCTTTATTTGGTTCGTCTAACCCTTTGCTATCCTGATCGGTGATGGCTTGATTTTACTCCTTAGGGTTAATCTCCGTGTTACTAGGTAGACGCCCTTGCAGTCGTTCTGACATCAGCTTTGCAAGTTGTTCGACTGCGTTAGTGACTTCGTTGACTGACTTAGTAATTTCCACGATTCGGCTCTCGTTGCTTTTGATTGTTCTCTCAGTTTCTTGGATACGTTTCTCTGTGTCTGCCAAAAATTTTGTCAGCATCTCTTCAAGGTGCGACTCCTCTTCCTGTTGGTGAGGTGGTTGTTGAAAGTTTGGAGGAAGTTCAGGTCTTTGGCTATTTTGATCATCCCACGAGAAATTGGGATGGTAACTCCAACCTGCATTATAAGTGTTACCATAAAAATTATTTTGAAGTATAGGATAGTTACCCATATAGTGGACTTGTTCGTCCTCCATGCCATATCCGTAGGGTGGGTACTCAGGATTCGCCACTCCTCCTAGATTCGAGTCATATTGCATTACTGAGTGTACCTGCGAGGAACTATACAAACCACCAATCTTTTTATTCATCATCTCTAGCTGGTTAGACAACCTGGTGACCACGTCGAGGTTGGAGACACTGGCGGCTTTTGTTGGCGTTGTCCTCATAACTTGCCACTAATAGTTATTTAGTGCCATCTCCTCTAAACTAAAATTACCTGTCAAAGCAAAGAAAAATTAGCAAAGTAAAAATAAAACAAATAAAAAAATTGCAGTAAAAAATGGCTAAAGTAATAAAAATTAAGCTTTCTTAATATTTTAGTTCCCCGACAACGGCGCCAAAAACTTGATCACTGAAATCAGAGCTTTAAAATTTATAAAACAATGATCAAACCTGGAAACTAACTCTGACAACGATTAATGGCAAGTGTACCTATCGAACAGTAGTATAGCTTAGGCAAGACCAGATTATCGAACCCAAAGGAACTAAAAGTACTAATACTAACTTTCTTTTTATTATTTAGCCTTAAAAACGGAGTGAAGTTGCTTTTAAACTAAATTGACGAAGACTAAGCTAAGGACACAAAGACGAAAAGAATGATTGGGAAATAACCTTGAAGAAAAACTCAGTTGACTACAACGATACCCTCAGGAAAAATCCACCTAGACTTCTCTTGTTACCTAACCCTAAATTATAAGATTTCTTTACTTAGCTTGATCCGTAGGACTCCCTAACCTATATTAAACCCTCTCTTGAGACGAATAACGTCTAACCCTAGGTTAATTAGTGGAACTCTCGTTCGCTTATAATAACCCCCTAGGATAGCAGTAAATCTATCAATGGATTCCCATATTAGGTTTCACCCTAATCCGGTAAAATCTCGTAACCCTATCTCTAGGCGTTCAATCAGCTCCGCTTAGTTATGTTAGATCTACTCTTAGGCACGGTCTATTCCTCCTCCACCTAAGTACATCAGATTTGGATTAAGCAACATAATTAAGAACAAACTAAGTAATTTATCATATAATTCAGAAATCAAATAACAAGATTCATCTAAGTTTCATCCCCTTCAGGTATCTGAGGGGTTTAGTTCATAATGAATAAAAAGAACATCTTAAGAGAAAAGATAAAACAAAACATAAGAAAATCCTAAAACCCCTGAAGGAATTGAAGGAGAATTCTGCCGTCTTGAGTAGAACTCCGGCTTCTTGGGATGGATCAACTGGCTATCCTCGCGTTACTCCCTAACTCTGACCTTTTCGGCTTGGCTCCTTGGCCTAGCTTTGACGCCTGTTTCGGCTTCTGCCGAACTCCCCTTTCAAGTTGCCCCCTCGGGTGTTTATATAGACTTTGTGATGCCTTACTTGGCCCCTAAGTATCCTAATTTAAGTAGAATTCATAATAGGGTGTTTAAATAGGCTTTGGAATGTGTTTCTTTGCCTCCAAGTATCCTTTTCCGAATAAAATTACTCTTTCCAGCGACAGGGACACGGCCATGGCACACGCCTGTGTGAATCGTGGCCAGGCCATGTTCGGACTTTTAATGAGGCACGACCGTGTGCTATTTGGGCCAGGCCGTGTCGATTTCTCTCTTGGCCCAATTTGGTCCGTTTTAAGCCCGTTTCTCGTTCTTTTTATCCTTGGGTGCTTTCTTGAGTATAAAATATGAAAAGAAAGGATTAAGAGCACCTTTTTACATAAATCAAAGGATAAATCATCCAAAAGTATGCTAAATGTGGGATTAAAATATGTTACTTTTACGGTTTATCAGCAACTATGGTGGCTAGACCGTAAAATTTCTGTCTGGCAGCTCAGTTGCATATTTATGAGTGACATACTACCACATATTGGTGTGATTGGATGGATGGGCTCATGTAGTCCTAATTGGTGTAATTGGTTGGTCGGAGATGGTGTGTAACAGATAAGGGTAGGATATGATATGATATGAAATGTGCTATGACATAATATGAAATCTGATATGATAAGATATGATAAAAGATATGCTCTGTTATGAAGTCTGATATGCTATGATACACTCTGATTCATATATATATTTACCACGATACATGGGCCAAATCGCACATTGGGCGTAAAGCTCACACGTTTGTTTGTTTGTATCGTTTCAGGTGATCCTTAGACTTAGGATTGAATGGCGACTCTGGAGCTCAGATTTCACACTTTTGGTTTAAGTATGCATTTGGACTCTTTTTTTTGTTTATATGGACTTTTCTGACATTTTGGACTTTTTAAATTGTGTTTGAAACTTTATTGTTGATTTGATATTTATTCTATTAAACACGTTTTCCATAACTAGAACTTTAAACAAATGGCGTATTCATGAATATATAATGAGTTTTCCTTTTAAAGGCAAAATTTTCTAGTAAATTTTCAACTGCCAAGCTTTTGCTAGAAATTCAGTATTAAGTTTTTGGTTACATAAAAAAAGAGAGGATAAATTGGAGTTGTTTTTATGTTATTAATAAAACGCGATTTTCATCAAAGTATACTCACGTGTTTTTCATTAAAAAAAAAAGCTTCGTTCTCAACATGATATACAAATCTGTTTCTTTAATAGAGAAATGAGTTTTTCATCAAAATTAAGCAACATTGTTAATATTGTTTTCTAGGGCATTTAAGTAAAAACAACATGGCAGAATTGAGCAAAAAAGAACTTCTTGATGGGCAAGGCATTAGCAAACTGAAGTTCTGTGAGCACTGCGTTTTCGGGAAGCAAAAGAGAGTTTGATTCACTAGAGGAATATATAACACGAAGGGAGTGTTGGATTATATTAATTTTGATCTTTGGTATCATCTAGAGTGCCTTCGAGAGGTGAAGCTAATTATATACTAACTCTTATTGATGATTTTTTTAGAAAAGTTTGGGCGTTCTTCCTGAAGCAGAAAAACAATGTGTTTTCCGCATTCAAGTCTTGAAAAACTATGGTTGAGAAACAGACAGGAAAACAAATAAAACACCTCCGGCCAGATAATGGCTTGGAGTTCTATTCTGATGAGTTTAACGAATTGTGTAAATCAGAAGGGATCATAAGACACTTAACAGTTCATCATACTCCACAGCAAAACGTCATTGCAGAATGAATGAACAGAAAGATCATGAAGAAGGTTTGATGTATGTTGTCGAATGCTAATTTATCGAAGTCGTTTCGGGCTGAAGTAGCCTCTACTGCATGTTTTTTGATTAGCTGATCTCCATCCATTTCTATTGAGAAAAAGACTTTACAAGAGATATGATTTGGTAAGCTTGTTGATTATTCTGATTTAAAGATTTTTTAGTGTTCTGCGTATGCTCATGTTGATAATGGAAAATTAGAACCGAAATCTATTAAATGTGTTTTTCTTTGTTATAAGGCTGGTGTGAAAGGGTATAAGTTATGGTGTCTTGAAAATAGAAAAGTTGTAATTAGCAGAGATGTTTTTGATGAAACTGCTATGCCACCTAACTTATCTCTTAAAGACTCTTCAAATAAAGAACAAAAAAGTAGGTGGAGCTTCAGATTGATCCAGTACCTACATCAGAGCCGACTCCTCAAGTTAGTATAGAAAATCATAATAGAGTCACTTCTTCACCACAGTATTCTATTGCCAAAAAACAGAACTAGAAGAGAAATTAAACCTCCAAAGAGGTATGCCGAGGCTGATCTAGTTGCTTATGCTTTAAATGCGGCTGAAGATATAGATGGTAATCTTTGCCATGCAAAAAGAGATGAAGTCACTCCACAAGAACAGAACATGGGATCTTGTGAATCTTCCTAAAGGTAAGAATGTTGTTCGTTGTAAATGGGTGTTCAAGAGGAAATAAAGGACTCCAAGAGTTGAAGAACCCAGATATAAAGCAATGCTTGTTGCAAAGGGTTATAGTCAGATTCTAGGTGTGGACTTCACAGATGTGTTTTCTCTAATTGTGAAGCACAATTCGATTTGAGTCTTGCTTGATATTGTGGTCATGTATGATTTGGAGCTCGAACAGTTAGATGTAAAAATAATATTCTTGCATGGATAATTTGAGGATGACCTTTATATGCAACAACCAGAGGGCTTTAAAGTCTGGGAAAAGGAGGACTATGTTTGCTTGTTGAAACAGTCGTTTTATGGCTTGAAACAGTCACCAAGGCAGTGGTACAAGAGGTTTGATACTTTTATAACTTCTCATGATTTTAAAAGAAGTGGCTTTGACAGTTATGTTTGTTTTAAGAAGAACAATGATGGTTCTTTTATGTATCTACTCATTTATGTTGATGACATGTTGGTAGCAACGAAAGATAAAGGAGAGATAAGAAAAGTTAAAGCCTAACTTAGTGAAGAATTTGAGATGAAGGATATGGGAGCAACAAAAAAGATACTTGATATGGAGATTCTCAGAGATAGAAAAGCAAGTAAATTGTACCTAAGTCAGAAAGGATACATTGAGAAAGTTCTTTACAGGTTCAATATGTAGAGTGCTAAGCCTGTTAGTACTCTTTTAGCGGCCCATTTCAGACTTTCATCAGCTTTGTCTCCACAGTCAGATGATGAGACTGACTACATGTCAAATGTTTCATATCCCAGTGCAGTGGGATCTCTTATATATGCTATGGTTTGTTCATGTCTAGATTTATTATATGCAGTCAGTGCAATTAGTAGATACATGGCGAATCTCGATAAAGAATACTGTAAAGGAGTTTAATGGATTTTGAGATACTTACGGGGCACTACTAATACTTTTAATGGATTTTGATATACTTACGGGGCACTACTAATGCTTCCTTACAGTTTAGAAGAAATAGAGATGGAGTCATTGGGTATTTTGATGCTAATTTTGCTGAAGACCTTGATAAAAGAAGATATCTCACAAATTATATTTTTACAATTGGGGGTTGTGCAATAAATTGGAAAGCCACCTTGCAAACTATTGTCGCATTGTCTAACACTGAAGTTGAGTACAGAACGATTACTGAAGTTTGTAAAGAAACTATTTGGTTAAAAGGGCTCTTTAATGAAATCAATGAAGACCTTCAAATCAGTACAGTATTTTGTGACAGTCAAAGTGCCATCTTCCTTACAAAAGATCAAATGTTTCATGAGAGAACAAAGTACATTGTTGTTCGGTATCATTTTGTTTGTAATATTATTGCTTGTGGTGATATTAGTGTAAGCAAAATCAGTACTCATGATAATCCTACAGATACGATGACTAAGTCACTTCCTATAACCAAGTTTGAGCATTGCTTAGATTTGGTTGGTTTTCATTGCTGAAGATAAACCCTTAAGGGGTTTCATAGAAGAGGTGGAGAACTTGTTTATTGAGAATTCATGTAGAGATTGTCAGAGTTATAACCCAAATTCTTATTAAAATATAATACAAGTGGTAAGATAGGGGGATCCACAAGGGCGAAGGCTGAAGGCCCAAACAGGCTGCACAAGAAGAATCTGTATAGAAGTTTACTTCCTTTGTTTGATATTGATTTGAATAAGGTGTTTCAACCTTACTGCATTACTTCTATTGGATGCTGATTAGAATGAAGTTTTCTAAACCTATAAATAGATGCAATCTATACTCCTTGTAATTATTCGAATTCAACATAATGAATTTTCTTCTCCTCTGCCAGTGGTTTTTCTCCAAAAAAAGTTTTCACGTAAAATCTGTCTATTCTATTTTTTTTTCTCTTTTCTTGTCATTATCAACATTCGTCTTATAGTTCAAACATGAAATTTAATCTTGAACCATAAACCTTGAACGAGATACAATGTATAAAAGTGAAATTATAATATTATTAAAACAGTTATTTCACTAATTTGTCATTAAAAAACTTAATCTCATGTTTTTTTATTTTGTATTTTTAAATCCACATGAACTATATTTTTTAACAATGTTAGTAATTTGGACTAAAACATAACATTGTTAATACAAGGATGAAAATCATAATTTTACCCTTTTATTCCTAAAATTTCTCTAAAAGTTAAGTTTAGACTATAAATAACTTAAACAAATCTTTTAATATTTTAAAAAATAATGTTATCATTTTTATATGATAGAAATTACAAAAAAAATATATAATTTATATTATAAAATTAAAAAAAAAAGTTCAATTCAATTGCTTTATAATTCAACATTGTTTAATTCACTTCATTTTAATTCTTTATGCATAAAATTTCATATCGTTAATTCATCAAATATTAAGGGCAAAACATAGAATGTTTACATATTAAAATTTCAACAATTAGTAATCTAGTTTTCTACACATTAGGCTACAAAGATATGGACACTTTTCTTCACACTGAAACATCAAAAAGGCTTTTCACATTGAAGCATGAAACAACCTAACGCTACAAATACAAGCATTGATATGCAGAGATAAGTATGATCAACTCCTGCAAACACCATAAACGCTATTCAATCGTTTTCGTACTTTGGAATTTCGTATATACAACATAGCAGACAAAACATATAATATGAGAAGTATAACCATTAGGCTCGTTCTTTCTGTCTTTGATATCTTTTACCCAAGTTATTACTTCAACCTCTAGGTAAATCTACGACAAATTTATACCGTCTGAATCGAGTTTGACATAGCTGTTATTATTATTTAAAGTTATGAAATTGCATTTCGGGACTTTCGGGACGATCTTAATGTTGTGTAGCAGGAAAGGAAAGATGTACCTGACAGTATTAGCTGGTGAACAAACAAATTACGGGATTATAATTGGTTCACTGCTACGCCATCTTCAAGAACACGGAATATGGTAACTTTCAGCACAATCTCCTTTGTGCTAATCAGCTCGAATACACAAACATCCCCTTCGTCTAAATTATTGTCCAATACAAATTCAGCCCATCCTTTGCTAAACTTCCAACTGCTCTGCCCATAAATACATCGGACCGGCCACTTTTTCCCTTCGGACACCTGAAGTGTAACAATCCCATCAACTCCGTTCAGGTATCTCAGAGCAAAGCAGCGAGGGATATGCTGCAGAAGCAAAAAGAAGTGACAACCTTTGTCAAAAAATATTTCAAAGCTCAACAAATTATATCAAATCATATTTCAAGGGCTTACTAGAAATATTCCTTTGTATACATAGGATGGTCGTAGGATAACCCTGCAGAAAGGATTATCGGGTTTGAACATTGCAGCTGCACGTAAAGCAATCTGTTTTCCTTCTGCCGTTGCATCTCGCCGTTTCTTATGATCGCTTCTTGGGGAGTTCATGGCTGGAAGCTCTTCTTTCACAATGAATTTGCCTAATGACTTGTATTCATCTATATCTTTCAATGAATTAGAGATGAGAAAAAGTCAATTACGAACACCCTATAAAGAAAGCATTTGAGTTCAAGGAGCTTACTGGGTTCGATTTCTTGTTTTATTTCTTTGATGTTCTTTTGTGATCCATTCAAGAAATTCAGTCCACCTTCATCTGCGGCACTTGTAAGCTCAACCCCATTAAACTGAATGCCTTTGTCTCGAGTGGATTGAACCGTTGCTCGTAAATCATCCACATCGTTTTTCTGATCAAGAAATGTAGAGTTCGTACGTTTCTTCCTATCATGATCTACACATTCATCAACATCATCATCAATCAAAAAGCATGAACTAGATGATGTAGGTTGAGAACGCATAATCTGAGCAAAGGCACCATCTTCTACATCTTTTAAATGTTTACCGTGACCAGGTTCTCGAGAATCATTTAGACAATTAGACTGATAGTTTATCTCCGAAGCATTCAGATTATATATATGAACATTGAAATGCGAATTCCCGTCATATCTAAAGACCAAGAAATAACCACTGCAGATAGAATAGTATTCAACAAACACAGTCCAACCACAATCAAGCCACACTCTTTTGTTTTCTTTCCTCAATTCCACTAGCCAGAGACGACCACTGGGAACGTTAAGTGTAGCGATCGAAGAGAGTTCATGACCAAATTTCTTGACAAACTTATTCGGGATCTTCTGTAAGTAGAAAAACCAAGTTAGAATCCGTTTCAAAATCGAATGAACTAGAAGAGATAATGCATTAACAATGAAGCAGAATCAATGAATGATCA
This sequence comes from Gossypium australe, assembly GCA_005393395.2. Lineage (NCBI taxonomy): Eukaryota > Viridiplantae > Streptophyta > Magnoliopsida > Malvales > Malvaceae > Gossypium > Gossypium australe. The sequence goes on along the minus strand of CM016618.1, from coordinate 92,386,357 downwards.
TACTTTCGATACATCATCCAGTTTTATCACAACACAGTATGTTTTTAATTGCTTTGAACATTCTGAAAAACAAAGATTTACCAATTAAAAAAACAAAAAAAAAATGTCAATATCTGGGAAAAATATAATATAAGCCATATAGTGGTTGTAACACTCATTGATAATAATTAAATCAAAAGGGCGTTACAATAACCACAACTTGCAATTACTTTAATGCAATTTTTTCATGGACAGTACCCAAAGAACAGATTTCAAGGCCAAAACATTAAATAAAGTGGAAAAGGAAAACACCCATTATGGACATTTGAAAAGATTAGTGGGAATCCAACTAATTGAAGAGATCAAATACAATATAATAAGATAATGAAGCAAGCAAAAAGTGTTTGATGATCCAAAAGGTAAAGTAGAAATGTTAACAGTTCAATCTTTTTGATTCAGCTTGTTACAGCAACCAAATAAAGCTTGAAACTTTCAAGTATTTTTTTTTTCTCTTCCTCTTTAATTACAGTAGGGGAAAGGCTGGTTTGTATGATCCAAGTATGTTCTTGAAACTTGGAAAATAGGTTCAATTTTGATGCAAAACCCTTAAATTTGTTTTCTTTGAACTTCCATACCAACTAAACAAGTCAAAAAGAAAGTACCCTTCATGCAAGTTTACAACTTTCCCAAAGAGAGCGAGAGAACAGGGGAAAATAAAGAGGGGAGGAAATAAATTTTGCAGCAAGTTTACAACTTTCCCAGAAACCAAACAAAGAGAGAGAGAGAGAACTTAACAAGCTTCTTGTCATGAAGAATGGAGGCCACCATTAACTTGTAGAAGATGCAGGATTTCTTGTGAGGCAAAGATGGACCCGTTGGCTGTGACATTGTTTTCTTTTGGAGTAGCTAGCTTTATGTTGTTGTTTGACCATCAGATACTCATAGAGACTGTGATGATCAACTTACATTCCTTTGACACTTTCTATGCTATGCAATAAGATTTTTCTTGTTTTTCTATTTTATTTTCTTGCACCATCCATCAAACTTACACTTTTGTGGGGTCCAACTACAAATGAAGCCAGAACCAGTTACATTACATTAAATTCTAGTAGAACTTTCTTGCTTAACATTAATCTTGATAGACTAAATTTTCGATTAATTGAAATAATTTTTTTTAATTAACTCAAATAAATAATTTAAATTTTCATTTTAAGGCGAGTTAGATATTTACAACTTAAGTAAATCAAATGATAAATTACAAAAAAATTCAAATAATCTTCAAATTTAAAAAATATATATTTTTATAATATATATATGAAAGTCTAAAAACTTCTATAAAGTTGTTAAATTATACAATTTTAACTTTTTTTTCCTTGACAAAGTTTAAACAAGGAAATAAACAACTCGAATTTAAATTGTTTTCTCATTTTTCTTTAAAAGAATTTTTAAATATATATAGTATCATATCTATGTTCTCTAATTAGGAATTTAACTATATTGTCAGCAAAATTTTAATTTAACTTATTTATAACTTTTTTTTTTAATTTTAACTCAATCAAATTTATTTCATTCCAAAAATTTTCAAAAATAAAATAATAACCACCAACTCAACTGTGATAAAATTTGATCCAATACCTATCTCCACCTTTTCCATAAGTAGAAGTTTTGGCTTCAAAATTTATTTCATGTCAAAAGGCTTATATATATACGGTAAGTATAGTTTATAGAACAAACTCGAGACTAAGATCTGGACATGAAGGGTTTTTGTTTTGCACTCCACCTGCTGTTGGGTTCATAAAAAGCTGCATATTTGAATCAACAAGGAGTTTCAAGACCTGGTTATTTCTCTGATGTTATGATTGTGTAGAAATTAGAATGTTGCAAGCTGTCGCTCTCAACAAGTTTAAGATTAGGTGTAGCTAAAAAGTGTAGACAACATAAGTTTCCTTGCAATTCAACTAAGACTCTCATAACACCACGACTAACAACAAACAAAGTGAGACCTTGCTCCCAATGTGTAGTTTAGCTTATTGATAAATGGTAAACATCTTTTCAAAATACAAATGCAAATCAATGACAACTATAACTATTATGAGAAAAACTTATCAACATTCATGAAATATAGGATCTATAATCTCTGTTGCAATCTGAAAGCAGTGCCACAAATTTTCAGCAGTAAAAAAGCTTAAGCAATATAAGACAGCAGCTTGAAAGCAACAAGAGGAATGAAAAATTCAATTTCAAACCAACCAAGCAGACCATAACATCAAGTCTAAAACACATTTTCCCAATCGGGTTCAACATCAACTACATTGGAGAAATCTACTAACAAACCTAGTCAAGCCAGAGAATTTTAGTATCCATTATCTTAAGCAGCTAAACATGCACAGCAGCTAATTTCTTATGGAACCAGGTTGGTTACACCGTCACCTGAGAAGAACGAGTTACTTAACATAGTTTTTGACATTCCTGAAATTTCCAGCTCTCTATAATCTAAGATGGCTTAACTTAGCAGGCATTTCATTGAGACCGGTGCATTAGTCCACCGCCTTCCATTACACGAAATACAGTAACTTTGAGCACGATTTCCCTTGATCTGAGCAGTTCAAAGACACAGACATCCCCTTCTCCCAAATTATTCTCCAATGTAAATTCGTACCATCCCCGACTGAACTTAGCCTTTCCTCCTTTATAACGACATCGTACAGACCACTGTCTCCCATCAGGAAGCTGAAGTTTAATGGAATCCGAAACCCCACTTAGATGTTTCTCAGCAAAGCATGATGGTAAGTACTGCAAGAGAAAAAAAAATTTGAAATGCACACTGAGGCATGCTATAAGATGAAATTGAAAAATACATGTATGGCACATCATATTCAATGCTCACCATAATACATCCCCTGTATAGATATGATGGTCGCAAGACAACCCTGCAGAAAGGGTTAATAGGCTCAAATGCTTTGGCCGCATTAATTGCTCTCTCTCTTTCTTCAGCTGTCACGGTTCTCTTTCGGGCAGAAGCACTTTCATAACATCTAAGGCGCATGTCAGCATCATCTTCACGTCCAGCAGATGAATCCTGAACATCTACAGTTCATTTGACAAATGATCAGAATTCCAACCTTGCAAACTGCAAGAAAAGAAGAAAAAATTTTAGTTAAAAAGACTTACTAGGATCAAACTTCCGCTTCCTCCCACGCTTTTTTGGTTCTGGTTTCATAGCACCTGAACCTGAAGTATGCAATTTCACCTCATTAGCAGAATTTTTTAAGTTCAAATGCATTAAATGGAAAGCCATACCTCGAATAGGTTGATTATTCACAGCCTTTGGATTTTGACGATTGACATCACCACCCCAGTTTATGCAGTTGCTAAGTTTAGAGCCACCAAACATATTCTGCAGTGCTGGAGATATGCATTCATTATCTTGAAGTTGTTCAAATGGATATTGTTTTCTGCGATTGTATTCAGTACCAATGAGAGCATTAGGTTGATAGTTTATTAATGATAATTTATTTCTGAGGGGTACAAATTAAATATACGAACACTGAACGTGGAATTTCCTTCATATCTGAAAGCCAAAAAGTAGCCAATACGAATATAATAATGCCCTAGAAATTCCTGCCAAACTTCCTGAAACCAAACAGGTTTCTTTATTCCTGCACGACAAACATGACCATCAGGAACAGTGAGCGGCAGCAACGGAAAGTTCACATCAAAGATATATGAAATCCATATACGGTAAGTATAATCATAATTAAAAATGAAATCCAAATATGCTTTTTCAAATGACCAAACCTCAATAAAAGGGAAAAAGATTTAATCTAAATCCAATTAATCTTAAATTGGAAGTGCAACAGGAACAGTGAGAGCGGCAGCAACAGAAAGTTAATATCAAAGAAAAATGAAATCCATATGTGGTGAGTATAATCATAATTAAAACTGAAATCCGTATACGCTTTTTTGAATGACCAAACCTCACTAAAACGGAAAAAAGTTAATCTTAAATTAAGATGTAGCCATATCATTTGATGCATATTTGAAGAAATTTGCCAGCAGCAGAATCCAAAGAGAGAGGTCAAACAAACAGATGATAAAGTATGGATGACAGTCAAAAGATTCCTCACCTATGTATTATTCACCAAGAATGAAGGTTGAAATAAATAACACAGATTGAATTACCTTGCAATTGTCAAAATTTGTAGAGATTACTTTATCTGAAAGTTAAACAAGTAATAAAGCCACATCGTATGAGATCCTTCCTGGAATATGCACTACTCTATATAGATCCTGTTGCACTTCCAATTTTCAGGTTTCGATAGATTTCGAATCATGTTACAAACATCCATCCTTTTACCCCAAAAAACAAACAAGACAGAACCGGACTCAGATACCCTATTTACGGCAACAGATCAGAGATTTGTTTTACTGTTATATACACTTGATATGTCTCCCCACTCCCCCCTTTACACTAAACAATGCATACAGGAAGATCAAACGATATGCATAAAAGATAAGTACACCTTGAAGAAGTATAGGGATCTTGACCAATCTGTGCCTGATATTCTAATCTCCCAGACTGTTATTAGACCAGGAAAAATCACCCCACTACCCATTTGAATGAGGCACAAGTTATTCAGAAAGGAATTGAAAGGTTCAATTTGTCTATGGTCCCCTAGTATGCCTCCATCTTTCTTATACGAGGAGCAAACTGCATCAAGTCACCAATGCAACATCGTTTACTTTCACCCTAGACCGAAGGCAGCTGATCATCTCCCACACCTCTCTACTGCCTTCTGTACGGATGACCCAAGACAAAAGTGCAATGCTAGAGCCCACTAGAAGAGCCATCATCAATCCGTGTGTCAATAAAAAAAGGGAACTCTCCACTAATCCGATATCCCCCAAAATGCACGCCAACTTGCCCTGCCATATGGGTCAACATAGAAGCTACTAGCATACCCCAATTGATTCTGTAGGCACTCCAGTTTTGCTCTAGATTTTTTTTGTTACCATCAAGAAGACCATTGTAGGGTGATGTTTTTGAACGAGCTCATATCTTTGAAGTTTACTCGAGCCCTTGACAATTCCAAACCAAAATACCAATATGTTGAAATAGTTGTTGCTAACTATTAGTGTTAGTTAAATGTAATTGAGTTTGTTAGTTAAGTTGTTAGAATTTGATTGTTGACAGTTTGTAGTTTTATAATTGCTACAAGTACATATATACTACATTCATCTAAGGGAAATGCATGTTAGCAGCTATGTAAAAAATTCCTTTCTTCTAGGTTCTAGAATAATACCAAAATTACTCAGATGTAGTTCTTCATCTTAGTTTCCTTGAGTAAATCTTTATCTCTGATTAAACCACGCACCAAATTAGTATTAGAGCCTCCTTTTTGGCACTTGTGATGGCGGATAACAATCATTCACATGGTATTAGAAGGTATTACTCTGAATTGTTGTTCTTCATCTCAACTTCCTTGAGTAATTTCTTTATCTTTAATTAAACCGCACACCAAATTGGCATCAAAGCCTCCTTTCCAGCACCTATGATGGCAGATAACAATCCTTCACATGATCTTAGAAGGTTGGAAGAGTTCATGAAAGAACCTTTTGGAGAGATGCTTGCCAAGATGTAGGGTCGAGTAGAATCAAGAACATATCATTGTTGCTTTGAGAAATGATATTACAAGCTCGAATCTCCAGCAAATGCAGGTTATGAGTCAATTATAAAGAGAGCATGAAGTTCATTCTCAAGCTTCTCATGCCACACATAGGAGACCACCATTTTTGCTACGAGGCAGACTAAGGTGGAGTTTCCTAAATTCAATGGTGATGATTTGAATGGATGGATGTTTTGATGCAAGCATTTCTTTAGTGTGGATCAGACTCTTGATTTGAAGGTGAAACTTGCAGTTATTCATCTTGAAGAGTGTGCCTAGCAATGGCACCAAAATTGGATCAAGTTAAATGGGGGACCGGATAAGATTTCTTGGGAGGATTATGTGTAGGTATTGGAGGGCAGATTTGGGGACAAGTATTTTGGCGACCCCATGGTTGAGCTTCTGAGTCTCAAACAAACCGATACAATTTTTGAGTACCATGATCAATTTGGAATGTTGTTAGGCAAGGTTAATATTACTAAAGAATATGAAATTTCTTCCGTCCTTAATGGCCTAAGAAATTGTATACAACCACCCGTCAAGACGTTTATGCCAAAAACTTTGACACATGCTCTTAATTTGGCTAGACTCTGAGATACCACTGTAGCCGATTTACAACAAGAATTATACCCATCTCACAAGAAACCCACTTTAATGTCTTTGCACCTTACCCAACCCACCAAAACCATTAATAAGCCACAACCACTCTTACCAAATCCGAATACCAATATTCACCTTATAACTTTCAACCCACAAAACAAAAATGCCAAGATTCAATTAGTGTTGATTCTGATGGAAAAAAAACCAAGGGATTGTGTTTTTGGTGCAATGAAAAGTATTGAGGTTGGTCATAGGTGCAAAAGCAAGCAACTCTTCTTGATTGAGTTGGATAATGTTGGTACAAGGAGAATTGGATGATAAAGACGTTGGGAATGATAAAAATCCTCAGATTTCAATCCATGCTACAAGTGGTGTAATTGCCGCGGGGTATCGGACCATAAGGGTTATTGGTCGAGCTAAAAAGAGGCCTTTGCACATATTGATCAACTCGAGTGCCCACAACTTCCTAGACCTGGAAACTGCTAAGAAGCTAGGATGCAAAATTACTACCGTGAAGCCTATGAAAGTTATGTGGTAGAAGGCAACAACCTCACATGTACTTCCATGTGTAAAGACTTGCAAGGGATGCTGCAAGGTACTACTTATGACTGATGTTATGTTACTACCATTGGGAATCGTGACATGGCATTTGATATTCAATAGCTCGTGACATTCAGAGTAATTCCATGGGATTTTAAAAATTTGCACATGGAATTTTCATTGGATGGGAAGAGACATATTTTAAAGGGTCTCGACCTAATAAGATGGAGTCTATAACCAATAAGGAAATGGGAAAGCTGCTGTTAGAATGTAACGTGATCCAACTTCGTTGTTTAAGTATGCAAGGGGTTGATGACTCCTCCATCAATACTATGTCTATAGGTGTTGATAAAAGTGAGTTGCCTAGAGCAATTGCCTCAAAGAAAGGTTACCTCCAACATTTGACAAGTTAGTTATTCTTGTCATTGTGGATAGACTGACTAAGTACTCTCAATTTATTAGTTCGTCTCATCCATACACTACATGGACAGTTGCTCGGGCCTACATGGATAATGTGTTCAAATTGCATGGGCTACCTAATACAATAATTAGTGATTAAGACACCATTTTTCTTAGCAATTTTTGGCAGGATCTGTTTCGACTTAAAGGGGTGGAATGGAGCCATTCAACAGCCTGTCATCCGAAAACAAATGGTCAAACCGAAGTAGTAAATCGCTGCTTGGAGACATACTTGAGGTGTATGACCAGTGAGCATCGTAAGGCATGGGGTAGATGGCTTCCTTTGGCAGAGTGGTGACACAACACCTCACCACCCTGCTCTCAACACAACACCTTTTGAAGCTTTGTATGGGTACCCACCACCCTTGCATGTTCCCTATTTTCCATGCAACCCCCAAGTACATTATGTTGATGAGAGTTTGACAGCTACAAAGGAGATGTTAAAGGTTTTAAGGCATCATTTGAGCAGATAACAAAAGGGGATGAAACAACAGGATGATCAGCATTGTTCTGACAAGAGATTTAATGTTGGAGATTGGGTTGATTAGAAATTACAACCTATCTACATGAAAGGCAATTTCAAAAGCTTGCTCCTAGGTATTTTGGGCCATACGCAGTGATTGATAAGGTGGGGGCTGTGGCCTATACATTGGCTTTGCCTAGCCATTCCAAGTTGCATCCAGTTTTCCATGTATCCTAATTGAAGAGGAAGGTGGGCAATCAATAAATGAAGGGAGTATCTTTGTAGAGAAATCTACCTTACAGTAAAAGAAATTTCCATCTTTTCAGCCTTGTGGACAAGGCTTATCTCAAGGGGAAGGGTAATACGTGGAAATAGCTGTTGTTAACTGTTAGTGTCAGTTAAATGTTAGTTGAGTCTGTTAGTTAAGTTGTTACAATTTGGTTATTGACAGTTTGTAGTTTTACAATCGCTGCATTCACATATATACTACATTCATCTAAATGAAATGTATGTTAATACCAGAATTACTCCCGATTGCTGTTCTTCATCTCAGCCTCCCTGAATAAGGTTTTTATCTTTGATTAAACCACACACCAAATACAAATTGAAAAGACAAACTCAGCACACGAAAGTCCCAGACGCGCAGCTTAAACTCGAGAAGCCACAGCAATCAAACAAACACGACCAGACTAAGAAGAGGAACAAAATCAAAAAGCGCGGCGGCAAATACTCAGAGATTCGAAGGTCAACAACCACGAAACCAATTAACCGAATGTCAACAAGTCAAAGAGACAAAGCGAAAAAGAAGTCAAAGCTCTATCAATCTAAAGCAGATAAGTCAATACAACCAGCAACACCGAGAACAAAGCACAAACCTGACTCCGGCTTGCTGTACAAACAAACTCAGTCGAGCCTTCAAAAACCAAAGGCGAAAACAGAGTCCCCACAAAGCTCCGAGTGCACGAGCGAGATCGAGTCGGAAAAACGCGCTACCCACGAGGCCACGACACAAATATCGGCGCCCTCAGACCAACCAACAAAAAACGAGACCCACTGAACCTCCTGAATTGGAGCAGAAAATGGAACCGATGAGAAGCCCGGATCAAGCCTCCAGAAACCAACACTGAACCAGAATTCCAAAAGCCCAAGACAAGCCAAACACCACAGGCTACAAAACGGTAACAAAAACCCGACCCGAGCAAGAGAGGAAGAGCAGAATTTGTAGAAAGCCTGAGCAAAGGAGAGAAACCAAACTAGCAGAAAACCCAAGCAAGAGATCCCAGACAAAAGGCGTGAGAAACTAAATCCACTCCATGAGATGGAGAGAACAGCACACAGTGATGAAAAGCCCCAAATCAATTTATAAAAAGGAGAAGAAATCAAGGGGGGAAAAGGAGCCGAAACCGGCTCAAGGAGCCCTACGATCGACGGGAGAAGTTAGAAATGCAAGCAAGGGATCATTGTAGCCTCGATCCTTTAATACTAAACCCGACCTTGGTCTTTTAAACATGTTCTTAAGATCAGTTCCAACTAGAAATCGAGAGTGCTTTCTAACATAAGCTTTCGACCCAATTTAACGCCACCAAATATTATTTAATTATATAAATTATAATAATTCTTTTTTTAGTTTTTATAATTATATACAAAGCATTACTCAATTACCTAACTTATTACAATCAACCCAGCGGTTTCATCGATTTGATTAAAAAATTACCGATTCTTAATTTAATTAATTAAAAACTATTTTCTAGATTGATGTCTCAATCGGTACAATTCAGTTTAAATTGATACAATTAAAAATTTAATTACTCTTCAATTTTAAAAATTCAGGTCTAGTTGCTAATGGTAAGGTTAAAATTATTTTATTAAATTCATTAAATAAATATTTATTTAATAAGCGTATAACATAAAAAAATAATATTGTAATAGATCTAAATTTAGCATAAAATTTTCAATAATATTAATAATTAGACTTATATTTATAAAAAGTATAAAGAGATTAAACACCTTATTTTTTTTAAAACTTAAAAAACTCTAAAATTAAATTTTATAAGCATATAAATAAAAAAAAGATAAAATTTAATGTTATTATATGATTAAGGGATAGCTCCTAAACCTATTTCAAATTATAAAATCAAGCATGGAAGTAAGATAAAAACGAAATAAACAAGAGCTAAAAAATATACACTAAAGTTTTAACACCTATGTTGTAATATAAGTTAAGTGCCTGAAATGAGTGATAGGAAAACGGGAATATTTTTAGCACTAAACTGTAAATAGTAAACAAATAAAATATAAAAGAATTGTTTATACAGTTCGATTTATCTACATTTATGAAACTTAGTTCAGCGAACAAGATTATGTAATAATCGATTTTTGTCGAAGTCAAAGAGTTCAGTTTAGGATCGAATTTCATTAAATCGAGATAGCTTGAATATTAAATTGTGTATAGTTATTAGTTAATTATGAAAATTAGTACCGGCATTTATAAGGTGATTTATTTAATTGCTTAAAGAAAATAATACTTGGACTAAATTGTGTAGTGGTTAAAATTAGTTGAATTTGATTTGAATTTGTATAAGGGCTTAAATGAAAATAAACTAAGGACTTGAATGAAATTGAACCATAATTTAATATTAGGCAGTGGAAAGAAATTAACCTTGCCCATCAAATTCCACTACCATTATTAACCATGAATCATGGCTATTAAATATTAAAGATTTAAGAAATAAATTTTACTATTATATTACTAACATTATTAGTCATGGGTAAACTTTTCAAGTGATTTTTTGATAAAATATGAACTTTAGATGTTAGATTAAATTAATCCATTGATTATAATTTTTAATTGTTATTTTATAACTTTGGTTACCATTGTTGGGAAACATGAAGGAAGAAAGAGAGTTTGAAATTATAAAAATAAAAAATAAAAAATTAATTGAGTAACTTGATTCATGTTGGAGACATTTTAAATTTAAAGTTAGTATCGTTGAGTAATTAGGTGTTATTAAAGAAAAATATTGTTAAATTCTAAAGGATTTATTTGTAAGGATTGAAAGCCGATGGAAATTATTATTAATTAATGATAGTTTGAGGTTCCTAGAGTATAGATCCGAAGTCAGATTTAGATTTGACCAGGTAGATTGTAAAATACATGACATTTGAAGATTAAACTTTAAAAGGGACTAAAATGAAAGGTTTAAATAATATGTTTAATGATGAGAAATTAATAGTGTTTTCATATTCGCGTCATTGAATGGGGGTATAAAATTGTCAAAGGATAACGAAAAGACGAGAGCAAACTACAAGTAATGGGTCTGGTTTATGCTCACGTAATTGTCTTCAGTTTATGCTTTATTAGGGAGTTAAATATAATCAAAAAGTGTTAACATCATACTGAGATGCAAGAAAAAAAGTCACGTGATTTAAGACAAAACATGGTTAACTATTCTACTTAGCGGGAGTTTTCTTAAATTTATTAATTTATTTGGTGAATAGAATCATATAATTTAGAGAGAAAATAATAGCAAACACTCGTCGTAGATAGTGAATGATAAGCTCCATCAACACGACAAAGGTTTTAGCCTCAGTATCAATAGAAAATTATGACACGTTGATAATTGGCTTTGTCACAACTCAAGCATGACATATCTGGAGTGATTACAAGCACTTAATACGATAAGAAAATCAGCCCCGAATAGTCCAAAACGGTGAGCAAAAATCGACAAAAGAATCGAGCATTCACCAAACTAGAGAGGACGACAACAAAATCTTCCCTAAAATCACTTGTAAAACTAAGATTACATGCATAAGCAAGACTAAAAAAATATGCTACAAAAGCAAACAAAAACTTCTAAAATTGAAGACTTATTAAACAATGGAAAAAAATAAAAAATAAAACTTAAGACAACACGGGTCCAAATCGACACGTGAAATCATTTATTATTCTGAAATATTCTCAAAATAGAAACAAATTAATAAGTTGACGAAGAGCCACCCACTTTCCAAGAAAAACTATTGGTGGCCGGTGGAGTTTTAGTGAATGACAAGCACCGTCATCTCCATCACAACTTGTGAAGACAACAAATATACTCACAAAATAGATCTACAATTTGAAAAGAGAAAACACGTGTATAGTGAATGAGAAGAGAAAGAAAAAAAAAAGGTTGATGGGAGAGGAAAAAAGCAGGCGATAGTCAACCCAAAAGTTCAGCATAACCTTTTTTAACTAACTAGTTTGCATACTCATGTGATGAACGGATCAATTGTATATATTAACTATATAATATTCTACGATAAAATAATCATGATATCAACTAATTAAATATATATTAATGTATCACATTTCTTAATGTGTTAACTATTATTGTATATTTAAATTGTATTACATTAGCAGTCTGATATTTAAATTAAGGTTACTTGCCTATAGATTGAAATCTCCAACAACATAAATCATTTACTTATAAATAATTATTATTTTTTTATTTGCGATACATAGATTTAGTTGAATGTATCAATTAAGATATATTAAAATTATTTTATAATTTTGTATAAATTTAATTTTATGATTAATATTATAAATAAATTTAAATCATTTGATATTTTTATTGTAATTATCTAAATGATAAATATTGTACTTATATTTTATAGAGTATAACTTAAATAATACATAGAACTTGAATATGATATTTTGTAACATTGCTCGTGCTCTATGTATGAAAACTTGGTTGTGTATAATATTTTTATAATATTAGTTTTGTTTTAAATTTTTAATGAATTTCTTCAAAAAAAAATTGATACATAGAGCATGAGTAATTATCTTTAAAATTTAATATTGTGAAAAACAATAACGTCGGTAATGACAAATATTTCGCAAAGAAAAGAGAAATAAAAAATGAAGAACACACAGATTTTACGTGGAAACCCTTTCGGGAAAAAACCACGGGCAGAGGAGAAGAAAATTCACTATGTCGAATTCGAATCAATTACAAGAGGAATAGACCATGTCTATTTATAGGCTTATAATAAAGCCATATTCTAATAGGAGTGTAGTAAGATTGAAACTCCTTATTCTAATCAATATCAAATAGATAGAGTTTAATAAGGTTTAAAAAACCTTATTTAAAATAAAATAAAAGAAGTGTAATTCTATAGAGATTCTTATTTTATTTTATTTAAATAAGAATTTGGGTCACTTAATTCTAACAATCTCCACCTTGACACGAATTCTCAATAAACAAGTTCTTCATCGCGAACTCTCAACGAACAAGTTCTCCACCTCTTCCATAAAACCCCTTAAGGGTTTAACTTCAACAATGAACACCAACCAAGTCTAAGCAATGCTCAAACTTGGTTATAGGAAGTGACTTAGTCATCATATCTGCAGGATTTTCATGAGTACTAATTTTGCTCACAACAATATCACCATGAGCAATAATATCACGAACAAAATGATATCGAACATCAATGTGTTTTGTTCTCTCATGAAACATTTGATCTTTTGTAAGGAAGATGGCACTCTGACTGTCACAAAATACTGTGTTGATTTGAAGGTCTTCATTGAGCTCACTAAAGAGTCCCTTCAACCAAATAGCTTCTTTACAAGCCTCAATAATCGCCATGTACTTAACTTCAGTGGTAGACAAAGCAACTGTAGTTTGCAATGTAGCTTTCCAACTGATTGCACAACCTCCGATTGTAAAGACATAACCAGTGAGAGATCTTCTTCTATCAAGGTCTCCAGCAAAATCAGCATCAACATACCTAATGACTCCATCTCTAGTTCTTCCAAACTGTAAGCAAACATCAGTAGTACCTCGTAAGTATCTTAAAATCTACTGAACTGCTTTCCAATGTTCTTTACTGGGATTTGCCATGTATCTGCTAACTACACTGACTGCATATGATAAATCTGGACGTGAACAAACCATAGCATACATGAGAGATCCCACTGCACTAGAGTATGGAACATGTGACATGTACTCAATCTCATCATCTGATTGTGGAGACAAAGCCGATGAAAGTCTAAAATGGGCTGCTAAAGGAGTACTAACAGGCTTAGCACTCTGCATATTGAACCTGCAAAGAACTTTCTCAATGTACCCCTTCTGACTTAGGTACAATTTACTTGCTTTCCTATCTCTGAGAATCCCCATACCAAGTATCTTCTTTGCTGGTCCCAAATCTTTCATCTCAAATTCTTCATTTAGTTGGGTTTTGACCTTTCTTATCTCTCATTTATATTTTGTTGCTATTAACATGTCATCAACATAAAGAAGTAGATACACAAAAGAACCATCACTGTTTTTCTTAAAGTAAACACAGCTGTCAAAACTACTTCTTTTAAAATCATGAGAAGTCATAAAAGAATCAAACCTCTTGTATCACTATCTTGGTGACTGTTTCAAACCGTAAAGGGACTTTTTCAGCAAGCAAACATAGTCATCTTTTTCTGAGACTGTAAAACCCTCTGGTTGTTGCATATAAATATTTTCCTCAAGTTCTCCATGCAAAAATGCAGTTTTTACATCTAACTGATCAAGCTCCAAATCATACATGGCCACAATACCAAGCAAAGCTCGAATCGAACTATGCTTCACAACTGGGGAGAACACATCTGTGAAGTCCACTCCAGGAATTTGACTGTAACCCTTTGCAACAAGCTTTGCTTTATATCTGGATTCTTCAACTCCTGGAGTCCCTTCTTTTTTTTTAAACACCCATTTACAGCGAACAACCTTTTTACCTTTAGGAAGTTTCACAAGATCCCATGTTCTATTTTTGTGGAGTGATTCCATCTCCTATTGCATAGCAAACATCCACTTTTCTGAGTCTTCACAGCTAACCGCCTCAGAATAATTAGACGGCTCTTGGTTTGCATCTATATCTTTAGCCACATTTAAAGTATAAGCAACTAGATCAGCCTCGGCATACTTCTTTGGAGGTTTTATTTCTTTTCTAGTTTTGTTTTTGGCGATAGAGTATTGTGGTGAAGAAGCAACTCTATTCTCAATTTTTATACTGGCTTGAGAAGTCGACTCTGTATTAATCTGATGCTCCACCTGCTTTTGATTTTCTTTATTGGAAGAGCCTTTAAGAGATAAGTTAGGTATCATGCAGTTTCATCAAAAACAACATCTCTGCTAATCACAACTTTTCTATTTTCAGGACACCATAACTTATACCCTTTTACACCAGCTTTATAACCAAGAAAAACACATTTAATGGATCTCGGTTCCAATTTTCCATTATCAACATGAGCATATGCAGGACATCCAAAGATCTTTAAATCAGAATAATTAGCAGGATTACCAGATCATACCTCTTGTGGAGTCTTTTTCTCAATGTCAATGGATGGAGATCGGTTGATCAAAAAAATGCAGTAGAGGCTACTTCGACCCAAAACGACTTTGGTAAGTTGGCATTTGACAACGTACACTGAACCTTCTCCATGATCGTTCTGTTCATTCGTTCTGCAACGCCATTTTGCTGTGGAGTATAACGAACCGTCAAGTGTCTCACGATCCCTTCTGACTTGCACAGTTTATTGAACTCATTAGAACAAAACTCTAAGTCATTGTCTGTGCGGAGGTATTTTATTTTTTTTCCCGTATGCTTTTCAATCATAGTTTTCCAAGACTTAAATGCGGAAAACACATCGCTTTTCTACTTCAGGAAGAATGCCCAAACTTTTCTGGAAAAATCATCAATAAAAGTTAGCATATAATTAGCTCCACCTCTCGAAGACACTCTTGATGGCCCCCACAGATCAGAATGAATATACTCCAATGTTCCCTTCGTGTTATGGATTCCTTTGGTGAATCGAACTCTCTTTTGATTCCCAAAAACGCAGTGCTCACAGAACTTCAGTTTGCAAATTCCTTGCCCATCAAGAAGTCCTCTTTTACTCAATTCTGTCATGCCATTCTCACTCATATGCCCTAGGCGCATATGCCAAAGTTTAGTAATATCATCTGACAAAGAAGAGGAAGCGACAGCTGCATCACCAATAACAGTAGAACCTTGCAAAACATATAACTTGGCAGTCTTTCTCTGCCCTTTCATCACAATGAGGGAACCTTTGGAAATCTTCAAAATCCCACTTTCAGCTGTGTATTTGTACCCTTTTGAATCAAGAGCACTCAACGAAATTAAATTTCTCTTCAATTCTGGAACATGTCGTACGCCACTAAGTGTTCTGACAACTCCATCAAACATCTTAACTTTAATGGTTCCAACACCTGCGATTTTACACGAAGCATTATTTCCCATCAAAACAACACCTTCAGACACTGTTTCGTAATTTGTAAACCAATCCCGATTGGGACACATGTGGAAGGTGCAACCCTAATCAAGTATCCATTCCTCGCTCACTTTAGAATTGTTGACAGAAGCGACTAAAAGTTCACCATCGCTGTAGTCTTCTACAACATCAGCTTCACCGAAATTTTCTGGTTGTTTTCCTTTTTGATTCGCAGCCTCCCTTTTAATCTTGTTCTGTAGCTTATAACACTCAAATTTAATGTGCCCTTTCTTCTTGCAGAAGTTACAAGTTTTACCTCTGTTTGAAGACTTCGATCTACTTTTAAATTTACCGCGAGGATTTCGTTCCTGTGTCCTTCCACGATCATCATCAGCATTCCGATCTTGTCTCCCACGAACAATGAGACCCTCTCCCTGAGAGTCAGTTTTAACCACAAGATGCTTCATCTTATCATACGAGGTCAAAGAATCATAAACCTCATCAACTGTGAGAGACTCTCGGCTATATAAAATCATGTCTCTAAAGGTTGAATAAGATGGGGGCAACGAACAAAGTAGAATCAACCCTAGATCTTCCTTATCATACTGAACCTCCATGGACTCCAAGTTTGAGAGAATTTCTTTAAACACTATTAAGTTTTCGTGCACAGACGCACCTTCCTTCAAACGATGAGCATAAAGTCGTTGCTTCATATGCAACTTGCTGGTTAGAGTTTTCGACATACATATTTGTTCTAGCCTCTTCCATAATGCCGCGGCGGTCTTCTCCTTCATCACATCTTGCAAAATTTCGTTAGACAAATGCAGATGTAACTGTGTTAACGCCTTTCGATCCTTGCGCTTTTTCTTTTCCTCCGTCAATGCCGAAGGCATCATATCTACCCCTAGCAGGGCTTCCTCTAAATCCATCTGTGCAAGAACTGCCTGCATCTTTATCTGCCACAACGCAAATCTGGTGTTGTGATCTAACAGTGGAATTTCATACTTTAAAGACGCCATTACCGTGATCGAGATGAAAAAACTCGGAAGCTCTGATACCAGTTTGTGAAAAAATAATAACGTCGGTAATGACAAATATTTCGCAAAGAAAAGAGAAATAAAAAATAAAGAACACACAGATTTTACGTGGAAACCCTTTCGGGAAAAAACCACGGGCAGAGGAGAAGAAAATTCACTATGTCGAATTCGAATCAATTACAAGAGGAATAGACCATGTCTATGTATAGGCTTATAAAGCCATATTCTAATAGGAGTGTAGTAAGATTGAAACTCCTTATTCTAATCAATATCAAATAGATAGAGTTTAATAAGGTTTAAAAAACCTTATTTAAAATAAAATAAAAGAAGTGTAATTCTATAGGGATTCTTATTTTATTTTATTTAAATAAGAATTTGGGTCACTTAATTCTAACAAATATACATAGGTTTAAATGTAACGTGCAATATGTACATAAGCTTATTAATATACACAGGTTGATATATGTCGATTTAAAAAATAATTAGGGAAATTAATTATTTTAAATATCATTATATTTTTACTTACATTGAGGGTATGTATGGGAAAATAAATATTTCACATAACAAAATTGCAATGAAATAATTAAGTTTTTTACTAAAATTGGAATTTACCATACTTAAAATGTAAGTGAAAAAGTAAATATTTGACATATAAAAAATTATGAACCAAGAAAATATATTAAAATTTTAGTTGTGGGGATGTCTATCAAGATCAAAATAAATTTGATGTACTTTAGGACTCTAATATTTTATTTTATTTATATTTCTTATGTATATAAATATAGACTTTGGAGAAATATTGTAAATAACTCTATTGATCAATAAAATTCATATTACTCTTTTTGCTCTCCTATTTCTATTATTTTTATTTATTTTTATTTTTTATTTTTTATTTCATAACACGTTATCATCATGATAATTTTCTTTTTTTTTTGTTCAAAATATTTTAATTTTCAAAATTTTATCTTTTGATAACCACAATCCACTATTTTTCTGTATCTTCCTCTTCAAAACTTTGATAGCAAAGAAGAAGAAGAAGAAAAATCCTTAAATAAGAATTGAACCTTCTTTTCAAGGTTTTGAATCACCTCCCTTAACTACCTAACTACTCAAATATTTTTGATAATTTGTGTCATTAAATATGTAAAGTCAATAGTGGATGGAGAACAAAAAAAACCACTAAGAGTGGGATCTAAACTCACTGCCTCTAGTAAGTTCAACATTCATTTACCACTCAAGACATTTATTAAGTTTGTTTTATTTAGAATGTTTTTTCTCCTATCTTTTATTTTTGGTAAAACAAGTTTTAAGAAAAAAATTATTAAATTTCTTTTAAACTTAGAATTTTCTTTTAAAATTTATTTGTGATATTTGGATAATTAAACATTTAACGATTAAATTCTTGTTATTAAATATTCTTGAAATTTGATTAAAATTGTGATAAAGAGTGTTATTAATCAATTGTTGTTGATTAAAGGAAAATTCAATAGGATATAATTGAGTCTTATTAATTTGTAATTGTTGAATGATAGGTTTATACCTTTTAAATTGAATTATAAATTATAATCAATTTATTTGAGCATAGTAAGATTCCATAACATATATGTGGTATTGAAATTTGGTACAATGTGTATTAGAAACTTTCAAGTATTGTGTCCAATTTTTTTTATTGTGCGATAATTGTATGAATTAGTCACTGCAATTAAAAGGAAATATAAATTTTAACGAAAATAACAAATTCTCACAATTATCTTATTTAGAGTAATTAAATTGAGAAAAAAATTTTAGGGTAACCAAAATAGGATAGACGCTATTTTAGAGTTACTATGGGTGTAGTTTACCCTTAAATTTATTTAGATTTATCATGCTTTAATGATTTTCAGTGATAATTATTAAGCGAGTTTTTCTCTAGAGAAATCACAACTTTAACTTGATATAGTTTTTGTAATAGCCCGATTTTCAGTGGTGCCAGAAAAGGTGGTTTTAGAATCCCATTTTCGTAAAACGGGTCTTTAAATATTAAATATAAATATTTACGAAGTTGGTATAAAAATATATTTAAGTTTGGCCTAGTAATTTTTTCAAATTAATAATTAATTTAGGTATAGAGACTAAATTGTAAAAGTCTAATCACTATAGGTTTTTAATTGGCCAATGACTTGGGGACTTAAATTGCAATTAGCCTAAGGTCCAAGATGGTAATTAAACCATTTTTTAATATGAATTAGTGCTTGATGATGGAAGATTCCACTTATATATTAATTAAATGTTAATCTTATTACATAAGTTATTTTAAGTCAAAAAGATGTCATCTTTCTTCCTTCGTCTTTTTCTTGCTGAAAATCAAAGAAAGAAAACCCTTTGAAAGCTTCAAACATTCGGTCTTTGATTGTTATATTGTTAAGTTCAATTAAATCATTTTCTTGTAATTTATATATTTTCGAGGTCATTGAAACTTGTTTTAGCTAGCCAATGTACCAATTTATAAAGCTATTAAAGTTTTTGAAAGTTGTCATTATTGATGTCTTGAAGAAAATTGTGTTAAATTGATAGATTTTAAGCTTAGATTATGAAAAATGACTAGATTGTAAAATTAAATTGTTAGTTTTGTACATAAGGATTAAAGTGAATAAAATGTAAAAAAATATAAATTTTTGGTATAAATAGAGAGTAGAGGGTTTGTAATTAATGTAATTGAAGTCAGTTTTTAAATCGAGGATCAAAATTGAAAGATATGGTTATTTCAATTTCAAGGACTAAATTAAATAAAATGTAAAACTTTAGGGATATCGAAAAATGAGATTAGTTAGGTTCATTCATGTCATGGCATAATGTATAAATATTTGGTATTGGTATATTGAATGGAATAATTGTATACATCAAGAATTGAATCAAACCAGAAATAATCGAGGTTCAACTTGTTTGGTGTTTTGATCAAGTAAGTTCATAAGATTTTTGTTTATTTAGGTTTTTATGTATTTGATTTAGATATATATGTTTGTTTGTGAATGATTTAGTTGTGAATTGGTATAAAAGCTAAAATTGGACTAAATTAAATAGTAATGTTTATATGTGTAAAAGATGCTCGTGTGAACTTAGTAAAGGTTAAGATACGATTGGCATGCCAATACGGTTTTGTACGCGTTTGTACAGGATTGATTACAAATGTTACCAAGATCAAGCATTTGTTGCGGACTTGCAATTACATGTGACATAGGTTTAGCTTGGACGAGTAACTTGATGTCATTATAAAGGTTTAGCTCAGATGAGTAACTTGACATGTTTTTATTCAACCCGAATGAGCAACTAGTGTGGTGTTGGTACCTATGTATCCGAGTCCGTTTACTAGGGTTCATCAGGCGAAACAATTAATGTGAAAATGAGAAATTGTTTTTGAGGTCACGGGAGCTTGTTTTAGCTAGCCCATGTACCAATTTGTAAAACTGTTAAAGTTTTTGAAAGTTTCCATTGTTGATATCTTGAAGAAGATGGTGTTAAATTGATAGATTTTAAGCTTAGATTATGAAAAATGACTAGATTGTAAAGTTAAATTGTTAGTTTTGTACATAAGGGCTAAAGTGAATAAAATGTAAACTTTTTTATAAAATTTTGATATAAATAGAGAGTAGAGGGTTTGTAATGAATGTAATTGATGTCAGTTTTTAAACCGTGGCTCAAATGGTTATTTCGGTTTCATGGACTAAATTGAATAAAATGTAAAATTTTAGGGATATCAAAAATAAGACTAGTTAGGTTCATTCATGTCATGACATAATGTATAAATATTTGGTATTCATATATTGAATGGAATAATTGTCTACATCAAGAATTGAATCAAACTAGAAGTAATTGAGGAAAAGCTAAAATTGTCGATTAGTCTCTGAAGGTTCAACTTGTTTAGTGTTTTGATCAAGTAAGTTCATATGATTTTTGTTTATTTAGGTTTTTATGTATTTGATTTAGATATATATGTTTGTTTGTGAATGAATTGGTTGCGAATTGGTATAAAGGCTAGAATTGGACTAAATTAAAGAGTAATGTTTATATATGTAAAAGATGCTCATGTTGTAACACCTCCTAACCCTAAAACGTCGTCGGAACAGGGTTACGGAGCTTTACTGGACATATCAGACAATTTACGAATACTTCATAAATAAATAACATACATACTATAATTTAATCATTAAGTCCCTGTATTGGACCCTCGAGGCCCAAAACACATATTAGGAGTGGATCGAGACTTGTTAAAATGTTCCGAAAATTTTTCGTGAATTTCTAATTTTTTTCCTAGGTGCAGGGCTCACACGCCCGTGTAGGTTAGGGACATGCTCGTGTTGACATACCGTGTGATTCACACGGCTAGGACACTCCCGTTTCCTTTACCCGTGTAACTCTCTGACTTATTGTTCATGAACAAATTCATTTCACATGGCCAAGCCACACGCTCGTGTGCTTAGCCCGTGTGGATTTGTTTTCAATTCGAATCTAGTGCAGGTTTCACATGGCCATGACACACGCTCGTGTTCAAGGCTATGTCCTTCACACGGTTGAGACACACGCCCGTGTCTCTGCCCATGTGCTAAAACCTGGGTATTCTGTTTCCAAAATTTAAGTTGCAGGAGACATAAGGCCAGACCACACACCCATGTGCTAGTCGTGTGTCTCACACGGTCTGGTCACACGCCCGTGTGCCAGGCCGTGTGAACTCTATATGGGCTTTTTATACTAACCTAGCCAACCCTGCAAATTCAAACAAAAACCAATCCAATACCAATATTTCAACCAATACATTTGCACACTCAATATACCTAAAACATTGACTTAATAATATGACCAATAACATTTATAATATTATTTAAAATTAATTCAAATTCATCATTCATTTCTACTTTTTACTTACAACAATATGTTAAATGTATCATAAAAGCTTTCATACCTTCTCATTAAATCCCAACTTAAACATTATAAACCATTCTTTATAACCAAAAATTTCAAGACATATACATGTAACTTATACAACACCTAGTGCATGTCACATTTACCCAAAGAGGAAAATTTACATCACCAAGGTTGTGCTGAGGTCGGGATCGATCTGGATGCTGAACCGGGACCTTTGACTTTTACTAATCTGCGTATGGAAACAACCGTACGCTGAGTATGCCTATACTCAATGGTATTACCATAATTCAAACTAAATAACATTAATGTTCTATAAGCATCAAATATGTAACAATGTAAATCATAAGAATTAATTTACACTCAAATTCATACTTCATTTATAATAATTTATCAATTGATATCATATATCAACAATTCAAATTTTCGATCAATTCATGAACCTTAGGTTCATGCTTACAAATCTCATATCTCAATTTCAATTCACATTTCAATTCATAATTCCACTTTCTCATACTTTCAGTAGATCAATCGATCAAACTCATTCAATTTTCTCATTTCATTTATTTACCCCTATTAACAAGACTCGGACCTTGGCGGATATACAGATCCAACCAAACACACCAGAATAATTCACCCAAACACACCAGAACGGCACTAAGTGCCTCTTCGGATAGTCTGAAGAAATATAGTAACAACAGTGTCTCTTCGACCAAGTCGACAAATCCCCAAATCCTTTCAATCCTATGGCATGCCAACTATATCTGACTCAGCCCGACTAGTTAATATGGTATTCAATTTTCAATTAAATTTTATTTTCTTATCAAATTTCAATTTCAATTCAATATACAATTCAACTCAATACATTTTCCATATCAATCCACATGCAATTCTATTTCAATACATATTAATCATGTAACTCAATTTCATACAATTCAATAATACACTTACCTCATAATTTACCTATCAACTATATAATTTAAATATAACATTTAATAGTAAATAATTTGAATTATAGTAATACAAACCGTGATTTTCTCGTGTCTACTCCTCGATAACTTTTTCCTTTCCTTTTTGCCGATGCCTCTGGTTCTTTGCTAGCTACGAAAATTAAAATAATTTACACTATTAATACAACACTAATTTATATTAAATAATTGAATTTCTATTCAATTGCTACCTTAATTTTAATTTGGTCCTAATTAAACTCATTTACTTTTCTAACTCAATTCATACTTTATTTCTACTCAATTTCCTACCAAATTTAACTTAACCATCTAATGTTCATGATAAAACCCTAATTTCAAATTTATTTCAATTTAGTCCCTCTAACAAACAACTTATAGCTTACTTTACAATTTAATCCTTTAATCAATTCTAACTAGAAATTCTATCAATTAAACCCCTAATTCATCAATTTGTTCAACATAACTCATGTCCAAAAATATAAGAACTTTCAAATTTTCATCTCAATTTCAACAAAACTTTGTTGTAAAGCTTCTAAAACATTGAAATTAAATGAAAATGAATTAATTGACTTAACAATTAAAGCTTAAAGCCTCAAAACCCTAGTTTTCCCTTTTTCTTTTCTTTCTTTCTTACAAAAGTATGTATAATATTTATTACACATGTATTTTATTTTTATCACACACTTGGCACTTCATAGTTTAATTACTAGTTTAGCCCATTTATTTCTCTCTAGTCTATAATTTAACTTTTACCCTTTATTCAATTTAGTCCTTTTCCTAATTACTCTTAATTAAGTTAAATTCACTTAATTGAAACCTAATTAGACACACCATTTGACTCATAAATATTTTTAATAATTATTTATGAGTTCGGTTTACTAAGACGGAGGCCCGATAATGTACTTTTTCGATGCCCGTGAATTTTGGGTCATTACACGTGTGAACTTAGTAAATGTTAAGATATGATTGACATGCCAATAAGGTTTTGTGTGCGCTTGTATGAGATTGATTACACATGTTACCGAGATCCAGCATTTGTTGAGGACTCGCAATTACATGTGACATAGGTTTAGGTCGGACGAGTAACCTAATGTCATTATAAAGGTTTAGCTCGGATAAGTAACTTGACATGTTTATATTCAGCCCGAATGAGTAACTAAGGTGGTGTAGTTACATGTGTATCCGAGTACGTTTACTAGGGTTCATCAGGCGAAACAATTAATGTGAAAATGGGAAATTGGAATGGGATTAAATGAATGTTCAAATGGAAAAATATTGAATTACACATGAATAATGTACTGGAGTAATGACTTTGAATTGTATATGATCGAATCATTCCTTGATTGAATGAGTTTTGAGATTTATTTTGTTTAATATAACATGAATTGGCATGATAAGTGAATGTGGTATTATATGATTTGATTACAAGCTAATGGTTTCCTTGTTGATATTGTGATTTGTCATGTCTAGCCAAACTATGCCAACTTATGGTAGCTTACTTTATTTATTTGAAGGATAAGATAAGTTTTTGTTAATACCTATAAACTTACTAAGCATTTTATATGCTTATCTAGTTTGTTTTCCTTTTTTCCTGTAAATAGTCACCTTACGGAACACGTCAAGCTGGATTGTCCCGAAGCTCACACTATCCCCAAATTGGTAGTTATTTCGTCATTTTGAGTCAAGGGTTGTGGCATATATATAAGTTTCATGGTGTATATCTTAGTATCTGAATGGGTTTAATACTTGGCAAGTTGACTTAACTATTACATATGAAATGATGTTTTGGTGTTTTGAATCATACATGTTGTTGGGCATATATGTATGTTTATGCTAATAGATGTGATGAATTATGGTTATAGGTATGGCATGTGAAATGGTATGGAATGGAGTAGTAATGACAACTTGGTTGATGGGTAAATAAGATGAAGATGCATTTGAACATTAGTAACTTGAAACATGCTTCTAAAATGTGGCCCAATTTTGATGGTTGATGGTTAAACTCAAGGCTTATATGCCATAGATGTGCATAAGGTGCACAAGTATAGGTAAATGAAGTGAAATGATATGTCTCAATGTGGTATGACATAGGTAAGGTTTGGTATTTGGATAACTTGGTTGATATGTATTCTATGACATTGAATTGTGAAGTTTAATTGATGAATAAGTGTTGGTTATCTTGCTAATATGTTGAATTTGAATGTTTGAGCTTGTTTATCATGTTTTTGGTATGTTTTGAACCAAAAGAAATTGGTATTTGATGTTTATATTAAATGGTTGTTGGAAGATATGAAATATGTACCAAATGGTTCATTTTTACCAAAAACAGGGTCCAAGTCTCGACAAACAATTTACCACGTCGCGACGTCATCCAACAGTAAATGGCATTGTAACGTCAAGTGGCCTGAAGTTGCAATGTGACATACATTTTTTGACGACATCATTACGTTGTAACAGCCCAATTTTGGGCCTGGTTGGAACAGTGGTTTCGAGACCACAAATTCGACGTAAGAAAATTTATTTTTATTATATTTTCATGGTCTACAATTTCACGGAACAATTTCGTGAAAATTTCGTTCGAAAATTTCGACGTTTGGGCACTCAATTTAGTCAAAAGGACTAAATTGTAAAAAGTACAAAACTTGAGTTCTAGAAGCTAGAGGTGTCAAATTGCTATGAAATTTTAAATTGGAGGTCCTTCAATGGTAATTAGACCATTGGTTAATTTTTTGGACAAAAATGGACATGAAATAGGTGAAATAGAATATTTTTAAGTTAGGGACATTTTGGTCATTTAGTAATTAAATGAATTAAAAAATAAAATTAAAATGCCAAATTTGTCCATCTTCTTCATATGGACGAAATTTACTAGGAGAAGACATGGCTAGGGTTTTCTCAACTTTCCAAGCTCATGGTAAGTCCGTTCTAGCCCCATTTTTCAAGTTATTTACGGTTTTGGAGTCCCGGTAGTTCGATTTAGCTTATGCTACCAATAATTCATGCTAGGGTTCATCTTTGGAAAATTACCCATAGGTGAAAAGTGTGTATTTTGATGTTTTATGGTAGGATATGAAGCTTGAAATTATGTTAAAGAACTTTTGCTAAGCGATTTTAAGTGAAAACGACATAATCGGTAAAAATACCTAATGTTCATAAGTGTAAGTTAGAGTAAGAATTTGATGTTGCCATAGAAGGGAAAAATGATCAGCATGTTATAGAACATAAGAAGAAGGGCTGAAGTTTAATTTTCGAGTATTGAGGCAAAAGTGTAAATATGTAAAAGTTTAGGGGCAAAACTATAATTTTTCAAAAGTTGAGTTAAGGACTGTTTTGAATAGTACATTAATTAAATAAGTGAAATATGTTGTTATAGAACAAGGAAAACAAGGTTTGGAACTAGAACGAGGGAAAAACGAGTAATTGACGAATAAGTCCTTTTCACCGATTTTGCTTTCGAGATAAGTTTGTATGTAAATAATGCATTGTTTTTACTTACGTTTTCATATTTTGATAAATGGTATGAATTGTGGCTGAATATTTGATGTAATTGACAAAATATCGACAAGTGAGAAATTTCTCGGTTGAACCTTAGGAATAAAAATGGATACGAGTGACATGTTCACTAGAAACCTATGTGAAATCTAATTGAAATAAGTGATCCAGGTGCTAGTCTGTATGTTCTACCGGTGGCTGAGTTATCCAGCATGTGTTACGGATACTCGACAGCTTGTGTGAGCAGCACTGAGTAGTTACGTATTGACCGACAACTTGTGTGAGCAGACCCGAGATTGTGATTATGTGAAACGGTGCTGGTCTTATAAGTTCTACCAGTGGCTGGGTAATCCTGCATGTGTTGCGGATACCTGATAGCTTGTGTGAGCAGTACTGAGTAGTTACGTATGACCGACAACTTGTGTGAGCAGACCCGCGAATGTGAATAGCTCTAGAACAAGCTTATGTGTGATAAGTGATGTCAAGTAGCTTTGGCTACAAGTGTGGCACTATGTGCAATATTCCGATGTATCCGTTAATATTCCAATGTGTTCAACGGGAAATGACTAAATGTAAATGACTGTGATTATGTGATGAATAAGTGTAGGTATATGTGCGTAAACTTATGAGCAATGTGCTCGATATGTGATCGAACTTTGGTAAGATTGATACAGAGTAAGTGTTACAATGAAAGTTACTATATAGAAAACATGAAAGAGTGAAATTTAGAAATAAAACAGTTTTGGATAGTAGCAGTTATGTGTCTTTGAAAAATCACCAAAAATGGTGGAAATTGAATTAGAGGTTGAATAAGATATGAAATTAAATCTGGATGAGTCTATTTTTACATAAAAGAAATGGTGTAAACAAAAGAGTTTCATATTCTGTGATATTTTAATTTTTGTGAGACAGGGTCAGAATGATTTTGGAATCCCCTGTTCTAACTTTGAAAATTCATTAAAAATTGTACAAAAATAATCATGGGATAAAATTTATATCCTTGAATTTATTAATGAGTCTATTTTCAATAGAAATAAACAATAACATCATTTAAGTTCTGTACAATGAGATAATTAATTTTTAGTGAAGATAGGTCAAAACTGTCAGACAACAGAATAGGGGATACTTTAAAGAATAAACTGTACTTATTGGCTAAACCAAAAATTCTGAAAATTTTATGGTAAAAATATATTTGAGTCTAGTTTTAGGGAAAATTAACAGATCTTAATTTTGAGTTCTGTAGCTCAAGATATAAATAATTTAGTGACTGTAACTCGAGTAGACAACTTGAGATGAACATGAATAAAAAGTGGAACTATGTGCAATACTGATTATATTATCTTGAGAACATATTGTGAAGATTTTTAAAAGTCTATTAATAAATCACTTGTTATTTATATACTTACTTACTAAGCTTTGTAGCTTACTTCCCTTCCTTTCCCATATCTTATAGGGTTGTATGCTAGCTCGAGTTGGAGATCACCGGAGATGTAATCACACTATCAAGCTATCATCGTGGGGTAAAAGTGAATACAAACCTCTTAAGTTTATGGCATGTATAGGGGACTTAGTCATTTGTATGTCATAATTGGTTTGGCCTAAAATGTTGACCTTTAATATTTAGTAGTTCATTTTGTATAAGGCCATCGATGTTGGCTAGTGTTATTCAAGTTATATGTTTGCGATGATGCAATTTATGAGATGCATGATTTGGGTGAATGAGTGTATGATGATTAAATAAGAAAAGTGTGGCATGTGAATGGTTGTTTTGGGCCTCGTAGGTCCATATTAGGGACTTTGTGATGAAAATTGAAAAGTGTTAATTTGGATGAAATTTTATGACTCGGTTTAATACGTTTACAAGTGTATGTGTTCCGGTAATACCTCGTACCTTATTCCGGCATCGAATACGGGTAAGGGGTGTTACATACGTAGAAGAGATAACGTCACGACGTCAACCTTGAACTTTTAAAACTTTGCAATTTGGTCCTAATTCGTACTCGGGTTGAAAAAAGAGGTTCTGTAAGCTCAATTAAGACTTATAATTGTTTGTTTAATATAATTTTGAATGTGATAAACTCTTGATTACATGTTTAAATGATTATATGTTGTCTGATTGACTGTGGTTGCTCCGGTAACGAATACAACATCCTGTAGCTTAGAACTGACGATCAGGTTGGGCAATGGGTGTTACAGTTTTATGTCATTTAGGGCTTTTGTCAATGCACTTTTCTTGATGCACTTTTTTAAATTTGGGATCAAAAGTATGAGGGTAATTTGGGCAGAGCACTAAGGGCGTATTTCTGTCAGAAACCTTTATGGAGGGCTTCGACCCATCACAAATTGTTGGTATCTTGGCCAAATGAGAGTGTATGTGTAACACCCATGTCTGACCCAATCACCGGATCCGGGTGTGGTATGTTACAATTTAAAACAATTTGAGTTTGATAAAAACATTTGAAATTTTTATAGTTTCAATGTCTCAACGTATACCCTCGAATTGGCGATAACCCTACTATAATAATGACAAAACAATCAAATCAGTACTACGCCAAGTAAAATAAAAAATAGTTTAAACAAGCATATGGCAGAAGCCTTATAAAAGTTAACATGGTTATATAAAACGCAAGGTGAATTATTTACCATACGAAAGTTTCAAGTGCATAATTGGAAATTAAATATCATTTAAATCAGTATGGCGTATATGACTAAAAGATGATTTCGTAAACCATAATTCACTAAGGTTTAACATATACTTCAAGAGTACGTAAACATTCTCTTAAATCAATAATTTGGCGGAAGATGTAAATTATTTCAAGAGTTGGTTACAAAATAGATCTACACGCCACTCTCTCAATCGGTTATGCATGATACAGAATTAGTCAAGTGTTTTACTATCAACAACAATTCTAGCATAGTCCCCTTCTACAAAATCTCTTTATACTATCTACACGCCTGAGAAGCAAAAGATAACAAAGTAAGTTCAAACGAACTTAGTGAGTTCCATACAAAAAGAAATTCATGAACAATATATAGGGATACCACTCGTAAACAAGCATTAACACTTATAAAAGGTATCAAACTTTTGGGTGAAACCATGAGATTCTAACACGATACGCCAAATGGCGTACACATTACTTAGACGGACCGATTTCACCAACATAAACACAACGTGGGTGGTTACTATCCACCAACTTAACCATGACTTTTCACAATCGTGTACGTTTGCAAAAGACCCATCCTTATGCTAGCCACGGACCTAGAACTTCATAATCATATCAATTAGCCATATTCATATACATATACCACCCTAACTCCTCATATTATTTTTGTTGAGCTGAATACGCGTTCTCATGATCTGTTAGTCTAATTTGCAATGTAGTTTCCCTACCAGAGGCATCACAAACAAATCTCCTTATCATATTGATCGCTGAAATCAGAGCTTTAAAATTTATAAAACGAATGATCAAACCTGGAAACTAACTCTGACCGATTAAAGGCAAGTGTACCTATCGAACAGTAGTATAGCTTAGGCAAGACCAGATTGTCGAACCCAAAGGAACTAAAAGTACTAATACTAACTTTCTTTTTATTATTTAGCCTTAAAAATATAGTGAAGTTGCTTTAATCTAAATTAACGACTGCTAAGCTAAAGACTCAAAGAAAAAAAGAACGAATTGGGAAACAACTTGAAGGAAAACTCAGTTGATTACGATGATACCCTCAGGAAGAATCCACCTAAACTTCTCTTGTTACCTAACACTGAACCATATGATTTCTCTACTTAGCTTGATCCGTAGGACTCCCTAACCTATATTAAACCCTTTCTCGAGGCGAATAATGTCTAACCCTAGGTTAATTAGTGGAACTCTCGTTCGCTTATAATAACCCCCAAGAATAGCAGTAAATCGATCAATGGACTCCCATATTAGGTTTCACCCTAATCCGGCAAAATCTTGTAACCCTATCTCTAGGCGTTCGATCAACTCCGCTTAATTATGCTAGATCTACTCTTAGGCAGGGTCTATTCCCCCTCCACCTAAGCATATCAGATTTGGATTAAGCAACATAATTAAGAACAAACTAAGTAATTATCATATAATTCAGAAATCAAATAATAAGATTCATCTAAGTTTCATCCCCTTCAGGTATTTGAAGGGTTTAGTTCATGACAAATAAAGAAAACATCTCAAGAGAAAAGATAAAACAAAACATAAGAAATCCCTAAAACCCCCTGAAGGAATTGAAGGAAAAATCCGTCGTCTTGAGTATAATTCCGGCTTCTTGGGATGGATCAACTGGCTATCTTCAAGTGATTCCTTAAACTCTGACCTTTCCGGCTTGGCTCTTTGGCCTAGCTTTGACACCTTCGGCTTCTGCAGAACTCCCCTTTCAAGTTGCCCCCTAAGGTGTTTATATAGACTTTGTGATGCCTTACTTGGCCCCTAAGTATCCTAATTTAAGTAGAATTTCTAATAGGGTGTTTGAATAGGCTTCGAATGTGTTTCTTTGCCTCCAAGTATCCTTTCCCGAATGAAATTGCTCTTTCTAGCGACAGGGACACGGCCATGGCACACGCCCGTGTGGATCGTGGCCAGGCCGTGCTCATACTTTTAATGAGGCACGGCCGTGTTAGCTTTGGGCCAGGCCGTGTCGATTTCTCTCTTGGCCTAATTTGGTCCGTTTTAAGCCCGTTTCTCGTTCTTTTCATCCTTGGGTGCTTTCCTGAGTATAAAACATGAAAAGAAAGGATTAAGAGCACCTTTTTACATAAATTGGAGGATAAGTCATCCAAAAACAAGCTAAATGTAGGATTAAAATATGTTATAATTACGGTTTATCACATATATTACATATTACATATCACCTATAATCAGTACTGGGCTCATGCAACAATGAGAGTATTTACATCAAAACTAACCATACTCAAGAAGAACAACGCTAGTTGATACACACGTATATCCAGACACCATACCCTAACTTATCAGGAACATGAATTCTTACTTTACACAATTTATATTACTTGGGAAGTTTATATTACAAAAAGAGTTAGAAGGAACTCACTAGAAACTCCAAAACATGAATCTACTCAACAGGTCCTTTGCCTTTATTGCTCGGACCTTTGCTAGTTTCTTGGGCTAGATGAGAAACAAATATAAATATCATATCATTAAATTACTGAAATTTAACATGCATGCATGAATCGGTAGCATGCAACCCAGAATCAGAAAGTTTCCCTCCTTACAACCAATTCTAAAAACCCATGCATACATAGTTGCAAATACGTAAATTCCTTCGATAATAACCTAAGGTTTTACCAAAAATTACCAGTAAGCTGGTACTAACAAGGGTGTCGACTAATTACTGAGAACTTTCTTCGTTTGAAAATTTCTACCTTAAGGTCTTTCAAATGTAACATCCCGAATTAGGGTTTAGTCGGAATAGTGGTTTCGGGACACAAATCCGACAAAAAAACTTTTATTTTTTTATTATATTTTTATGGCCTATAATTTTACGGAAAAATTTCGTAAAAATTTCGTTGGAAAAATTTTAACGTTTGGGCACTTAATTTAGTCAAAAGGACTAAATTGTAAAAAGTGTAAAAGTTGAGTTCTATTTGTTAGAGGTGTTAAATTGTTATGTGTTTTTAAATTGGAAGTCCTTATGAGATAATTAGCCCATTAATAAGTTAGTGGGAGATATTTGTTTTGTAGTTTTGAAATTTGGTTGAAATAAAAAGGGTATTTTAGTAATTTGGCATATAAAGCCAAAATAGCCTAATAAAAAAATGTCATCTTCTTCATTCTGGGAGGTTGCTGTCGAAAATACCATGGAAGCCATGGTTGAGGTTCTGTCCAAGTTTTCCAAGCTCAATAGTAAGTTCGTTCTTGCCCTGTTTTTATTGATTTTCGTATTTTTGGAATCCCGATAACTCGATTAAGCTAATTCTACCATTAATTCGAGCTAGGGTTTATATTTGGAAAATTACCCATAGGTGAAAAGCGTGTATTTTGATGTTCTATGACAAAATATGAAGCTTAGAATTATGTTAAATGCCTTTTGCTAAGTGATTTTCAGTAAAAACGAGTGAAACGACATAATCGGTAAAAATTATTATTGTTTATAAGTGCATGTTTGAGCAAGAATTTGATGTTGCTATAGAAGGGGAAAATGTTCAGCATGTCATAAAACATAAGAAAAAGGAATAAAGTTTAATTTACGAGCATTGGGGTAAAAGTGCAAATATGTAAAAGTTTAGGGGTCAAAGTGCAATTTGTAAAAAATGATTTTTGGACCCATATGAATAATGTGATTAATTAGTAGGCTAAATGTGATATAGATCAAGGAAATCGAGATTAGGGTTTAAATCGGGAAAATACAAGGTTATGGATTAAAATAGTAAATTACCATTTCTGGATCCGAGGTAAGTTCGTATGTTAATAATAATGTAACAGCAAGCTTGAATTGTAATTCTCTATTGATATGGCATAAATTGTATGGTTTAATATGTTTAGGAGAAGTTGATGGATGGGATATACGGTATGGAAAATGTGATGTTTGTTGTGCCATGTGGAATTGAATGGCAAATTAATGTTACATGAATTGAATGTTAGATTAATATCACATGGGTTGTGTGAGTTGCTACACGGTTATACCTGATGTGATTTCGATAAGTAAGTTAGTCTGATATTAATAATGCAATATTGTTATAATTTATATGTGTAAATTATGAATTGTGATTGATTATGGATGAATTGGTAAAGTGTTGAACAGTGAGAATTCCCGGTTGAACCTTCGGAATAGAAAAGATACGAATGAGGTAGCTAGGTCACATGTGTGGTACTAAGTGCAGGCCACTATGTGTATAAGAGAGCTACGAGATGGTTTTAGGTCACGTGTGTAGTACTAAGTGCAGGCTACTACGTGTACCAGACGGATAGGTCGCATGTGTACTACTAAGTGCAGGCTATTATGCGTACCCGATAGCTTCGATCACATGTGTGGTACTAAGTGCAGGCCACTATGTGTAAGTGATGGTTTTGGTCACATGTGTAGTACTAAGTGCAGGCTACTATGTGCACCAGATAACTTCGGCTACAAGGGTGGTACTATGTGCAGGCCATCGTGTATCTGTTATTATTCCGATGAGTTCAACGGGAAATTGACTAAGTGAAAATACATGTGATCGTGTAACGACTAAGTGTAATTGAATATGATTATGTGATGAATAAGTGTTGGTATAAGTGTGGAAATTTATGAACAATGTACTCGATATTTGATCGAACCTTCGGTAAGATTAAATGGAGTAAGTGAAATTATGCAAGAGTAAATTTAGCAACAAAACAGTTTTGGACAGCGGTAGTTGTTTGACTTTGAAAAATCACCAAAAATGGTGGAAATTGAATTATATGTTAAATAAGATGTGAAATTAAAGCTGAATGAGTCTATTTTCATATAAAAGAAACAGAAACAAAGAATCGTATATTTTGAGATATTTGTATTTTTGTGAGACTGGTTTAGAATGATTACGTGATCCCCTATTCTGCATTGGAAAAATCATTAAAAATTGTACAAAAATAATTATGAGATATAATTTATATTCCTGAAATCCTGAATGAGTCTAGTTTCAAATGAACTAAACAAGGAGGCCATCTAAATTCTGTACAAGGAGAAAATTGATTCGTAGTGAAGAAAGGTCAGAATAGTCGAACAGTGAAACAGGGGAAATTTTAATGAATAAACTGTACTAATTGGCAAGACCAAAAATTCTAGAAATTTTATAGTAAAAATATATTTGAGTCTAGTTTCAGTGAAAATTAACGAA
The DNA here is from genome assembly GCA_005393395.2 of Gossypium australe. NCBI lineage: Eukaryota > Viridiplantae > Streptophyta > Magnoliopsida > Malvales > Malvaceae > Gossypium > Gossypium australe. The sequence continues at coordinate 92,352,190 of CM016618.1, read as the reverse complement.
TCTTAATTTGGAGTTCCATAGCTCCAGATATAAATTATTTAATGATTGTGACTCGAGAAAACAACTTAACTGGAATTTGAATAAATAGAAAAAAATAAAAATAGCATGTTATCGCATTGCTTATTATTTTCATGTGAGCTTACTAAGCGTAAAGCTTACTCCCTCCTTTTCATTTCTTTTAGTTTTGTCAGGCCAGCTCAGGGTTGGAGATCGTCGGAGGCAGCATCACACTATCGACCCATTATCCTTGGAATATTGGCATGTGTATATTAAATGTTTACAAGTGAGTGGCATGTATAGGGACTTAGTTTTCTATGATGGATGTTGTTGTGATTAGCCAAATGTATTGACTTATTTTGATTTGTTGATTATAGCCATGAGATGTGGCATATAATGATTTTGGCTTGTAAGCTTAATTGTTCATGGTATGTGTTAATGTCTTGTTATGTGGTATAAGTGATTAAATAGATGCCAAGGTCAAATGCATGTGTTTGAAAAATTTTAATTTTGGGCGAAATTTGATAATTCGGTTTTGTATGATAGTGAATGTTTGGGGGAAATTTTCTACCTTTAGCGTAAATGATCTAAACGCCAAACAGTAACTCGATATAGTCTTCGTCGGGCAGACTGTTACAGTATGCACGTTTCTTTTGAACTCTCACTATATGAATGTTTCTTTTTTACTTTTTTTTCAATTATAAAATATTGAAATTTGAACTTGTTGTATGCCAGTTCAATTGGCATCCGACATATCACATCTATTGTTATTGTGTTCAGAAGAATGTGTGGATTATTTTGGACGTTCAGGAGGGTTGGGTTCTAGAACAATGTGCTTTATATATTTTTTATTTTGAGTTGGCTTTGTATGTCTAAATTTCTTTATTTAATATTTAATTTTGTAATTAAATTTAGGGTAAACTATATTCATAATCACTTTAAAATAGAGTCTGTCCTATTTTGGTCACTCCAAATTTTTTTATTAATTTAATCACTCTAAATAAGATAATTGTGCAATAATTGTGTGAGGGCTAGGTTCTAGAATTGTATGCCCTATATTCTTGATTTTGAGTTGACTTTGTATGTCCAAATTTCTTTCTTTAATATTTAATTTTGTCTGTCCTATTTTGATCACTCTAATTTTTTTCTCAATTTAGTCACTCTAAATAAGATAATTGTGTGAATTAGTCACTGCGGTTAAAAGAAACTAGAAATTTTAAACGAAGTGACTAATTCTCACAATTATCTTATTTAGAGTGATTAAATTGAGAAAAAGAATTAGAGTAATCAAAATAGAAAAACCCTATTTTAGAATCACTATAGGTGTAATTTACCCTTAAATTTATGTCATGTTTTAATGATTTATCAAGAAAGTTTTTATCGGGAGGAAAGACAACTTCAACTTGATCAGGAATGGCAACTTCTACTCCAGCATGTAGAGGGAAGGCCACTTCAATTTCAACCTGCATAGGGGGAGGATGAGGTATATAAACCAAAATCAAAATATTTGAAATTTTATAGTTATCGAGCTATACTGATTTTTTTTTTATGCAACAAGTGGATTGTCATTTCTAACCAAGCCGAGGAGAGGAGACAATGCGTCCGGAGTCAGATGAACATGGTCAACGGAGACAATGTGCGTATATTGTTGTTTTATCTCTGGGGTGACGCCATAGCTTTGGGATTTATTCCATCCTTTGTAGTTGTAGTGTTTTTATTATTTTTTGAATTTTCTCATAAGAGACTATTCTTTGTATTTTTAATTTTTTGAATAAGAAGAATAAGATATCCTAATTTTATGTCACTATAGGTGTGTTTGTTTGATCTTCAATTTTGATTATTTATTAGTATTGAGGGAATCTTTGGATGATATGTTGATGCAGTTGTATAACTTAGAGTCTCGTAATCACTATCGAGAATATCTTCGAACTCTACTAACTGTTCCTTTGCCACATCGCTTTTTTCTTTTCTTTTTTTTTGGTTGAAAGAAACATAAGCCAAGCCTAGATACAAGAAAAATATGCTAATTACTAATTGACTCCTCAAGAATTCTCGAACGAGTATCATCTTCTAATAAGGTCTTGATTTCATGCTGTGGCTCCTCTAGAACCACAAAATGCTCAATATCACTACTAGTCATCTTGGCTAAATGATCCGCCACTTTATTATTTATTCTTCGAATACTTCTGAATTTTATTTTCCAATCTTTGAGACAGAAGTCATGAATCAGTTGAATTTCAACAACACTGCTCACCGATGCAAGACCCGTTGAAGAATTTTAATGAGTAAAGCATTATCACTCTCCAATTCCACTTGCCTAAACCCTTTATTCTAAGCTAGTTTCAAGCCTTCAAAAACAGCTTTGGCTTCAATCTGAAAAATAAAACAACCAGTCACCACTTGGTCCTCAAGCCACTCCGCCAATTGCTGCTCTTTTGATAATGTCCAAACATTGTTTCAACATTTTCATCGTTGTTGAGACCCATGACACAATATTTGCATCCTATCTGGTAAATCTCAAAAATCTATACTTCAGAGAGGTTATCCACTTAATGTTTCCAACCAATTTTTTTTTTTCAAAATACTCTTTTTCATACTCTCTAAAGTAGCATCATTCTTAAGCCATAAATTAATCCGTCATCTTTTCGATTGAGGCTACCATATATTAAATTTCGAACAATATAAACAATGCTAACCATATATTAAATTTCGAACAATATAAACAATGCTAACTTAGGCAAGGGTTAACCAATAACCGCTACAACTATTATGAGAAACTGATCTACATCCATGAAAGATAGGATTTATGATCTCTATTGCAATCTGAAAGCAGTGCCACAAATTTCCAGCAGTAAACTCAAAAAGAAGTTAAAGCACTATATAAGTCTGCAGCATGAAAGCAACACGAGGAATTCAATCCAAGTAGTAAATGAAAAGGAAAAACCAAACCAATCAAGCAGATCATAAAATCAAACCATTTTTCTGAATCCGGTTCGACTTCAACTACAAGGAGAAGTCTATTTACAAATCTAGTCAAGCCAGAAAATTTTTGCATCCATTATCTTAAGCAGCTAAACATCCCAAAAAAGCTTATGGACATCAAAATGGCACACAGAAGCTAATTCCTTATGGAACCAGATCGGTTACACCATCACCTGAGAAGAAAGAGTCACTTGACAGAGTTGACATTTCTGAAATTTCCAGCACTCTATAATCTATGCAGGTTTAACTCAGCTGGTGTTTTATTGAGACCGATGCATTAGTCCACCGCTTTCCATTACACGAAATACAGTAACTTTGAGCACAAATTCCCTCGATCTGAGCAGCTCAAAAACACAAACATCCCCTTCTCCCAAATTATTCTCCAATGTAAATTCGTACCATCCCTGACTGAATTTAGCCTTGCCTCCTTTATAAAGGCATCTTACAGACCACTGTCTCCCATCAGGAAGCTGAAGTTTAATGGATCCAGAAACCCCACTTAGATGCTTCTCAGCAAAGCACGACGGTAAGTACTGCAAGAGAATAGAAATGCAAGATGAGGCAAACTATAGGGTGAAACTGAAAGACATGTAGAGCACATCATATTCAATGCCTCACCATAATACATCCCCTGTACAGATATGATGGTCGCAAGACGACCCTGCAGAAAGGGTTAGTTGGCTCAAATGCTTTGGCTGCATTGATTGCTCTCTCTCTTTCTTCAGCTGTCACGGTTCTCTTTCGGGCTGAAGCACTTTCATAACATCTAAAGCGCATATCAACATCATCTTCCCGTCCAGCAGATGAATCCTGCACGTCTACATTTCATTTGACAACTGATCAGAAATTCCGATTCCTTACAGACTGCAAGAAAAGAGAATAGAAAGGAATATTTGGTTTAAGAGGATTTACTAGGATCAAACTTCCGCTTCCTCCCACGTTTTTTTGGTTCTGGTTTCATTGCACCTGAACCTGAAGTATGCAATTTAACTTCATTAGCAGAATTTTTTTAAGTTCGATCGCATAAAAATGAAAAGCCATACCTCGAATAGGTTGATTATTCACACCCTTTGAAGTTTGAAGATTGGCATCACCACCCCAGTTTATGCAGTTGTTAAGTTTAGACCCACCAAACAAATTCTGAAGTGCTGGAGAGATGCATTCATCATCTTCAAGTTGTTCAAATGGATATTGTTTTCCGTGATTGTATTGAGTACCAACGAGGGCATTAGTCTGATAGTTTATTTCCGAGTTGTACAAATTAAATATACTAACACTGAAAGCAGAATTTCCTTCGTATCTGAAAACCAATACGTAGCCAACACGAATATAGTAACGCTCTAGAAACTCCTGCCAACCTTCCTGAAACCAAACCTTGTTGTCAACTTTCTTTATTCCTACACGCCAAACATGACCGTCAGGAACAGTGAGAGCGGCAGCAACAGAAAGTTCATCCCTGAATTTCTTAACGAAGTTATCAGGGATCCTCTGCAGACACCCCAAACCAAGTTAGGCTTATTTATCCGATGAAGAATAAAATCGGGATTCAGATGGTTTCAGAGAATAATTTACAGATTAACTTTCATAACATTGTGAGATTAAACCTCATGCTGGATGAAGAAAACTACTAACCCATCCTTGTACCTAAAGTAATGCTAGCATCAAAATGAGAAGTTTAAATCATTTCAATGAAAATGAATATACATCATCACACATATGCATGTTAAGTATAATCAAAATCAAAAACCAAATCCATACATACTTTTTCAAATGAACAAACATTCATAAAAGGAAAAAAAAAGTTAAAATCTAGATCAAGATGCAGACGAACACAACTTTCTTCTCTGCTCATAAAATATCTTACGAGATAGCTATGTCATTTGATGCCAATTTAGTGAAACTCACTAGCAGTATATCTCAAAGAGAGATGCCAAACAAACTGATGACAGTCAATAGATTCCTTATCTAAGTATACACCAGGAATGAAGATTGAAATAAATAACACAGCTCGTATTATCTTGCAATTTTCAAATTAGTACAGATTTTCTTTTCTAAAATTTGTTTCTTTATCTGAAAGTTATCAAAGTAATAAAGCCATTTCGTACGAGATTCTTCCTAGAATATGCACTATTCAATATAGATCCTGTCGCACTTCCAATTTTCTAGTTCAGATAGATTTCAATAGTATTACGAACATAATCTTTTATCCGGAAAAACAAGCAAAGAGGGAATTGGCCTCAGAAACTCTACTCACTGCAACAAAATCCAGGAAATAAATTCGTTTTACCGTTATATAAACTTGCCATGTCTTCTCCACTCCCCCTTTACACTAAATAATGCATACAGGAACAAAAAAACAAATGCATATAAAGTACCATCATTAAAACTCAGCAGATCAGTTCAAGTGTAAAAATTGATAAGCCTCATTCATATGCAGGCAAGATCATGGGAGGTAAACTGAAAAGATATACAGAAAATTAATGAAGATTACATAGTTCGACTTTTTCTTCATTTACAACCCAACTAAATCCATAAGAACGAATTATCACACTGTTTTAAATGAGTGGAAATTAGGGGAAAATGAATTCAGCAACAAGCATTACACTTCATTTCATAACAATTTTTTAAAGACAGATTATTTCCTGCAAAATTGAACCTGGAAAAATAGATTTCTTCAAGTACTATACTAACAAACTCATATATATCATGCATCTATAGTTGATTTCAAAAGCATCTCCACAGCTTCAATACTATAACACCTGACTGATAAAAAGGACTTTTAAGAGAAAATTGAGATCTTGGGTTTCTTCTACTTTATTATATTTTTACCTAGTTCGTCCAGTAGGAAAACAAACTTCAAATATTAGTTAACCAAAATCATATCACACCAGCTATCAAAAAACTTGAACTAATTTCTTCACTTTCTCTTAGTCTTTCTATAATTCCACCAACCAAACACTCTCCACCATGTCTTAACATTCAAATCTCATCTCCATGTCTACAAAACACACTTCAAAGTTCAAACCACGAGAAACACACAAACCAAATATACAATTCACTAATTTTTCCAAGGCTAAACTTTGTCCCACAGAGAAACTTCTTCCTTAAATACTAAATCACCAAAAAAAAAAAAAAACTTTTCTGCCTAATTTTGGTCAATAACAATACATAAGTAACCAGAACAAAAAACAAAGATTGAAGGACAATAAGAAGAAAAAAGCAGGAGAAAGAGAGAAAGATATGGGTTTTTAGTATTTTACCAGTTTCTTTTCTTGGAGGGTGGTAGAGAGAATAAGCTTATGAAAAAAAGGGCGTGGCATTTTGGATAAAAGGTCAGATCATATAATGATGTTGAGTTTCAGCTTGAGTGAGACTTGGGTTTTCTTTTTTGAAATTTCAAAGTTTATGTACATACATATATATATGAATATAATTCGAAGTGATTAGACAGAGGAAACAAACAACGTGGAAAAGAAAAAACACTCAACACAGAGAAGAAGAAAAAAAGAGCTTTCAGATCTGGGTCTCCCCTTTCATCTTCTGCTTCCCCACTGTTTTTTTTTTCTTTTTTTTTTCTAGTCAAATACTGCTTTTAAAGCTTTAATTTTAAAAAAAAAAAAAAAAAAAACCCTTAAGTTCACCTAAAAGTTATCCCAGTTTTCATCACATTTTGTCTAACTCACTCACCGAGTTCTAAACTCGCCTTGCTTAAAACTCAGGCACCTTCTGTGTGTCTAACCAATTCCCTCTTTGTTTTTTAGTAGTAAAACTTTATTTCTTTTTTCTATTTTCGCTAACTCACCTACCGTTAGAAAGCCAGACACTCGCTTAATCATGCAGTAGTTTAGTGGTTTTTTTTTTTTTTTAGTTTAATCATGCAGTAATTTATAAGAAAATTTTCATCTTTAAATTTTAATATATTTTAATTATATCTCAAATTATTATGTTATATAAATTTGATATTTTCATCATTGAAATTATTAATTTAATAGTTAAATTACATGTAAAATTTTATTTGACATAACTTAAAATTTTAAAGAAAAATAAAATGTTATCGTGTTACTTTTAAAATTAAAAATTAAAAATAAAGTAAATCTGAAAGAAAAAGAGGGAGAGCATATGATAATTTTTGTAAAAGCTTCGAAAACTTCAAAATAAATATTTTTACAACATTTATTTTTACAATTCTAATTTTATTTAAATTTTCCATTTAAAATTAAGTTATATAAGATCTAACGTCTTAAATGAACAATTTTAATAATTGAAAGGCTTTATTAATATAATACAGATAACCTGAAGATGTAATTAAAATATTTTAGAGTTTAAAGACCAATTTAAAATGAGGGTCATAATTTAGGATGTTTGGTGTAATTAACTTTAAAAACCATATTTTACAAAGTAAATTGTATTGTTATAAAGTTTTGTTTTATTTTTATATAACATCAATAAAAACTCACGTATATCATTTATAATATTTAGACATTTAATTTTACCAATTCAACCAGAACTTCTCTAGATTTAATATATGAATTTAGTCCAAACTTGAATCCAATTTGATTTTATCTTTAAAAATCAACAATTTGAGCTTACCCAACCTAAACTCGTAATAACTGAAATCCAAAATAACTCGAACGTAGAATGATCTGAACAAACAACTTAAAATAGATTGAATTTGAAATCATCTAACTCGAAAGATAAAATTAATAAATCTAAATGATCCAAACCCGAAAAATCAACCCACTTACCAAATTGGTAGGTTTCAGTATTTAACAAAATTTCAAGGATATAGTTTTTAAAAAATACAAATTTACTTTTAAACTTACAACACCTTTTAAATTTAGAAAATCATCGCTCAATGTATAAGAATCCAACTAAAAATAATAAACTAAAATATTTTATATAATTATTTTCAATTTCTAGCATATAATACATATAAAATTAAATAAAAAATAGACAGCTTACCTTAACCTAATAAATCAATAATACTAATATTAGCACCTTGCGACTTCAATGATATCCTAAGTTTGTACTCTAATTAGAAAACATATTTTTTTAGTAATAAAATGTTTATAATATAACCAACTACAGGTGAAACACAAAATGTTTATAATGTTTTTAGGAGAATAGATCGTTTGTGGAGAGAATGTGTAAAAACATGTACAGTTGGGTAAAATTTCTGTTGACATGTCGGGAAAGCATGCTCAGTTGAAAGCTTTTCTGAACATTCTAAAGAAAATGCGTTTAGCTAGACGCACTTTCCCTGACATGTCAGTAGAAAGCTCGCTCAACTGAAAAAGCTTTTCTGCCAACTGTGTAGAAAGAGCGCACAGCTGAACGTGTTTTCAGACACTCTCTCTAAAAATGATCTATTTCCTTGAATTTTCAAAAGACCGACCTATTTGACCAATTAACTTTTTTTTCAACATATATGACTAATTTAGCCCAAATTTTTAGTTAAATTTCAGTTTCAAATTTAATCCCTAAAGAATCTTACTTTGTATCCTTATTTGTAAAAAAGTTATATACATATTAACAAAACAAATTCAATAAAAAATTTTTAAAAAAAAGTGCAAAATCCATTCATTATCCAAAATTTTACCAATATTAGAAGGAAAAAACATTATGATATAAATTTAAAACACTAGCTGAGAAAAAAAAGTAGAACAAATAAGAGAAAGTGCTAAAAGGAAGAAACAAAACAGCAAGAATAGTGAGTTTGGTTGAACTCGGTAGAGTGAATGAGTTGAGTCGGGAGCACTGAGTCAAAAAGTCGATTCCGTGGTGACCCCATCAAATCTGTCAGCAAGAAGATCCTTTTATTTATTCCATTCGTCAAAGACAAGGTTTTGGTGGACACGTGTCAAACCAGGGTGGAAAGGGACCACACCCAGAATCACATGCACAGGGCAAATTTTAATAAATGTAGGTCAAATTTTATAAATGAACCTCATACTATGTCAAAATTTAATACCTCCATCATCATTTTTAATTTTTATACTTTTCGAATCTTAATTATTTTTGTTAATATTATTAAATAACTTAGCATAGTTTTTTTTAAATATTCGGTGATGTGGTATATACAGATTTGTATACTTAGAAAAATATTATTCATTTACGTGATAAAATTAACGAAAAAATTGACGTTAGAATATAAAATACACATTTTAAAAATTAAAAAGAATAAAAATAATCAAATAGACTAAGTTTATCAAAAACAATATAAATTTGACCCTTTAGTACAACTTCATTGTTCTGCCCTTCCAAATTAAACTATTTAAAAATAATATATAGATAATGAATTCTTTTTTTTATTTTTAATGTAAAATTTTTAATTTAAAAAATTAAATTATGATATTAACAATTTTTTGACATACATTTTACATTTTATGTATTATTTTATTAACTTCAATTATGATATTTTAGACTCAAATTACAATGATTTTTTGGTTTAATGACGAAATTGGCCACTAACGTTTACATGTTTTGTCAAAATGGTTCTAATTGTATTTTTGAACCTTTTTTTGTTTCAAACTGCTTTTTCAAACAGATTTGATGGAAGTACCGTTAAAAAAATTAACAAGGATGATGTGAAATATTTTTAATTAGATATAATTTATTACTTAGTAACCCAATAAGATAATTACATGTGAAAAATAATAAAATAAATAAATCATACATGAAATTAAAAAAATAACTCTTAATTTAAAGAAAATTAACGTAATTATCTAAAGAAAATAACTCATAGTATGAGGTTTCATTCTGAAATTTTTTTTAGATAATTACGTTTATTTTCTTTAAATTAAGAGTTATTTTTTTAACTTCATGAATTATTTATTTATTTTATCATTTTCCACATGTAAATATTTTACTGGGTTATCCAGTGGCGAAGCCAGGGGGCTGGCATGGGCCCCGGCCCCCCTAAAAGTTAAAATTTCTATTTAGGCCCTTAAAATTTTTTAAAAAATTTAAATTAATAAAGGTAAAATTGTACTTTGGCCCCCGTAAAATTATAAAAATTTGATTTAATCCTTTACAAATTAGAAAGATATAAACTATAAAAAATTAAAATTTCATCCGGCCCCCTAAAAAGTTGTTCTGGCTTTGCCCCTGGGGTTATCTAAGTAATAAAATATATCTCATTAAAAATATTCCACATATGAAATTCTATATCATCCTGTTAACTTTTTTAACGGTACTTTCATCAAATATGTTAAAAAAAAAGTAATTTGAAAAAATAAATAAAGGTTGATGGCAAAAAAAAAAGGCTCAAAAATACAATTAGGGCCATTTTAACAATAAATGTAAACATTAGTGGCCAAATTTATTATTAAGCCTAATTTTTTTAAATATTTTCTATGGGCATAAAAAAAAGAAGGTAATAAGCAATCAGTTTGCATCAATAAATGTATTTATTGGTAAATTTATTTGAAGGAATCAATGATAAAATGTAATTTGGTAAAGGCTTTAATAATATGGCAAAGAAAAGGAAAGACTTGCTTTTTGTTCATTCATCTCTTGTGTGTATAAAAAGAGTAATGATTTATTTATAGTATAAATGTTGCATATGGAGGGAGAAAAATCAATTTTTCAAATTGACATTATATACATATAGATATGTTCATCTATTCAAAACATTAATGCGGGAATATATTTCTAAACTTCACAATCACTTTATTAAATTATTATTATTATTATTATTATTTAATATAATGATAAAAAACTTCACAATCAAATTTTAAAAATTTTCAATCAATTTCATTTATTTAATTTTTTAAAAAATACTAATCAAGGACACATTATAATTACTTATAAAATTTAAATAAATTCACTATCAATATACTAAATAATTATAAAAAATTATAAAAACGTTTAAATATCTTCGCATGCTGTTAGGGCTTAGTTCTCCTCTCGTATGAATTTTACATTTTGAGAATTAAATATATTTAATAAAATAGTGGGTAAGTTTTCATTTATGAGATGTTAGATGTATAATAATAGGTAATTTAATTAAGAATTTGTTTTTAGCAAAAATACATAAATAAGATAATTAGAAAAAGTAAAAAGTAATGAAAAGGTTAAGTAACTTAGATACAATATATTTTTCTATTTGAGTTGGTGCCATTAAGTTAAATGATACCAAATTCAACCAAAAATATTATATTAATATAAATAATAAAATATATTCATAATTTTATTTAATAATTTAATAATATTATCTTATATTGTTTTTTTCATTTTGATGAAATTATTTTACTAAGGATTCATATGAGAGAATGGTTAAATCAATTTTTATTAACTAACAAATGTTGTGTGTAGTGGTAAAATATATTACACTCTTAACAAAATTTTAGAGACAATATTATTAAAAAGGACAATCTCGAACTTTGAAAAGATTTAAAAGAAAATTTTCTAAAAAAAAAAAATCAATCTCCATTTAAGGAGACTCCAATGGGCCATTTTTTTGTTAACCAAGTGAGTGGGTTGCAAACAATAACACAACTAAAGGAAGGAAGCGAATTTTTAATTAGTAAAAAAAATAGGGCTACTTAAGGCATGTTAAAAATACCATGGACGCCCTTATATTAGGAGTCAGGTTACATTTTACCCCTCTACTAAAAAAATGGGTAAATTAGTCCTTATACATTAGATCAAAGAGCAAATTGATCCTTCTGTTAAAAATTTCATCCATTTTTGCTGTTAAAAATTGGTCATTGTACATCAGCGTGAGGTACACATGGCATGTCACACGTCACATGTTACTGTATTGTTATTCCATCAACCATGCCAATTTTTAACTATATAAATGGATGAAATTTTTAACAAAAAGGACCAATTTGCTCTTTAATCTAATGTACAGGGACTAGCTTGCCCATTTTTTGAGTGGAGTGGGCAAAATACTATCGGTCTCCTAGTACAAGAGCCTCCATAATACTTTTACCCCGAATGTATTCATCTTTTGTTCTCCCTTTACTTTAATTTAATTGATTGAATGATTGAAATATATGGATGGACAATCATATTTATTGTTGTTGAATTAAAAACTTGTTTTACTAAGAGTTCATATAGATGGACAATCTTTTTTATTCTTGTTAACTAAAGAGATTTGAAGGAAAAATGTTTATCTTTCTCTATTATTTACAATAATACATATACAAAGTAGTATAAGTTCAAATAAGGAAACAATAAAATCTAATCCCTAACTACTAGTATTTATAGACTGTTAACACTCCCCTTCAAGCTAGAGTATATATATGTCAATCATGTCGAACTTGTTACATAGATATTTGACCTGATTCTCGTTAAGTGCCTTTGCAAATAGATTAACAAGTTGTTCTCCTGTCTTCACATAACCCTTGGAGATTAACTTATCCAAAATTTTCTCCCAAATAAAGTGACAATCAACCTTGATGTGTTTGGTTCTTTTATGATAAATTGAATTTGAGGCAATATGAAGAGTTGCTTGATTATTGCACAAGAGCTTTGTTGGTGATGAATGCTCCAACGCAATTTTAGTTAACAAATGTTGTATCCACATGATTTCACATGTGGATTGTGCCATAGCCCTATATTCCAATTCTGCATTAAATCAAGATACTAAATCCTTTTTCTTACTCCTCTATAATATTAAGTTTCCATCAATAAAAACACAGTACCCAGTAGTAGTGTAACGACTCGAAAATCAGTGATGTCGGAAAATACGATTTCAAAACCTCATTTCCATAACCTGGGTTCGTAAGTATTAGATTAAATATTTACGAAATTGATATAAAAGAATATTAAAGTTTGGTCCTTCAATTTTGTTTATTAATTGCTTAATTAAGGCGCAAAGACTAAATTATAAAAATTTATCGCTATAAATTTTTAATTGGCCAAAAGCTTATAGACTTAAATTGCAAATAGCCAAAGGGTTAAAATGGTTAATAAAACATTATAAAACCAATGATAGTGGATTATGAAGTCATGTTACACTTTATTTAAATAAATATTACATTGGTTAATTAAATTTAATTAAGCTAAATTCGAAAGTCAATGGTGTCGTGAAATGTAATTTTGGGATCCTGTTTCTATAAACCGAGTTCGTAAATATTAAATATTAATATTTTCGAGGTTAATATAGAAATATATTAAATTTTGGTGTAGTAATTTTTCTGAATTGATAGTTAATCATGGTACAAGGACTAAGTTGTAAAAGTCCAATCGCTATATATTTTAAATAGCCAAAGGATCTAATGAACAATTAGACCATTATTATATAGTGAAATGGTGGTGGATGATAATTGGGATCCTCGAACCTTGTTAATTATGATTAATGTTAATTAATTATAGTTAATTAAGTTAAATAAGATTCGTTAATTATTAAACAATGTATATAAGACAAAAATAAAGTAAACTTATCATCTTTTATTCATTTTCTTCTCCATGGCCGAATGTTGAAGGAAGAAAATAACCTTTTTCAAGTTTTCCAATCCGTCCTCAATTGGTATGAGTATTTAGGTCTCTCTTTTTTTTTGTAATTTTTATGTTTTTGAGGTTATGGGAGTTTGATTTAGCTAGCACATGTATCAATTTGGAAAACTTTTAAAGTTTCTAAAAGTTTCATTGATGAATTCTTGAATAAATTAGTATTAAATTGTTAGATTTTAAGCTTAGAATTGAAAAATGACTATTTTGTAAAGTAAAAAATGTTAATTTTGAACATAAGAACTAAAGTGTATAAGTTTCAAAATTAGTGTGAAATTTATGTACTTATAGATATTTTACAGACTAAATTGAATAAAATATAAAATTTTAAGGGCATTCAAAAAGTGAAATTGAATTGATCCATGTTTATAAGATAATATTATAAAATGTTTGGAATTAATAAATTTAATTGAATTATCGTTTAGATCGGGAATTGAATCAAACGAGGATAATTGGGAAAAAGGTAGAATTATCGATTAGTCCTTGCAATTCAACTTGTTTGCTGCTTTAACCAGGTAAGTTCATATGATATGATTGTATTTAATTTATTATATATTTGAATTATGAATTTGTGTCTGTTTGATAGTGATTTGAATTGTTTGCAATTTGGTACAAAAGGTGAGGTATGGACTAAACCATAAAGAAATGATAAATTGAATATGATGAGTTGAAATTTGAGATGGATTAGTTTAATTGAATTGGTATGTAAATGTTTGATTTTTGAGATGGAGGACCAAATTGAACAATTTACAAAATATGTATGACTTTGTAATTGAATGTGATTAACATAGAATTTGATATTACACTATTGCTAAAATATTATTAGTAGTTAAAAACGATGTAGGACCATTGAAAAGGAAAGGAAAAGTGAGAGCGTCGCGAGTGACATGAGCTTTCAGTTTGTATTTCTATGACCTGAGATCAATCTAGTTACTGTATATTTATGACATTTTGCATTATATAAAATTGAGGTGAGTAATTAACGGTTATTGAGTTGAAATGCTAAGTTTGAAATTGAATATTGAGATATGAACTAAATTGAATAGAATAGAAAATTGTATGACTTAACTAATATAGGAATTTTGTATGAAATTGAGTTGAATTATGTTATATTATATGATGAATTGATGAATTGATGTTGAATTGAGAATGATGGAATGTGAACTAAAGTGTGTGATGAAATTGGAAATTGGTTTCTCTATTAACTGTACAAGTCTATATTTTGGTATATTTGATGATGCATTTACGTCCCAACATGATTGCTTTGATTTATCTAGTAATACACTATGGTGCCGGTTTGAAATGTTGATTGATTAATCTGAGTATTCGTCTTGAAAATTCAAATAAGGTTATTAGGAGTATATAAATGTGATTTGGCTACAAGGTAGATTTGATATGGATTGTGATATATAATTGGATACGTGCAAGTATACAAATATGGTACAGAATAATAATGTTGAAATGATAAACTGATTGTCACTAAACTAACTAAAAATACGACTAAGACAAGCGCACCTATCGAACAATAGTATAGCTATGGTGAGTAGGAAATATCGTATCCACGAGGACTAAAAGTACTACTAATTACTGTTTTTCCATTATTTAGCCGACAAATTGGAGTGATTGTTTTTAATCTAAAATTACTAAACTAATCTAACTAAGAATGCAACAGAGAATGAAATAGGAAAATAATCGAGGATAACCAATGAGATAGAAAATACCCAGGAAAGAATCCACCTAGACTTCACCTATTATTATGAATATGAATTAAACGATTTATTCGCTTGAGTCTTGATCCATAGAAATCCCTAAATTATGTTAATATCTCTTTCGAGAGTAAGAACAACTGACTCTAGGTTGATTAATTGAAACATCTTTCTAATTAAAACCCCTATTGTCGCATTAGCTCGATCTATGGATTCTCCTATTAGATTTGACTCTAATCTGGTAGATTTATGTCATCCCATTTCTAGGATTGCATGCAACTCCACTCAATTATGCCGGATCTACTCTTAAACAGGGACTTTTGCTCCACTGAAATAAGCACATTAAACATGAATTAATATCTCAAAAATATTAAAACATGAAATAAGCATACATAATTGAGAACAAGAATCAAATATTTATCGTGTAAAAACAGAAATTAAATAATAAGATTAATCATAGGTTTCATCCTCCCTAGATATCTAAGGAATTTAGTTCATAATCCTGAATAGAAACATCTCAAAGTTAGGATAACCACAAGAGATAAAGAAACTCAATAAAACTTCAAAAGAAATTAAATAGAAATCTTCGATCTTGAGGGAGATCCGCTTCCGAGTTGATTCCGATGGCATTCTTCAAGTGTTTTCTTCGATCTTCTCTGATTACCCCTTTCTCTATTCTTCTAATTGGTATTTATAGTCTTTAGAATGCTCAGAAAGCCTAAAAATTTGGTTTTTCCGCGTATTTGGGAAGCAGAGTGCGAAATCGACACGGGTTGGCACATGGGCGTGTGGCCAACCCGTGTGGATCCTGAAAGCAGCTCTTTTTGTCTGATTTTGGCTCGTTTTTCACTCTTTTCGCTCCCAAATGCTCTCCTAAGTATAGAAACATGAATTTAAAGGATTAGGAGCATCAAATTCACTAATTTGCATAATTAATCATCCAAAAACGCATTAAGAATGAGATTAAAATATGTTACTTTTATAGCTTATCATAAATAATTTGTCTTGCCTAATGGGACATGCATACCTATATAAATATATATATGAACTTATATATAAATTACAAATTGAGTCCATATAATTATTATCATGTTTTTATATTAAATTATTATCTCTTGAATTATAGAAATGCTACAGAGTTTATTACTCAGCGTATGATTTTGTTTTCCATGGCAAGTTAAGTTAAATATGAAATCCTAAACACCGACTTCAACATCCAAACAAAATCCCAAACTCAACGAAGTTGGTGATTTCCTTTTGTTGGTTAAATGGCATGTACCTAGTAGAGTCATTTTGTGTATTTTTCTATGTTTAATAAAGAGGAACTGGAAGTTTGGTTTGGCATGTGGATTTAGCCATATGAAGGTTAATATTTGTATGTAAACTATTTTATGGTATGTGATGAATGAAAGGATACCTTTGCAAATGATGCATGTTGTTTAACATGTGTTTATAAGTGATTGAATGAGTTGTGCTTGATAGATAGAATATGGTTGATATAAATGCAACTTAAACTTGTTATAAATCTTATTAGGGCACAAAGTATGCATTTATGGAATAGTGAAAAGTGATATATGGATATAGGTAGGCGTTTCTCATGTTGTGAAGTAATGCTTATTGTTAATGATTGAAAGGAGAATGTTGATAAGGTTGAAATGTTATATGTTAGATGGTGTTTTATATTATAGTTGAATCTGTTATAAATGTATATATGCAATGCTAATATATAGTTGAGTTTGGTATTGGTTAGTTTGTTGAAAAATTTACAGGTTTGTATATTGAAACTGCAGAAATAGTTTGTGACGTCGCGATGTCGTTCGAATGTTGTCTTGATGACAAGGTCACATTGCGATGCCGAAGGTATGTCATCGAGACGAGCTTGAACTCTAGGCCACAACGCGACGAGGAAATTCGTCGCTGCGATGAAAAGGCCATTTGGCCAAGTCAGTATGTTACGTCGCAACAAGAAACCCCCTCACATTGCGACATCAACTCGAAGTTTTAAAAATGTTACAAAATAATCATTCTTTGATCTCGGGTTAATTTAAGGGCACTCTATACTTGTATAAGACCCATCAAATGGTTGTTTATGATATGTAATGTTTATAATGCTTCTGTTTCCCTGAGTGATGAAATTTGAAATGATTAATTTTCTGTGTATTTTACAGAAGCTGCTCCGATAATGAATGTGACATCTCGTAACTCGAACCCAACGACCAGGACAGGTAATAGAGTGTTACAAGTATATCTTCTATCTATCTTGAATTTGACCCAATCAATATTCGTAAAACACTCCATATGGGTATGTACATGATTCTTATATAGTATACCTTTTCTAAAAGCTCCTTTTAAGTAACACAAGATCTGTTCTAGAGCTGCCCAATGATGAATGACCGAAGCTGGCATAAATTGGCTAACAACACTGACTGTATACACGATATTTGGATGAGTTACTACAAGATAGTTCAACTTTCCTACTGATCTTTTATGTAATGGCCTAAATTCAAGGTTATCGGAACAATGGTTTCGTAACCATAAATCCGATTTAAAGAGAAATTTATTTTAATATTTTTGCATGAATATTTATATGATAGGAAAATCGTATTAAAATATCGATAGAAAAATTTTACCGATTTAGTGGTTAGTTAGAAAAAGGAATTATTGAAGGAATTGGGTAAAAACAAGGTATCGAGACCTTGATCTCATAAAATTGAGTAGGAAATATTTTTATAAATATTTATAAAATGTTAGTAATATGGTATTAAAATTTCTTTAGAAAATTTTAACGTTTGAGTATGTAATTAAATGAAAAGGACTAAATTGTAACAAATACAAAATTATGAAAAATGATTACATAGTTTAAATGATAAAATAAAGAGGGCTTAAAAGGAAAATAGACCCAAGGTCTAATTGGGCTGGACGGCAAAGGTATGAAATCAGCAAGAAAATAAGGAGAAATAAGGGTAAAATGGGAAAATAACAAAATTTGCTAAATAAAACTAGGACTAAATAGGGATATCTAGAAATTTCTTCATTTTTCTTCACTCTCATCAGCAAAAAACGCCATAGGAGGGGTATCTAAGCTGGTATATCATAATTTTTGCACCAAGTAAGTGAATCCTTGCCTATTTCTTGTAATTTTGTGTTTTTAAAGACTTTTACAACTAGGTCCTATCATTAAATTCATTAGTCTTTGATTTCATGGATGAAATTGAAAGCCACCATGGTTGGTTTATGTAATTTTATGATGAAATAGCATGAAATTTAAGCCTTAATTCGTTTAAGAGATGATTTTATTAGGTAATTTCAATAGAAATTGATTTTTGGGACCTAATTATGAAAGTGTTTGGAATTAAAGTCTATTACTGAAATTATGATTTCCAAAGGTTATAAAGTAGTTTAAAGTGATATAATAAAGTGTTAATTGAGAAAAATAAGCTCAATTGAGAGGTTAATTGAGCAGGGACGAAATTATCATTCATTGAAAGTTTAGGGGAAAAATGGTAATAACCAGCTTGCACTAAAACAGTTTTTGACAGCAGCAGTAGTCTAACTTTGAAAAATCACCATAAATTGTAGAAGTTGAATTAGAAGATGGAAAAAATATGAAATTAAAGCTTATTGAGTCTAGTTTCTTATGGAAGAAACGTTGTAAGCAATAGAATTGTAAATCATGAGATATAATAGGTTTTGTGAGACAAGGTCAGAATGAATTCGGGTTCCCCTGTTCTGACTTTGAAAAATCATAAAAAATTGAATAAAAATAATTATGGGGAGTGGTTTATATTCTTAGAATCCTTAGTGAGTCTATTTTTTTATGGTACAAACGAGAACATTATTTTAATTCTGTACAATGAGATATCTGAGATTTTGTGAAGAGATAGCAGAACTTTCAAACAATGAAACAGGGGAAACTTTAACGAATAAACTGTACTAATTGGCTAAGCCAAAAATTATGAAAATTTTATGGTGTGAAGATATGTGAGTCTAGTTTCAAGGAAAATTAACGGTTCTTCATTTGGAGTTCTGTAGCTCGAAAAATAAATAATTTAGTGACTATGACTCAAGTAGACAGCTTTGAATGAACTATAAATAGTAATAGAATTATAATGAATGCTACATGTGAACATGAAATGTATTGAATTGATAATTGAATTTATTTATTAAGATCCGGAAAACTCAAACACAAAGCTAAATCGAGGAAAGGAAAAAGTTCCGGATTAGTAGATTTTGTATACAAACTAGAATCGAGGTAAGTTCGTGTAACTTGAATTGTACTCTTAAATGCTTGAAATGTATGTTATTGATGTGAATATAATTTGAATGTTCATTGTATGAAAATTGATGAAACATTGATATATTTGGTAAAAAGGGAAAGAAATCCCGGTTGAATGAAAGGAAAATTCGATGGATCTCTGAAAAGGAATTGACGATAAAAAGGATCTAGCCCGGACGGGTGATCCTATCCTGATATAGCCCTCCCGAAGAATATGTGGAAAATGGATTTAGCCCGGACGGGTAATCCGAATTAGGGTCTGAATTTAGCCTGGACTGGTAATTCAGATCCAAACTCATTAGAGTAATTGTCGTTGTAGGGGATTTAGCCTGGACTGGTAATCCCGCTGTAAAGATGAGGTTCGCGGGAGTGTGCTCTCTGAAATGAAAATGTGCGCACATGAATATGAATTGACGGACCCGAATTCGTACACTAAAGTGTACCTCTGAAAATCCATCGAAATTCCGAGTAATTCAATGGGATAAATATAAAAAAAAAATATGGAAATTATGGTATTGATGAGCTCATCAATGATAGTATATATTATTGATATATGAAAATTATTGGACTGACTTGAATGTTGAGTTTTTAAATGTTAAGGTAATAATGCATTGAATGGATATATAAATGGTTATTACATTATATTGAAAATGTTAGGTAAGTATAATTCTTGTTACATGGGCTTACTAAGCACAAAGTGCTTACTCTGTTTCCTTTTCCCTATTTTGTAGTATTAAGAGCTCGGAGGTCAGATTCGGTGGGAGACACATCACACTATCAACCCCAAGATTTCGGTATATAAAGAAACTTTATTTTGGAAATCAATGGCATGTATAAGCTAATAAAGTAGATGTTAATATGAAATGAATGTAAGGTCAGCCATTGGTATGGCTAACAAATTTCTAGTTTCAGTATGTAATGAGGTTATCTTATAAATTTGCATGGATCTATTTTGAAGGTATGTTGATTGGATTGGTTGATATGAATTAGTCTCGGTTTAAAAAAAAATTTTGCAGGGAAGACTAGATTGTTTATAAAGGAGTTATATTGAGTAAAAAAAAAATTTTTGTAAGCTCCGGTAATGCCTCGTTCCCTATTCCGATAATGAATACGGGTAGGGGGTGTTACATTTTATACCTCTCAGGATCCTCAAATAGATCGCCATCATTTTTCGTGAGATGCAAATTAGGAACCATAGGAGTGTTGCATGGTTTGACTCCTATTTTCCCTTTTTTTTGTTGACAAGTTAAGCACATACTTTCTTTGAGATAAGAAAATCCCTTTCTTACTCCTTGTCACCTCCACTTCGAAAAAATATTTTAGCCCCCCCAAGTCTTTTGTGGGAAATTACTATGAAGAAATGACTTCAGAGCCAAAATTTTTACACTATCATTCCGTGTAATGATGATGTCATCAACATATACAACTAGAAGAATTATGCCAATCTAAGAATTTTTTTAGAATACTTAATGGTCAATTTTACTTTTCTTCAAACCATAATTTGGATTGTTGGAAAAATGGGTTTGAAAAACGCAACGGAAAATAAGTTTAAGGGAAAAACCAGAGTTTTAATTTTTTTTTCCAAAATAAAAATTTGATTGTGATATCTGAAGTAATAAACACTTAATTACAATTGTACCTTTACGATTCGTCTAGGATGAACGCGTCGACCGAGTAGCCTTCTCTGCTATCCTCAAGCTCACGTTTGCTGAGTGTGTGCTCACTTCGAATCAGAAAAATTTTCACAAAAATTATCAGTGGGGTAATTTCACAATTTCTTTAAACTTTTAAGTCAAGTTGTAAATAAGAAAAATGTCTCTAAAAATCTTCTAAAATAATTTCTTCAGAGAATTTTCTCCCTACAATTTTTTTCTTGAATTGAATTGAATTGAATTGAAGTGTGTGAAAAATAATGACCCAATGCTCTCTTTATATAGAGAGAATTTAGAGAGTTCAGCTATAATTAAACTTAATCACTCTAAGAATAAAAAAATATAATACTTATAAAAGATAAATATTAGATTAAATTCAATATTAAATCTATTAAATTAGTATAATATTTATATATAAGATAAATATTAAACTAAATTTAATAATAAGATAATCACTTTTAACATTAAATTAATAAAATACTATCAAGATAACCATTAAATTTAATTTAATTTAATATTAAAATAATATTATTTTTAGAATAGTTAATCTAAAATCAAATTATCCAGTAGAGTCCCATTATGAGTATAATTCTTCCACTGCTCAACCACCGAAGAACCACTGCAGTCGACCATAGGCCGACCACTCAAATGACACCGTCGTAGCCACCAGTAAGAGTAAAATTCCTATTTTGGAAGTTAACATATCAATGTTCCTTTCGACATTAAATCTCGACCTTAAATTTGAAGTAATTTGATAAGTTTTGTTAGAATTAAGTGACCCAAATTCTTATTTAAATAAAATACAATGGTAAAATAAAATAAAAGAAGAATCCCTATAGAATTACACTTCTTTTATTTTATTTTGAATAAGGTTTTTTAAACCTTATTAAACTCCATCTGTTTGATATTGATTAGAATAAGGAGTTTCAATCTTACTACTCCTATTAGAATATGGCTTTATAAGCCTATAAATAGACATGGTCTATTCCTCTTGTAAACGATTTCGAATTCGACATAGTGAATTTTCTTCTCCTCTGCCCGTGGTTTTTTCCCGAAAGGGTTTCCACGTAAAATCTGTGTGTTCTTTATTTTTATTTCTATTTTTTTTCTTTGCGATATATTGCCATTACCGACGTTATATTTTTTTACAAATTGGTATCAGAGCTTCCGGGTTTTCATCTCGATCACTGTAATGGCGTCATTGAAGTATGAAATTTCGCTGTTGGATCGCAACACCAGATTCGCGTTGTGGCAGATAAAGATGCAGGCAGTTCTTGCACAGATGGATTTAGAGGAAGCCCTGCTAGGGGTAGATAAGATGCCTTCAACATTGACGGAGGAAGATAAGAAGCGCAAGGATCGAAAGGCATTAACACAGTTACATCTGCATTTATCTAACGAAATTTTGCAGGATGTGATGAAGGAGAAGACTGCCGCAGCATTATGGAAGAGGCTAGAACAAATATGTATGTCGAAAACTCTAACCAGCAAGTTGCATATGAAGCAACGACTTTATGCTCATCATTTGGAGAAAGGTGCGTCTGTGCACGAACACTTAACAGTGTTTAAAGAAATTCCCTCAAACTTGGAAGCCATGGAGGTTCAGTATGATAAGGAAGATCTAGGGTTGATTCTACTTTGTTCGTTGCCCCAGTCTTATTCAACCTTTAGAGACACGATTTTATATAGCCGCGAGTCTCTCACAGTTGATGAGGTTTATGATTCTTTGACCTCGTATGATAAGATGAAGCATCTTGTGGTTAAACCCGACTCCCAGGGAGAGGGTCTTATTGTTCGTGGGAGACAAGATCGGAATGCTGATGATGATCGTGGAAGGACACAGGAAAGGAATCCTCGCGGTAAATCTAAGGGTAGATCAAAGTCTTCAAACAGAGGTAAAACTTGTAACTTCTGCAAGAAGAAAGGGCACATTAAATCTGAGTGCTATAAGCTACAGAACAAGATTAAAAGGGAGGCTGCGAATCAAAAGGGAAAACAACCAGAAAATTCTGGTGAAGCTGATATTGTAGAAGACTACAGTGATGGTGAACTTCTAGTCGCTTCTGTCAACAATTCTAAAGAGAGCGAGGAGTGGATACTTGATTCAGGCTGCACCTTCCACATGAGTCCCAATCGGGATTGGTTTACAAATTACGAAACGGTGTCTGAAGGTATTGTTTTGATGGGAAATAATGCTTCGTGTAAAATCGCAGGTGTTGGAACAATTAAAGTTAAGATGTTTGATGGAGTTGTCAGAACACTTAGTGACGTACGGCATGTTCCAGAATTGAAGAGAAATTTAATTTCGTTGAGTACTCTTGATTCAAAAGGGTACAAATACACAGCTGAAAGTGGGATGTTAAAGATTTCCAAAGGTTCCCTCATTGTGATGAAAGGGCAGAGAAAGAATGCCAAGTTATATGTTTTGCAGGGTTCTACTGTTATTGGTGATGCAGCTGTCGCTTCCTCTTCTTTGTCAGATGATGATATTACTAAACTTTGGCATATGCGCCTAGGGCATATGAGTGAGAATGGCATGGCAGAATTGAGCAAAAGAGGACTTCTTGATGGGCAAGGAATTTGCAAACTGAAGTTCTGTGAGCACTGTGTTTTTGGGAAACAAAAGAGAGTTCGATTCACCAGAGGAATCCATAACACGAAGGGAATATTGGAGTATATTCATTCTGATCTGTGGGGGCCATCAAGAGTGCCTTCGAGAGGTGGAGCTAATTATATGCTAACTTTTATTGATAATTTTTCCAGAAAAGTTTGGGCATTCTTCTTGAAGCAGAAAAGCGATGTGTTTTCCGCATTTAAGTCTTGGAAAACTATGATTGAAAAACATACGGGAAAACAAATAAAATACCTCCGCACAGACAATGGCTTAGAGTTTTGTTCTGATGAGTTTAACAAACTGTGTAAGTCAGAAGGAATCGTGAGACACTTGACAGTTCGTCATACTCCACAACAAAATGGCGTTGCAGAACGAATGAACAGAATGATTATGGAGAAGGTTCGATGCATGTTGTCAAATGCCAACTTACCAAAGTCGTTTTGGGCCGAAGCAGCCTCTACTGCATGTTTTTTTATCAACCGATCTCCATCCGTTGCCATTGAGAAAAAGACTCCACAAGAGGTATGGTCTGGTAATCCTGCTAATTATTCTGATTTAAAAATCTTTGGGTGTCCTGCGTATGCTCATGTTAATAATGGAAAATTGGAACCAAGATCCATTAAATGTGTTTTTCTTGGTTATAAAGCTGGTGTAAAAGGGTATAAGTTATGGTGTCCTGAAAATAGAAAAGTTGTGATTAGCAGAGATGTTGTTTTTGATGAAACTGCTATGCTACCTAACTTATCTCTTAAAGACTCTTCCAATAAAGAAAATCAAAAGCAAGTGGAGCATCAGATTAATATAGAGTCAACTCCTCAAGCCAGTACAAAAATTGAGAATAGAGTTGCTTCTTCACCACAATACTCTATCGCCAAAAATAGAACTAGAAGAGAAATTAAACCCCCAAAGAAGTATGCTGAGGCTGACCTAGTTGCTTATGCTTTAAATGTGGTTGAAGATATAGATGCAAACCAAGAGCCGTCAAATTATTCTGAGGCGGTTAGCTGTGAAGACTCAGAAAAGTGGATGTTTGCTATGCAAGAGGAAATAGAATCACTCCACAAAAACAAAACATGGGATCTTGTGAAACTTCCTAAAGGTAAAAAGGTTGTTCGCTGTAAATGGGTGTTTAAAAAGAAAGAAGGGACTCCAGGAGTTAAAGAACTCAGATATAAAGCAAGACTTGTTGCAAAGGGTTACAGTCAAATTCCAGGAGTGGACTTTACAGATGTGTTCTCCCCAGTTGTGAAGCATAGTTCGATTCGAGCTTTGCTTGGTATTGTGGCCATGCAAGATTTGGAGCTTGAGCAGTTAGATGTAAAAACTGCATTTTTGCATGGAGAGCTTGAGGAAGATATTTACATGCAACAACCAGAGGGTTTTACAGTCTCAGAAAAAGAGGACTATGTTTGCTTGCTGAAAAAGTCTCTTTACGGTTTGAAATAGTCACCAAGACAGTGGTACAAGAGGTTTGATTCCTTTATGACTTCTCATGATTTCAAAAAGAAGTAGTTTAGACAGCTGTGTTTACTTTAAGAAAAACAGTGATGGTTCTTTTGTGTATCTACTTCTTTATGTTGATGACATGTTGATAGCAGCAAAAGATAAAGGAGAGATAAGAAATGTCAAAGCCCAACTAAGTGAAGAATTTGAGATGAAAGATTTAGGACCAGCAAAGAAGATACTTGGTATGGAGATTCTCAGAGATAGAAAAGCAAGTAAATTGTACCTAAGTCAGAAGGGGTACATTGAGAAAGTTCTTTGCAGGTTCAATATGCAGAGTGCTAAGCCTGTTAGTACTCCTTTAGCAGCCCATTTTAGACTTTCATCGGCTTTGTCTCCACAATCAGATGATGAGATTGAGTACATGTCACATGTTCCATACTCTAGTGCAGTGGGATCTCTCATGTATGCTATGGTTTGTTCACGTCCAGATTTATCATATGCAGTCATGCAGTTAGCAGATACATGGCAAATCCTAGTAAAGAACATTGGAAAGTAGTTCAGTGGATTTAAGATACTTACGAGGTACTACTGATGTTTGCTTACAGTTTGGAAGAACTAGAGATGGAGTCATTGGGTATGTTGATGCTGATTTTGCTGGAGACCTTGATAGAAGAAGATCTCTCACTGGTTATGTCTTTACAATCGGAGGTTGTGCAATCAGTTGGAAAGCTACTTTGCAAACTACAGTCGCTTTGTCTACCACTGAAGCTGAGTACATGGCGATTACTGAGGCTTGTAAAGAAGCTATTTGGTTGAAGGGACTCTTTAGTGAGCTCAATGAAGACATTCAAATCAGCACAGTATTTTGTGACAGTCAGAGTGCCATCTTCCTTACAAAAGATCAAATGTTTCATGAGAGAACAAAACACATTGATGTTCAGTATCATTTTGTTCGTGATATTATTGCTCGTGGTGATATTGTTGTGAGCAAAATTAGTACTCATGAAAATCCTGCAGATATGATGACTAAGTCAGTTCCTATAACCAAGTTTAAGCATTGCTTAGACTTGGTTGGTGTTCATTGTTGAAGTTAAACCCTTAAGGGGTTTTATGGAAGAGGTGGAGAACTTGTTCGTTGAGAGTTCGCGATGAAGAACTTGTTCGTTGAGAATTCGTGTCAAGGTGGAGATCGTTAGAATTAAGTGACCCAAATTCTTATTTAAATAAAATACAATGGTAAAATAAAATAAAAGAAGAATCCCTATAGAATTACACTTCTTTTATTTTATTTTGAATAAGGTTTTTTAAACTTTATTAAACTCCATCTATTTGATATTGATTAGAGTAAGGAGTTTCAATCTTACTACTCCTATTAGAATATGGCTTTATAAGCCTATAAATAGACATGGTCTATTCCTCTTGTAAACGATTTCGAATTCGACATAGTGAATTTTCTTCTCCTCTGCCCGTGGTTTTTTCCCGAAAGGGTTTCCACGTAAAATCTGTGTGTTCTTTATTTTTATTTCTATTTTTTTTTCTTTGCGATATATTGTCATTACCGACGTTATATTTTTTTACAAGTTTCATGACATTATTCGTATTTCATTTACATTCTTTCGTGATGTCAATTACTCTCCAAGTCATCTAGCTTAATTAGCATCACAATAGTTTATATCATAACTTCACATAATTTATTCCACCAATATAGTATTAATTACCCATATCAATTCTAACGTAGCATATAATAAAGTTATTTACCTTGATCACTTATCATACTTTGAATTGTCATTAGCTTTCATGATTCTATAACGTCACCAACAAATATAAGATGAGCTAAAACATTCTTTCACTAATAATAACTGAGGCAAAAACTAAACAACAAGTTAAGCATAGGATAAGAATATACTAATCAGCACATATTGAATTAGAGATTACTTAACTACGATTTCCGCCTTCCTTTAACTCTCGACATCCTGACGTTGTGTTTAATCACATACGATAAATTTGGTAATAAAAATAATATTAGTTTTACACAAACGCATGAATAACATAGTTTGTATTTTATTTGTTTTAGTCTCTTTATTCGAATTGCTCGTATCCTTCTATATTTAGCATTGAATTTCATATTTGTTCACTAGAGATCTCTTACTTTCAATCTATAAAATAATTTCTTAACAATTTTCATTTTATTCAATTTAATCTCTAATACCTTAAAATTAACTATAAGGCTTAGTTGAATTTCCAATTAAATCTAACACCTTTCACTACATTTTAATACAGTCCTAACATAATCTATACATATCCTTTATAATTCATCATCATCAAGCTCCAATTTCACTAAAATTCAACAATGGTAACTTGATTTAACTTTAACAATTTAAAAATTTATCACTTGGGCTAACTTCATTAAGCTTAAATAATCTAAAATCTATAAAAATTTCAAAGGAAAAGATTTAATTACCTTATTAAATTTGGACCGAATAGCTAATAGAATAAAGATAATTTTTCTTCTTTCTTTTAAGCCTTGGACGACAAAACTAAAGAAAAAAGATGGTGACTTTTTTCTCTTTCCCACTCACTTAAATATATATACTTTAGACTAATGAATTAATTAACTTAATTAATCATCATCATATAGTTAATAATAGAAGGTTTAACCATAATAACATAATAAGGCAAATTAGTGATAATGGAGGAATATAATCATTCCATCCCACTAAACTTATATTTAATAATGGTTAAATAGCCATTAGCTTACTTGCATAATTATTTGTTATGTCCTCAATCATTTCTTAAATTAAAACTTAATAGCAACTGCATTTCAATGTAGTCCTTATACTGATTTAATTACTTGATCGTCTGCTAATATATTTTCAAATTAAACATGGAAATTCTTCTATCCATAATTTTACTTACTCGCTTTATGAAATTCAATTTCGAAACCACATTTTTAAACATAGACTAAAATTGGGTTGTTGCAATATGGAATAGGTTGGAAGCTTGTTTTTTTTTTTGAATAAAACAGATTGGGCTTATTATTGCTTTAAGAATAAAACAGACAACTTATAAATGCCTTATTTGTACCAGATCAAAGAAAAAAGTCCAGAAAATATCTTCGAAAAAACAAAAAACAATTAATGAAAAAATTGAAAAGACTAAAGAAAACTGTCACCGCATTTTACGCCCAATCAGCTAACGTACGCCTGTCAGTAACATCATTTCCATTTATTGCTTCCTTTAATGGCTTGTAAAAACCGAGGCTTTCCTTTTCATTTCGTCTGATTCCCCAGTTTCATCTCCATTCCCCTTCCCCATTTTCCTTTCTTCCCTCAACTTATCAGTTTGGTTCCCGCAAGCTCTCATTTCTCGCCTGAGATTCGGCATAATATGGTACTCCACCGATCAGGTAACTCTCTTCTTTCCTCTTTAACGCTTCTGTAGCTAGAGTGTGGGCTAGGCTATTTGCTGATCTAGGGATGAAATTGAATCTGATTGTCTTGAATACTGCCTGCATCTGATGAATGTCATTAATATATGCTCCGATCTGAGATCTGTCGAAACCTGGGTTTTTACACTTCTTGATTACTGTTAACGAATCACCTTCAACACAGATTTCTTCTTTTTATATGTTTATCCCCATCTGTACTGCTTCCCGGCAAGCAATGGCTTCGGCTGCAAAAGCAGAGTCCACCATATCATGAATTGATGTGCCGGAGACAAGAACTCTCCCTTCACTATTTCTGGCCACGATCACTGAAGTGGACTGATGCCTATCCTTATCAAAAGCGCCGTCGAAGTTTATTTTTACAACTTGTTGAGGTGGGTTTTGCCATCTACTCTCAATCTTTATGACTTTTGTTGTTCTGTTCTTCACAACATCAAGTTCATGTATATAGTTTAGCACAAAGTTTGCAATCTCCTTACCCGTTTTATTTGTTCTTTCATGTATCCGAGCATTTCTGTCCCTCCAGATGGCCCATAGCGTTCCGCAGAATATTCGACATAGATCCAACCGAAGAGTATTCATAGTTTTGGTAAGCCACTGGATGAAAGGCAGAGAACTAAACTGGGTATGATTAACATCTTGAATGTGTGACCAAACTACTATTGATAGAGGGCATTCTCTGAGCAGGTGATCTACTGTTTCTGTTTCTAGTCCACATGTCGGGCAAGAGGCATCTGCAAGTAGCTTCTTGTGGAAAAGATTTTCCCGAATGGGTAAATAGTTCCAGGAGACTTTCCAAACAAAGATTTTTACTTTTGTGGGTAGTTCAATATTCCATAATTTTCTGTAAAACTCCTTGTAGACGTTTTGTATAGCATAAGCTCTAGGATCAAAGCTTTGTAATAGTTTATAGGCGCTATTTACTGAGAATTCTCCTGACTGTTCACCACTCCAAGCACGAAAGTCTTCATGAGGGATCTTCGCTAATGGGATTCGCAGAATTCGGTCCGTCTCATCAGCTGCAAAGGTATGTCTAATCACCTCCCGATTCCATTCTCTTGATTGACTATCAATGAGCTCAGCAACATTAATTAAGCTCGAACCATCGACAGCAGTTAATAATCTGGAATTAACACAACTTGGAACCCACAGGTCTCTGCTAATAGAGATATTCATACCCGTTCCAACTTTCCATATGAGGCCTTTTTCCAAAACACCTTTTGTAGCCCAAATGCTGCGCCATACAAAAAAATGTTTATTTCCCAACTGTGAATTAATGAAATCATCTCTCGGAAAATACTTTGCTTTGAACACCTGCGCAACTAATGAATTTGGATTTGTAAGAAACCTCCAACCCTGTTTTGCCAAAAGAGCAATATTAAATTGCGCTAAATCTCGAAACCCAATCTACCTTCATTTTTAGGTCGACATAACTGATTCCATTGACACCAGTGTATTCCTTTTCTGCCTTTACCTTTTTGCCACCAAAACTTTGCAAAAATGCTCTCCATTGTTCTGCATAATGAATTCGGAAGAAGAAAACACGACATTGCGTAAGTTGGTATAGCCTGTAGGACTGCCTTAATAAAAACTTCCTTGCCTCACTGGGATAGGAATCTGTTGGTCCATCCTTCAATACGCATTAAAGCTCGGTCTACAATACTCTGAAACGACTCTTTCTTTTTTCTCCCAACCATATTAGGCAGCCCTAAATATTTCTCTGGATTAGTTGCAGTTCTGACTCCTAAAAGTTTTGACACTGCATCTTTGTCAACTTCAGCTGTGTTTGGATTGTAGAAAACTGTAGACTTTGCAAAATTTACACATTAACCTGAACAACTTTCATAATCCTGAAGAATGTTCCTTAGAATTTCTGCCCCTCTGCTAGATGCTTCCCCAAATAGAATACAATCATCAGCAAATAACAAATGCGAAATCTCTGGCCCACTTCTGCTTGCTTTTGTACCTCGTAGAAGTCCTTCTCTTCTTGCTGTTCTCATTAAAGATGAAAATCCCTCGCTGCAAATTAGAAAAAGAAATGGACTTAGTGGATCACCTTGTCGGAGACCTCTGTAGGAAAGAACAGACTTTCCCTTCTTCCATTAATGTTAACTGCATAAGACACTGAAGAGACACATCTCCTTATGAGCTCCACCCATTCTCTCACAAAACCCATCTTTGTCATTACCTCTTCAATAAACCCCCATTCTACCCTGTCATAGGCTTTGCTCATATCAAGCTTTACTGCCATAATTCCTTTCTTTCCTGTACATTTCTGACGGAGCGTATGTAGAATTTCATATGCTAAAAGCACATTATCTGAGAGAAGACGCCTTGGGACAAAAGCGCTTTGAACTTTATCAATGCATTTATCAATAACAGTCTGAAGGCGATGAACTATAGCCTTAACAATAACCTTATAAACAACTGTGCATAAACTGATGGGCCTGAAATTAATCATCTTTGTAGGTCTTAGAATTTTTGGAATGAGCACAACATCTGTCTTATTAAAATCTTCCACAGGCCTTTTATCATTCAACACTCCTAAGCAATATTCAGTGACTTCCTTTCCAACAATATGCCAATACCTTTGAAAGAAAAGTGCTGGAAAACCATCTGTTCCTAGAGCTTTAGTAGGACCCATCTCTTTCAAAGCTACTTGTATGTCTTCTGCCGTAAAAGGAGAGGCCAAAAATTCATTATCCTCATAAGAGATTTTACCTTCAATGCCTTCTAACACCTTACTAGCATTAGCCATACCTCTTGATTTGAATAAATCTTGGAAGAAAGTTGTTGCCGTAGCCATGATCTCTGCTCCCTCTTCGATTTCTCTCCCCTCATCCGTTTCCAGCTTTGAAATTGTATTTGCTCGCCTCTGAACAACGGCCCACTTATGAAAATAAGCCGAGTTTTTGTCCCCAAGCTTTAGCCAGTTAGCTCTCGCTCTTTGTTCCCATTACATCTCATCTTTGTCAATTTCCAAATTTAAATGGACTTTAGTGTCAATGATTTCCGCCATAGTGTCATCATTGACTTCTCCTCAAGTAGTAATTCCAGCTTCTGTGTTAACTCTTTTTTTAGGCCCTCCTTTTCTTTTACTTTTGCACGTGCACACTCTTTTAAGCAAAACTGTAATTGTTCTAGTTTCTCCATCAATGGTCCTGCACCCAACTCCCAAAATTCTTTAACAACGCATTCAAAAGATTCTTCCATAGTCCACCATGCTTCAAAGTGAAATCTTTTACTTCTTGTAAATGCAACAGATTTTTTTGTATTTAACAAAAGTGGACAGTGATCTGAAGAAGAATAAGGAAGATGTTGAACAATGCCTAAAGGGAATAACTTCATCCAAATTTCATTTGCAACCCCCCTGTCCAGCCTTTCGCGTATATTCGTTTCTAGTAAATTTCCCCTCTCCCATGTGAACCACACACCCGAATAACCAATATCCACCAACTGGCAGTCATCAAGAGCCTCCCTAAAAGCATCCATCCTCCTCGTATCCCTTTGTGTTCCTCCACTCTTCTCAAAAGAATACAGAATTTCATTGAAGTCACCTTCAACAAGCCAAGGATATCTATTCTCATGAGCGAGTCTTCTAAGCAGATTCCATACTGTATTTTTCTCTTTTAAATAAGGGGATCCATATATACCAGTAAATCATCATTCTCCTATCATATCATCTTCTTTAATAATAACATCAATATGCCACTTCGAAAAACTTCTCAGATTAACTTGAATATCTTCCTTCCATGCTAAACAAAGCCCACCCCTCGATCCCTCAGCTTCCACTTCAATGCCACACATAAAACCACATTTTCTTCGAACCCTTTCCATCCGATGCTTATCCAGTTTCGTCTCCATTAAGAAGACCAATTGGGGATTATGCTGCTTAATCAAGTAACGCAGCCTACGGACTGCCCGTGGACTCCCCAATCTACGGACGTTCCAACATATGCTTTTCATTATGATCAGTCGGCTTGCCTGGAGGCAGCCGCCGATATAAAATTGGGTGGAACCACATTGTCCTCTGAGAACTCCATCATAATGTTTGCAGAAAAGTCTTTACAACCCATAGATTCATCCAGTTTCAGTCTTTTCAGTCCTTCCTTTTCGAGGTTCTCTTCACAAATAACGCCATCTTCGTTTTCAAAAGACTTCCTTTTACCCGCAATCCGTTCAGTATTAAGAATTTCAGACGTACTTCTTGAATTCCTTCTGGTCCATCTCATTTTCTTGGTGGTTTCGCTGGCTTTTTCCTCCAGTTTATTCATCTCCCCCGACTCTAGCTTCTCAGATATACCCTCCTGGAACGTAAGTCCCTCCTCCCAATTAGCCAACTTCCTACCACTTAAAATATTACCACTTTTTGCGTCCAGTTCTGCCACGTTACTTGAATCTTCAGTACCCACCTTTGAACTTCCTGTATATAAGCATTGAGGGCCCCGTTTATTTGTGAACTCTTTGAATTTCATACTTTCTTTTCCAATTGCTTTAGATTCTGCTTTTAAAGCAATTGAAAAAGGGGGATCATCTTGAATTCTGTTTTTCACTTCAGCACTGAGCAGCACACAATCTGGAAGGCCATGGCCCAATCTCCCACAACCAAAGCAATAAACTGGTAATTTCTCGTACTTGAATGGAATCCATGCATTAACACTGTTACTGCTTGAGACAAAAATCCCTCTCCTTAACGGTTTCTGAACATCCAACATAACTCTGAGTCTACAAAAATCTCCATTAATCTCAGATCTGATAATACCCCCAAAAGTACTTCTAATTGCATGTAAAAGATCTTTTTTTATCAAAATCTGGTAAACATGGGCCTATCTTGATCCAATAAGGTGATGCAGTAAGACAAATCTGATCTCTATCAATTGGGCAAGATAACTTATCAAATAAAATAAGGGACTTACGAAATAACCATGGACGCCCTTCAAGAATCAATTCCAGATCTTCCTCTAAGTCGAAACTAATTGAGAATAAATTTTGGCCTTCCAACCGAATCTCAAACTTCTTCTTTGTTTTCCAAATACTCTTTAATTGCGCTTTAAAACTCTCAACATTGAAATTTTTTTTTTGTCCATACTGAGCAGATCAATGTGGGTTTCTCCGACGGCACTACCAGCGATTTTTTTATTGACAATTGGATCAGTTCTTCAACAAGCAGGGCAATCTCCTCGCTATTTTCCCTCTCTCCGCCACCACTCTCCTCCATCCCAAGCCGCAATAGAGATTGCTTTCTCTGGGACTCTATGGACAGCACTCTTGGTTTCAGAGGGTCCTCCTCGTTGGAAGCTTGTTAATTAAGCAGTACATGGACCAAATAGTAAGGTGACTAAATCAAGATGATTAAGTAAGAACTAAGTATGTCCTCAAAAAGACAGTAGGTTAGGGATTTGTTAGAGTTTGTGTGACCCGAATCGCTACTTGTTGAAGAAATAAATATAATAACAAAATAAGGAGATTTTTCAGGATCATATCGCACAAGTTGAATTCATATATAACTATACTTCTACTATTTGGACCAGTGATAAATCATAGATAGGTGAATGAGTTAAATATAAGTAGATTGTGTAACACCTCGAGATGCCCAGTGTTGTAACTCACGTCTCCTCAACGACTGATGGAATTAAATTTTCGAATTTGAGCATCGCATCAAGTGACATTAAATTATTATTTAGCTGTAATACAGAGAAGACATCACAAGTGGATTGTATTTCAAATTATTAAGTGATATAAGACTCAATCATAATGATTAAAGAATTAATTAGTAGATGGTTTTCAAGGACCAGGGACTTGGATAACAATTGCACCAAAGGTCTAAATGTAATTAGACCATGATATATTGGAGTAGTGGCACCGCTCCATCATAGCCACCAATTTCCTTTTTATTAAGTCTAATTAGATAATAGCCATTGATTATAATATAATTATTTTTCCTTATAATAATTATATGTGTTAAAAGTGGTATCCTTCTTCTCCCTTAGAACCTAAATTGGAAGAAAGGAGAAAGCTTGGTTTTATCTCCCATGACCGGCCATTGAATTTAAGGTATACGTGCTTGCTCGTTAATAATTTTCATGGATTTTTCATTTATCGAGCTTAGCTTATTCAACCCACTTATTTAATTTTAGTATTGAAGAAAATTACTGAAGTTATCATTATTGAATTTATAGAGTAATGAGACTTAAAACCAAGGAATTGTTGAGAATTAAGCTTAGTTATGATAAGTTTATGTTAGAAATGTGGTGGAAGTGGTTGATTCAAGTTTTAATTAAGGTTATATGATTAAGTAAGTATTATTAAGGACTTAATTGTAAGGGATGAAAACTTTGAGATTTGTTAATAAATAATGATAGATTGAGGTCCATGTAGTATATTTATGAAGTCGAATTTTGATTCGATCGAGTCAACAATGAGATACTAGTATTTCATATATTAAAATTATAAAAGGATCTTAATTGTAAAGAATTTAATTATGTTTGGTGGTTGGTTGTGCCTATTTTAAATATGTACTAGTATTATTTTTGTAAAAAAATTATGAAACGTAACTAAAGACGAGGTCAGAACATGACGAATAACGAAATTGATTTGGGCTAATATAAATTTTTTTCATCACATAAAATAATTAAATATTTGACTTGTGGAATTATTAATGTTAGTTGTTGTTTTGATTATAGTTAATAATTTTGACTACATTTTTAAATGGAAATTATTGGATTATGATAAATAAATGAGTAATTCTTATTGATATGAGAACTAAAATAAATTGATAGTTAGACATGTGTGAATTAAATGGACATGTACATTATCACTTGGAAGATAATATATATAGAATTAATTTAAGCAAAAGGAGTAAGTAGAAAAATATTAATCTTTTGTATTATGACCGGTAAGTTGTAATTGAGATTTGACATCTTGTTGAATTTATGTATATATCTAATTTGTGCTCTCATGTTTGATTCTCAATATGTATATGTGTGTGTTTCTATACTTCAATCAATAAGTAATTGGAATTAGAAAGATATCAAAAGTGAACATGTTTAAAAGGCACGTATATCCTTAACTCCTTGATACGTACGAGGTACACTAAATAAGTACGTGTTTAACGGATTATTCGATATGTTTAATGAACGTGTACATGCTTGTTATACGATTTTTTATTGCTATCTTTGTTGGATATATATTTTGTGATACATTCGGACAATATTGATGTCAAACATTGTTGAGATACATCAAAAAATATAAATATTAGTGATTATGAAAATAATGGTATGTTGCTTTGATTATAATGTGTTTTGATGAATTACTAATAGTGAATAATGGCCTAT
The DNA here is from genome assembly GCA_005393395.2 of Gossypium australe. Lineage (NCBI taxonomy): Eukaryota > Viridiplantae > Streptophyta > Magnoliopsida > Malvales > Malvaceae > Gossypium > Gossypium australe. The sequence continues at coordinate 92,316,277 of CM016618.1, read as the reverse complement.
TAACCTTGTTGGATAGAGTTACGAGTATAGTCGGCACACCATAAGATTCGTTTTGATAGGTAAGAGATTCAACGCTATGCGCGTATTATATTGTGATAGTTCTCTAAAACCCTGGGGATTGAGAATGTATCACCAACTCAAATACCCCTAGTGTATTTTGGTATGATTGGTGGGATCGGTGCATTTATGCTCGATTAGCACTTTGATGCATATACTGGTGTGTTGGTGGACCAAATCTAAGTCAATTAATAGGGGACAAAACGAGAAAATGAATGTGTAATATAAATGATAATTAAATGTGATTAAAATGTGAAATTTTATGCTAAGTATATGTGTTATTGAAATGGAAATATAATGAGAATAAGAGATATGGTTTGATATGATTAAATAGATGAAAATACTTTAGAGGTGTATTGAAACTTCAATATGTGTAAGTAAACATTACATTAATACAGACATGGTTACGTGGTAAATGACTCTAGAGTACCTGGAGAATTTAATGGTTCATATGAATATTTGTTTATATGGATATTGATAATGCAATGGTTTTGATTAATATGTCAATTCATGTTACTTGACTTATTTATTTAATTTATATTATATTATAATTGAATTTGAATTATGTTAGCACTACTGAGTAATCAATACTCAATATATGGTTATGTTTGTTTTTGTACGCAAGTCTCAGATTAACTTTAATAGACTAAGGTTGTAAAGCATCCAAGGTTATAGTGGCTCAGCTCAACTCAAATCATGTTTACACATGTTGTATGCACATCTAATTAATGGCATATACCTAGGTTGAGTCTTATTATTGAATGCTTATTTTGTTGGCTTTGGTATGTTTTGGTATTTGTTCTTATATGTAGTTTATGAAACCAATTTCAATTCTTGATTTGGCAAGTTAAAATGTTTGATTATAAGAGTTCACTTTTATGATTGACTTTGTTAGTTTGTGGTGGTTTTTAAATGCCATGTTTGTAAGGTGTATAAATATGTCTAGTATGTTAATTTGATGTATAAGTGATTGGTAATAAGTTGGTATAAGGTAGGTGTGAAATAGTTGGTAAGTTGTAAGCTTGTAAATGTTCATTTTAGGCTATTTTACGTTAGTGTCTTGAGACAGTACGTACATGTCCTGATATCACAAGAATAAAAATAATCATTTTGTATTTTTTTGAGTTTGAGTTTGAGTCTCGAGACACGTTGAACATGTCTCGAGACATATATTGCTAGGACTCGAGATAAGAATCTCTTAGTCTTGAGACATATTGTACGTATGTGATAGTATGAGCTTGGATTTAAATTCTTACTCATATTGTAAACTAGGGATTTAATCATCAAAGATATTTGAAATCTATAATGCATGTACATGGATAGTAGTGATGATTGATTTGAAATTGTCTGATGTTCACAGATTAAAGTTGCGGAAATTTATTTAGCCTAAGTTGTTTTGGCAAAGTTATGTGACGTCAAGCATTCAGATTTGGTGATCGAGTCGAGTGTGGGATGTTATATGGCTAGGTGCAGTGGCAACATTAGCACTTAGAGTTCTAGGAATGTGATTCTGAAGCTTTCTACAATCCCGTTTAGTGTGACCCAACTCATGGCAATAATAACACTCAATGTCCCTGAAACACTATTGCGGCCATCGACTGTTTTCTCTTGATTTCCCCTTCCTCTACGAGTCCGCTTTCGGACAAAATGATGGTTGCCTCCTTTAGGGACAAGTATCATATTTTTCGGTATAGACATAATGGCCTATGTACAAAGAACTGTGGAGAAGGCATCTTGAAGAGGCGTAATTTCCCCACAAGAAAGAATCTGAGATTTCGCAGCCTCAAACTCAGAAGGAAGATCAGCTAAAAAACTCATCACTGCCATTTGCTTTCGTTGAGCTTGCTGCACTTTGATGTCTAAACTGAATGGTAACAACATATTAGACTGTTTTTCAGCACGATAAAAGGCTTTGCACACCTCAAACATGCGCGAGATGTTCTCTTTGCCAGAATACAAAAATTCCAAATAGTCCATTAGACTGTTAACAATTCTGATAAAATTTTAAAAGAATGATACTAATAAACCTAAATTAGGAAACTAAATTCTTTTCCATTCTCACTCAAATTAAATGCTTTTATTTTCACCCCACTATTTAATTAGCTCATCCAAAGTAATATCCATAAATTTTCCCTTTTTTTTTTTTTTTGCATGTTTTTGAACAATTTGCTTATAGGTATCTAAACTTTTCAATACCATATAAACCCATCTTCTTTTATGCTATAATAGACACTATTATTTGAATATTTGATCGAGTTGGATCATCTATTAATAAAGGATTCAGTTAAAAAATTATAAAAAATTTATGTAAAAATATTGGGGTTTTCAAAGATTGATGGTTGGGTCTTTCATGATTTTTCTCCAAAAAAATTTATTTGAATTTATGGCCCTAATTATTTTATTGTCCATTTCTTTCTTTTTAAGGTTTTTTGCAGAAAATGCGTTTTCTCTCACTTGATAATATTTAAAAGGAAAATGATTTTTATTATTTTATTGATAAATTAAATGCAGTTTAAAAAAATATCTAATTAAATTTAAAAATATTAAAAATATGTAAATTTATAAAATATATTATAATTAAGTATAAATAAAAATATTTTAAAATCATTTAATTTGAACTTGACCCTAGTCAAGCCAACTTAAGATCAAAAAATCATCATCTAGGTTTAAACCAAGGCAAGTTAAGTTTATCGAGTCATGTGAGCCACTCAATCTTTTGACAAGTATCACTCTGAATATAAAATTTGGGTATAAGTAATATATTTATACTAATAATCAAATTTACTGAATTGATGTCATGACTTAAATGAACATAAAGACCAACTCAATTGAAAAAAAAAATCAAAAATAAACTACCAAATATTTTGATAATTGTGTATCTAAAGGCAAATAGGGTAAAAAAAAAAAATCAATAATACTAGTTTGTTTTGTGGGAACAAAAAGCAAATTAGAAATCAATTAATCATAGCATATCCTCCCTTTAGTCACTAGAATAACATCATCACGAAGCAGATTAAGCGCTTCATCCGATGGATGCCTGTAAGTTTGAGTCTCCAACGATGAGCTCAATGCCATCTTAGTTAAAGAATGAACAACATTGCATTCCCTATAAGTGTGTTCAATTATAACATCCCAATCCCTCTTCAGCAAAAATTTGATTTGTTGTAGGATTGTAAGCGACCTGAAATATTCATTAAGTACAGGTAAGAAAAGATGAGTCTGAGATCAACGTTAGTAATCATGTATGAACCTTTGTAAACCTCTAGTCAGTAAAACGGTATGATATGGATTCCATGGCCGACTGAACATTGATCCAAATTTAAAGTCATGTCGTTTTCTCAAGCTCAATCATGAGTTGTGTTCTGATACGTTGATAATGTTTAGATATAATCACACAACAGGATGAAACACCATAGAATGTCATGAACAATAAGCTCTAAAAAGAAGGTATAGTTCCTCTGGATGCACAACCTACAGTGTGGTTTCACTTTCAAGTGTTGGCACATCTCTTTCCACACCTTTAAGACAACTTGTGCACTCGATGGAGAGTTATCAGTTTTGACCAGGTGAGTTATTAATCTTATCTTTATAAGCAACAAAACTACGATAATTTATCCTTCAGCAAATATAAAGCAAACCATAGATTGAAGACTCCTAATTGATAAAGGGATAAAAGTGTCAAAGAGATGCCTTAGCCATCTCCAATTCATCCTCCCTGGGAGATTGTCTACAAACACCGAAACACACCTATGGCGTTCCCTTGTTCCTCTCATTCTTGGTATATATTGCTCTTTCCTTGGTGTTTTATGTGACATGATATCGTTGGTATATATTGTTGATACTTCATAATGGTATTTTGGATTATAATTTATTGTTGATGTCTTATAATGGTGCTTGAGAGTTGTAGAACAAGGAGTCGCAGAACAAGGAGTCGCAAGGATTAAATAAATTCCAGGTTCTAATAATGATGCATCATTTTATTATAACTTAAAGATACATGAAATTTATGTAACGATACATTAAATAATTTTCCTTTTTTAATCACTATTTTTTAACCATCAAATAATTTTTATCTTTCATACATAATTTTAATGATTTTAGATTAATTTTCTCCCAATTATATCCAATTTCAAGTATTTAAATAGAGTTTCAAATATGCATACAAAATATGATATTTTGGCTTTCTCTTTAATTTTCAAAACCTAATCCCAAGTTCCATGTGAATCCTTTTTGAGACAAAGATCCACGTGGCCTGCCGATAAAACCGTTTTGGCGCGTCCTACGTTTCTTCCCCATGAATCACGAATCTCAACATAACAACAACATTAACAGCCCCATCAATATTACATAAAAAATTATTACAATCCGATAAAATCTTATTTTACAACTTAGATTTAAGACCATCTTTAGTTTCCTTAAACAATATTGAGCTTTATTACACACATTCTGGTATGTTTTTCTTTAGGTCTTCAGTTCTAATGTAAATTTTAGTAATCGTCGTTAGTGAAAGAGTTTTTGTTTTTTTTTTCTTGTTTGGATTTTAGCATTATTAGGAAGTCTTTTTTGTTGTTATTTTTCTTTGTTATTATCATCACCAAACAAAGCATTAATGTAATTCTTCTTTAGATTCATAAATTTACAGAGAGGCTTATCATAAGAATTGGAGAGAACCCGTCATGGAGATGATGATGGTGATAATGATGATGTTGATGATGATGATGATTGGTTCAATGGCAGATGATACCAATGATGTTTACAGTCCATGTGATGATGCCAAAGTGCAGAAACTAGATGGGTTTACATTTGGTGTTGCATTTTCAAAGATGGAATTTTTCTCCTTCGAAAATGTGCAGCTTTCTCCATGTGATAGTCGCCTTGGTTTAGCTACCAAAAGTGCACAACTTGCTGTTTTTAGGCCCAAGCTAGACGAAATTTCTCTCCTTACCATCAATGGCAGCGATCTCGTAAGTATTTTTTTTTTACCTTGATTTCTTTTTATATATTTTACCATAGACATATTGATTTGTTATCAATCAAAGAGACAGAGATTGTTTAGGGCATACAGTTTTTTTGTATTTCATGTCTTGTCCATAGTTTGATATTTATTGCAATAATTTTGGTGTTTCTTTCTTGGTTCTGCATGTATGTCGTGTTGGACTGTGAGAGTTACGTTTAATCACCTTTATTTTTATTATTTTTAAACAAATCAAGCTCTTCTACATAAATCAATTAGGTTAAGCCTTGGGTTTTGTTTTGTAGAACTAGAAAAATCGTATTATGTTCTGAGAAGTAGGTTAATGCAAATGTTAATCAATACTTCTAAAAATTTTGAAACTTTTTTCTTTCTTTCTTTTTTTTCTTGGATTTTAAGCTTAAAGCTGGTGGATACATGGTAGCGTTTGCAGGGAGGAAATATGCAGCCAGATCATTACCGATAATGGTTGCCGATGACAAAAACACCATAACTAGCTTCACTTTGGTAAGAACCTCATTAATGGGTTATTTAGTTATATTTCCGGTCTAATCATACTTGAGAAGGACATTACGCATATATTGTCATCTTTAAGAGTCTTGAGCTTGCAACCTCTTAGAGTTCTCAAACAATTTCGACTCATCTACTATTTCGGAATTTGAGATTAATCTTTCAAAAATTTTTTTTATAATATTATTAATATGTCTAAATTAATAACATTGTTAATTGCTACTGTTAAAATGTAAACTAAATAACTATTAATTAATTAACATATTCAAGGAAATCCATGTTACCACTTTAACAACAATAATTTTCGGTGTTATCAATTTAACCATTAGCGCAATGACAAAAAGACTTTGATTAATTTTAAGTTTATTAAAAGTTTGAACCCCGAACTTATACCCCTTCCATCTCAACAATTCCCTCTAAAAAAAGAGATTAGATCTTAAATTTTAATATAATAGAGGGATTAAAACTGAAATTAGATCTTATTTTTACCTTTATTTTTTATTTTTTGCTTAGATAACATATTTAGTTTGTTTTAAATCCATAGGTTCTTGAATTCAAACAAGGTACTCTACAAAATTTATTTTGGAAAAGTTCTGGTTGTGATTCATGCTCTGGAGAGTCAGCTACTTGTCTCAACAACCAAGACTGTGCAAGACCAACCTCAAAATGTGGGCAAAATGGGTGCAACTTGGGCATACAGTTAGCATTTTCTGGGACAGACAAGAACCTTGAAGCACTCAATTCATGGTACGAAGTCAGCAAATTCCGACAAAATTCACTCTATGGACTGTACGCAGATCTACGTGACAAGCTTTTCTAAGTTTGCAAATTCTCATGAATTGCCGATGGCCTTCGATTTGTTATTATTGATGGTCTAATTCTTCTACTCATTCGAAATTTAGACATTCTGACTCTAATAAACATATTTTGGTTACAACCTTATATTCAAGATTTTTGTTTACTTATCTGGTTTTCTAAACCTTTAAATTAAAATAAAGGGATTAAATTTTAAATATGAAAAGAATATAGACCGAGAGCATAATTAGAAATTTTATAATTTGCGCCAGAAAGTGATGTAGATTTACTTGTAAAAACCCTAAGTAAACCCCAAAACTAATACCTATAAATAGGTGATTGTGCAAGATAGTTTTTCACCAGAAAGGAAAACTAGAATTGTGCTACATTCTTCCCTTAACACTGCATTTTCCTAACCTGCAAAATACAGTATCTAATTGTATCGAAAAATGAAAAATTTGAGTTATACAAAAGATATATATATATATATATATATATATTAATGTTACAGATTTAATTCAAGAAACTCAACATATAGAGCAATCTTCAACAAATCTATAAATTATATATATATATTATGAATTGATTTGATTTGATTTAATTAAAAATTAATTACAAGTTTAATAAAAAAAATTACAAAAAAATAAAAAGGACGTGACATAATTTTAGGAAGGGGCACTGATGGAGGGACGGGATAGGGGTAGAGGATTTGCTTTCTAGAGTCCCCATCACAGTTTTATTAAAGTTGTTCGTATAACTTGAAGTCTTCTTTCTCTATCTTTTCTCAAATTTTCATGTCAGAGTATGTTGACATTAAAGCCGGGGGTTCATAGAATTTTTGTGAAAGTAACTAGCGAGAGAGAGATGGTTGCGGTGCAAATGCAGTAGGTAAGTTATTGATTTTGAGAAATAAACTAGTTTTTATTGAAATCCATGGTTTTAAGGTACGTATTATCAATTTCTTGAACTGCAACATTAGTTTATAGGGTTTTATGTATTGTTAATTAGGTTTCTTGATGTGCTTTTCTTGAGTCTGGTTCAGGAGCATGGACTGTCAATTAGCTGCAAGAAACGTGTACGGCTAGCTTCAACCCAAATTACAGTGGATGCCTGTTTTCCTTTTCAATTCATTTTAACTATAAAAGTTTGACATTTTTACTTGTTAGCACTCGACATATTGACAACTGCATGAAACGTGTACGGCTAGCTTCAGGCCAAATTACAGTGTATGTCTGCTTTCCTTTTCCATTTTAACTATAAAAGTTTGACATTTTTAACTTGTTAGCTCTTGATATGTGGGCTTGTTTTTGAACGCCACTTGTTTTGTTTTAATGGTAAGCGTGCTTAGCACCGACATATGATTGGTTTTTGAATGGCAGTAGATTTTGGAGCAATGCCTTATATATTCTTGATTTTCAGCTTGGGGTGTATGTCCCAATTTTTTTTTAAGTGGGGGGGGGGGGTAAGGTATGGGTTCAATTATAGGGGATGCTTTCGAAGTTAGATTATGTATATATGTTCTCAAAATTTGATCTTTAGCTTGATTACGAAAATTAAATTAAATTTAATATTTTTAACAATCAGAGGAAAGAATCTTGCTCAGGGGTAGTTGTTAGAGACGAAAATGTCGTGGTTATAAGCTCAAAAATAGTGGCTATAAGCTCAAAGATAGTCATGTGTGAGAATATACCGTCTGTTTTTGCAGTAGAGGTGATGACGTGTCTTCAAGCGATTCAGTTAGGGCTAAATCTAGGGTTGTCGGTGGTAGAAATTGAAGAAGACGCTTGATCGGTGATAAGGAAACTGTAGGCAGAGGAGATAGATAGATTTGAGATCGAGATTTATATTAAAGATTCAAAGTAGTTATGTACAGGTTTTGACTCTTGTGCTTTTCGATTTACCTACAAATAATCAAATAAGGTTGTCCATATCCTAGCTAAAGGGGGACTAAAGAGAGGGGAGAATACTTACCTGGTGAATAGTATTCCTCCTTATGCGACGGCAGAGGTGGAAACGGATCGGCGATGGACGGATTTCCTAAACTTAAGTTGAAGAAGATGAATCCAATGGATGAATCAAAAATGAAGTGGTGTACTGATGAAAATTTGAAGATAAAACTTTTATAGCTTCCTAAGGATAAATTGTTGCTTTTCAAGAGTTGAGGCTGATTAATTGAATATAGCTGACACAACGGAAGTCTCTAAAGCTAACCCCGACTTTAACTAGATCTGGCTTTTGTTTAATTTTAAGACTTTTGGGCCATGTGTTTTATTCTGTTCTGGAATTTTATTTTAGTCCGTTTGTAAGAGATCCTTCTTTGAGCCTGAATAGTTCTTGAATAAAATATCCAGGTATTTTATTTCAAAATATAAATTTAAAAAAATTAGAAATATTTTCTTATAATTTGTAATTGGATCGCGAAAATGTGGTTGTCATCCAACCGAACAATAGTATTTGTCATTTCAAAATTCAATTAAAATGAATAAAAATTGAAATACAAAATTAAATCAACAAGAATTTAAGAAAAATTTAATGAAAATTTTAGAACTAAAATCTTGAGAGAATTGGATTTGAATGAAAAATGGAGAAAATGGCTTACCCGAGTCTGAGATTCATAGGGCCATATGAGATTACCGAAAGGATTGGGCCAGTGGCATATCGGTTGGCTTTACCGGCAGAGTTAGAGAAAATTCACAACATGTTCTATGTATCAATGCTAAGGCGTTATCGCTCCGATCCTTCGCATGTGATTCCTCCAACAGAAATTGAGATACAACCGGATATGAAATATGAGGAAGAGCCAATTAAAATCTTAGCTCGAGAAGTGAAACAGTTGAGGAATAAAGACATAGCCTTAGTAAAAGTGTTGTGGCAAAGACACGGTGTAGAAAAGGCTACGTGGGAACCAGAAGAAGCCATGAGAGAGCAATATCCAAACCTCTTTACCGGTAAGATTTTTGAGGGCGAAAATCCCTAAAGGGGGGGAGAGTTGTAACAGCCCGATTTTGGGGCTAGTCGGAACAGTGGTCTCGGGACCACTAATCCGAGGTTGAGGAAAATTATTTTAATATTATTTTATGTGTTATGGTATTAATATATGGCTATATGGAAATTTTGGTGCTTTAATTTTAGCAATAGCATGCTTAATTGTGAAAAAGGACTAAATCGCATAAGATGCAAAAGTTCTATTTTATAAGGTAGGGGCACCTAATAGCTATAGAATGTAATTTGGAGGATTTTAAAGTGCAATTGGGCTATTTATCTAGTGATGGCCGGCCATAGGAAGCTAGGGGGGACAAGAGCATTAATTTTTATTCAAATTTGGTGATAGTTGTTGACTAGTTGACTAAAATATGATAAAATAAGGGAAGGCCTTTTTCTCTTCTCTTCTTCTTCCACCGATTTTTACACTCAAAAGAAGGGTTTTGAAAGATTTGAGATTTTAGCAACTTGTCCTCACCCAAGTAAGTGATTTTTGGTGGTGTTAATTGATAATTTTTGTACTTTTGGGATCCCCAAAGTTTAAGCTAGCTAATGAGGGGACTAATTTGATATATGGTTGAAATTCTAGGGACTTTCCATGAGAGTAGTTATGTTGTTAGCTGAGTTTTCATGGAAGAAAATGAATGTTAGGGAGGTGAGAAACAACTTTTGTGAAAGGTGTTAGCATGAAAACACCTAAATAGGATTTGAATGCAAAGATTTGATTTGTGTCATAAATGCATGAAATAGTTGGAATGGTGAGTAGTTGTAAGAGGAATAAATGTTCATCTATGCTTGTTTATCGAGAAAATGTGATGAAAAAAATGATTTACGAGCCTAGAGGCAAAATCGTAATTTTACCTAAGTGTAGATTTTGGTGCATTATAATCGTAAAATGTTTTAAATGAATGAATTTTATTGTTATAGATCAAGAAGAACGCGGAATCAACCTTGACCAGGGAAAAGGCAAGGTTACGAAGTAAACCGCAAATCAACACGTTTTACACCGAGGTAAATTTACGTGTAAACGATGCATTTTATATGCACATTGTTGTTTTTAATTAGTGCATGGCACAGTTGAGAACATGTATGATTCAAATAGATAGAAAGTGGTAGTTATTGAATAACTCTAGTTTGAATGATGGAATGGATAAGTAAGTGCGTTATATCAATACTTGATGGTGGGCTAAGTGCGATACCACCTTGTTGTTTAATTACGATGGGCTATGTGCGATACCATCGTCTATTAATCCTTTGGTGGGCTGTGTGCGATACCACCGTAATTAATCTTTTGGTGGGCGTGTGTCTAGACCATGTGTGACACACGGTCAGCCCACGGACGTGCGACTTGGCCGTGTGTCCCCTGCATGTTAGCATTTTAAGCCAGGATAGACCACGGACTATCCACACGGGTGTGCCCAGGCCGTGTGAAATTAGTTAGTGTCGACCACGGATGGAAGACACGGGCATGTCTTGAGGGTACACAGGCGTGTCCCATTTCACATGGACGTGTGCCCTAACCGTGGGACTTTGGCAGAATGCTGGAGTTTCTAGGCACGGTTTGAAGACATGGGCGTGTGTGACTACACATGGGCATTTCTCTTATTACACGGGCGTGTGAGCCCTGTATAAAAGAGAATTTTTTTTAGATTTGAAAAAGTTCCAATATAAACTCGAGAGCCTTTGTGTGTATGAGTGAGGCCTCGTAAATCGAGAATGAGGTTGTTAAGGTGACTAGAGAGAGTAGTCATGATGGGTCTAAGTAGCACCCCTTACCCGGGTTCTACGCCGGAACCGGGCCCGAGGCGTTACCGTAAGAATCTCATGATCGCTACTTAGACCCATCATGACTACTCTCTCTAGTCACCTTAACAACCTCATTCTCGACTTACGAGGCTTCACTCATACACACGAAGGCTCTTGAGTTTATATTGGAACTTTTTCGAATCTAAAAAAATTCTCTTTTATACAGGGCTCACACGCCCGTGTAATAAGAGACACGCCCGTGTGTAGCCATGCATGCCCATGTCTTCAAACCGTGCCAAAAAACCCCAGCATTCTGCCAAAGTCCCACGGTTAGGGCACACGTCCATGTGAAATGGGACACGTCCGTATACCCTCAAGACATGCCCGTGTCTTCCACCCGTGGTCGACACTGACTAATTTCACACGGCCTGGGCACGCCAGTGTGGATAGTCCGTGGTCTATCCTGACTTAAAATGCTAACATGCAGGGGACACACGGCCAAGTCGTACGTCCGTGGGCTGACCATGTGTCACACATGGTCTAGACACACGCTCGTGTGCCTACCCATGTGGACAAGAACAAGGCTTTTGCCAAGCTCCTTGCACCCCTATAGCTTACACTACATGAGTCCATTCAACATACTAATAAACATCTCATAATTTCAACATGAACTCTTATAGATAACTTTGAAATTTCATAAATGGTAAAAAGAGCCATCATTCAAGGCAATTTACAAAATAAATGTCTTAACAAGAGCCAATACACCTTTGGCCAAAATAACAAAATAATCTAACTAGTCTAGCCCTTATACATGCCATACACAAAATCACTAAGTCTAATTATACCAAAGTGAGCAGATAGTGTGGGCGGTCTCCTGGTTATCGGCGTATCTCGGCTTGGCTCTTAAGCTCTATAAAACAAGGGAAAGAAATGGGAGTAAGCCTTAAGCTTAGTAAGTTCACATGTAAACAATATAACATTTTAACATGTATTAAACAATTTCACAACATTTATATATATAAGTAAGAATCAATCTACATCCATGATCATCTTACTCATTTCTTCCATTCACACATTCTAACCACATCACAAGCATAATGCGCACATTCATTAACGGTTCCCCTGCACTTAGCATTACAAGGTCACATAATACAACACATCATCATATCTAAATCCATTACTCATAGTCAAATTTCCCGGTGGTTTAGCACTTAGCCCACCATCAATCTTTACTAGGGTGGTATCGCACACAGCCCACCAAAAGAATAATTACGGTGGTATCGCACACAGCCCACCAAAGGATTAATAGACGATGGTATCGCACATAGCCCATCGTAATTAAACAACAAGGTGGTATCGCACTTAGCCCACCATCAAGTATTGATATAACGCACTTACTTATCCATTCCATCATTCATACTAGAGTTATTCAAACTACCACTTTCTATCCATTTGAATCATACATGTTCTCAACTGTGCCATGCACTAAATAAAAACAACAATGTGCATATAAAATGCATCGTTTACACGTAAACTTACCTCGGTGTAAAACATGTTGATTTGAGGTTTACCCCGTAACCTTGCCTTTTCCCCGGTCAAGGTTGATTCCGCGTTCTTCTTGATCTATAACAATAAAATTCATTCATTTAAAACATTTTACGATTATAATGCACCAAAATCTACACTTAGGTAAAATTACGATTTTGCCCCTAGGCTTGTGAATCATTTTTTTTCATCACATTTTCTCGATAAACAAGCATAGATGAACATTTATTCCTCTTACAACTACTCAGCATTCCAACTATTTCATGCATTTATGACACAAATCAAATCTTTGCATTCAAATCCTATTTAGGTGTTTTCATGCTAACACCTTTTACAAAAGTTGTTTCTCACCTCCCTAACATTCATTTTCTTCCATGAAAACTCAGCTAACAACATAACTACATGGAAAGTCTCTAGACTTTCAACCATATCTCAAATTAGTCCCCTCATTAGCTAACTTAAGCTTTGGGGATCCCAAAAATACAAAAATTATCAATTAACACCACCAAAAATCACTTACTTGGGTGATGACAAGTTGCTGAAATCTCAAAGCTTTCAAAACCCTTCTTTTGAGTGTAAAAATCGGTGGAAGAAGAAGAGAAGAGAAAAAGATGATAGCCTTCCCTTATTTTATCATATTTTAGTCAACTAGTCAACAACTATCACCAAATTTGAATAAAAATTAATGCTCTTGTCCCCCTAGCTTCCTATGGCCGGCAATCACTAGATAAATGGCCCAATTGCACTTTAAAATCCTCCAAATTACATTCTATAGCTATTAGGTACCCCTACTTTATAAAAAAGAACTCGCATCTTATGCGATTTAGTCCTTTTTCACAATTAAGCATGCTATTGCTAAAATTAAAGCACCAAAATTTCCATATAGCCATATATTAATACCATAACACATAAAATAATATTAAAATAATTTTTCTCAACCTCGAATTAGTGGTCCCGAGACCACTGTTCCGACTAGCCCCAAAATTGGGCTGTTACAGTTAATGTAGCAATTAAACTAATCATTGGAGTTTTTTACCATTTGGGATGTTATAGTTGGGGGAAAACGTGTTCAGTGAGGCGCGTTTTCCTGCACAGTTTGCAAAATGTGTCCAACGAAACACACTTTCTTGCACAATTAACAAAACTAATCTAGCAGGATGCGTTTTCGAATTCTCTCTCCAAAATCGACATATTCCAATAATATGCCATAAATCAACCTAAACAACCAATTTTTTCCAGCCTTTTTGGCTAATTTAGTCATGAGATTGTTTGCAATCAAACTCAAACTCTTATACCTATAATATAATACTTTGTCACTAGGTTAAGAGATTGTTGGCATTCATTTCTTTCCTTTTATATTAATTTTATAATTAAAATTTATCTCAAATTTAACTTGTTTTCATGATATTCAGTGACAATTCGTTGTTGTACACCTCTATATATTAAGTATATAATTTAAATTAATCTCAAATTTAACTTGCTTTCATGATTTTCAATTTTTAAAGTAGTAGTTCCCTGCATCTATTATAATAGACGTTGATAATGGTAATAGGATGATCATAAAGTAATAAGAAAATGAAAAATAAAATATACAGATTTTACGTAGAAACCCTTTTGGGAGAAAATCACGAGCAGAGGAGAAGAAATTCACTAATATTGAAAATTGAATGATACAAGAGGAGTTTCGACTATATCTATTTAAAAGTTGAAAAACCATATTCTAATAAATGTAAAATAAAAGAAGTGTAGTTCTATACGAATTCTACGACCCTCGGCCTCTCGCCTCCACAGATCCCCTTATTTTATCACTATATTTATTTCTTTAACAAGTGACAGGATTCGAGTTACACAAACTCTAACAGCCTCTATATATTTTCTAAGAGTTTGACATGTTTTGAAAATGCTTTTTTTATTTATTTATCTATTTTACATCCTCCAAAATCTACATTGAAGTAAGCATGCAAACTAAAGAAAGAGTCCTCACAATACCAAAGTCCTAAGTTTGGTGTAACCTTAAGGCACCTAAAGATTCTCTTCATGACTTGTAAATGTAAATTTCTAGGAGATTATTGAAATCCAGAGCATAGACAAACACTAAATATAATATCAGGTTAATCAGAGGTAAGATATAGTAATGAACCAATCATAGACCTATATAGTTTAGTGTCAACTCACTTCTCTCTTTCATCCTTATCAAGAAGTGCTTATTAGAGTGAATTGAAGCTTCAATACCTCTATTTTGAATTGCTTGAGCATCTCCTTTATGTATTTGGATTGATTGATGAAGATGTCATCTTTTGTTTGCTTGATCTGGAGCCTCAAAAAGAAGTTGAGTTCCCTCATTCTCATATCAAATTTACCTTGTATAGTCTTAGAAAATTCTTGGCAAAACAATTCTTTAGTAGTACCAAAAATAATATCATTGCGAGTATGACTCCTATTTCAGTCAAATTTGAGAAATAATCTTCCAGTTAAACTATTTTTATTTGTTTCAATCAAATTCTAATTAGTCTAGAATATTTTATTATTATTTGACTTATGAATTTAGCCTATAAATAGGCTCTTTTACAACCTTAGAAAAAACACCCATTAGAGATTAGGACTCATAACACTTTTAGAGAATTTTGTGTTTACGTTTTGAGGGTTTTTTGTTTTCAGGTTTTCGGGGTTTAGTTTTTATCTCCATCTTTTGTACTCTTCATTCTTTTTCCATTATAGTAAAATTATCTTTGCCCGTGGTTTTTTATCATTTTTGGTGGGGTTTTTCTATGTTAATTTTATGTGTTTAATTTCTCAATTTCTTCCACTATTTTTACTTGTTCATTGCTTAATCGAATCGATTCCCAACAAATGGTATCAGAGCTAGTTCAATTTTCGTAGATCAGCCCGTTCAGATATGGCAGCAACAATGTTTGAAATTGAGAAGTTCGATGGTGTCACAAATTTCAATCTGTGGCAAGTTCGGATGATGGCAATTCTAGTTCAAACCAGCCTGAAAAAGGTTGTTACCAGGAAAAAGCCTGAGAATCTAAATCAAATAGAATGGGAAGAGCTTGATGAAAAGACCTTATCTGCAATCTAGTTGTGCCTCGCAAATACGGTATTGTAGGAGGTATTGATGGAGAAGACCTCATCTGCCTTGTGGAAAAGGTTAGAAACTCTTTATGCGACTAAGTCTCTGGCTAACTGTTGAAACAAAGTCTATTCACGTTTCGCATAAAAGAAGGTAAGCTTCTTAGAGATCACATCAGTCAATTCATTACTCTTTTAAATGATTTAAAGAACGTTAATGTTCATATTGACGATGAAGATCAAACTATACTATTATTGTGTTATTTACCCCCTTCATACAAGTCTTTTAAAGAGACCCTGATTTATGGCAGAGACAAACTCTCATTTGAAGATGTGAAGGGTTATTTGTTGAGTAGAGATAAACTCGACAATGAGTTTGGTTTGGATAACAAGGTAAATAGGCAAGCTTCCGTTTTGGTAGCATCAAAGAAACGAGACAAAACGTGTCGCTGTTGTAAAAAGTTAGGTCACGTCAAAACATATTGTTATAAACTGCGAAATAAAAGAGCTGCTAAGAGTAACAATGAAGATGTAGTTGGTGTTAATTTGGCCGATGAAAGCGGCGATGATTTCTTGTTAGTGTTAACAAGCGAAAGCTCCGAGCTTACGTCCGAGTGGATCATAGATTCGGGATATTCTTTCCACATGTGTCCTAATAGAGAATGGTTCTCCACATACAATTCAATTGAAGGTGGAGTTGTGCGCATGGGAAACGATTCATCCAGTAAGGTAATTGGTATTAGTACTGTTAAAATTAGGATGCACGATGGGCCGATTAGGACACTCTCAAATGTCAGGTGTGTACTTGATTTAGGAAATAATCTCATCTCCTTAAGTATTTTACACTTGAAAATATGCAGAATTAAATCGAGTTGAGCGACATTAAGGTATCTCGTGGAGCTATCATTTTGTTAAAAGGTAAAAAGACCGACAGTCTTTATATTCTGAAAGGTTCTACTGTGACCGGTGAAATCGAACCCGTTACGGAGTCGAAGTCAACTCATTTGCAGCGAAGGCAACTTGGTCATAGAAGGGAAAAAGGTATGACCGTTTCGTTGAAGAGAGGCTCTCTTTTGGATGCAGGTTTTGAAAATTTAGGGTACTGTGTTCGTGAAAATCAAACCCGAGTTAATTTTGATTTGGCAGTGTACAAGTCGAAGGCTAGAAGTCTTCTAGTTTCTAAGCACAGATTCGACTCAGTTAATTCCCTGCATAGTTCAAGATAGGCTCGTGGCGGACTTTGGCAAAGATGGCGTTGTGAAAATATGAGTCAAGATGGAGATTTGTTGAGTATGACTCCTATTTCAGTCAAATTTGATAAATAATCTTCCAGTTAAACTATGTTTATTTGTTTCATTCAAACTCTAATTAGTCTAAATTATTTTATTATTATTTGACTTATGAATTTAACCTATAAATAGCCTATAAAATATTTCTTATTTATCATGACGTATTTATTTTTTATCATGTTCATTTAATTAAAACTCAATTTATTTATTAATAAATATGTTAGAGCTCAATTCAAACCTAATTTATACTCCGTTCAATTAAAACTCGATTTGTTTATTAACAAACATATTTGCACATCATAAACAACATATTAACCAACAATCAACGAAGATGGTGGTGAACATATTTTAGGCTTAATTTTGTTATGATAGCTAACATTTTTTAAATTTTAACATTTTATAAATTTTACTTTTGTTATTTTTAAAATATTTTAGTTATCTTTTATTTTATTTTTTTCTAACGATCTTTCAAAAAGATGCTTTGGTAGTGAAAATAAAGAGTTAAAAAACAAAAAAATGAAAATGAAAATAAAGGAGATATATTTTTAAGTATCTATAGTAAAAATATCAGCCTTGAACATACATGTCTATAAATGAACAAATCAAATATACCTATATATACCTATACCAACTATTCACAAAGTAATTCGTCGTTTCATTTTGAGCTCCACTAATAATAGAAAATTTTCCAAAACCACTGGTCGTGGTTAGGAATGAATAACGAATATCACCGACTTTGTTTCTCAAATGTCCAAAATACAAATCAACACAAAATTCCAACAGGCAGGCTGCTGGTAGCCGACTGAGTAAGCCAATCTATATAACATTCTATACAGACTAAATCTACATTCCTGTACATTTAGAATGTGAGATTAAATGAAAATTTCCTAAAACTCAACAAAACAAAAATATTCATATATATATATATATATATATATATATATATAGCACTGCTTACTATTAATTTGGTATAGTAGTGAATGTCACAGGCAAAGCTAATGGAGCTTGTTGACTACATCGTTCTTCATTTTCTAAGCTTCCATGGATGTAATTGAGACAACAGCAGACTTCCTTCACAGAAATAGAAACCGCAACTTCCTATGCAACTTTATTATGTTTCTTTCCATGAAGATCCACCACAAGATCCCGCAGCTCAGGGAAAACTGATATGATTACAAGTTCTAATATCGCGTAAGCAAGTTGCTTCACGCATATAGTTGACTGCATTCATAATGACAAAGTCAATACAACCAGAAAGTGAAGAAATTAGGAAAAACATCAACGTCATGTTAGAAAATAGCAACTCAACCTGAGTGAAAAAGTATATGTCTCTTGCACATCGTCTGTATTGCTTGTGCCCGATTAAGCTAACTAAGGCTGTCGGAGCGCCATCTGACAAAAATATTAATCGTTTAGTGGTTTTCGCCATTAATCAAGTCTAGCTCCAGGGAAAACATATATGAAACATCCTCAACAAATTTCACAAAATAAAAATAATCTCAATAAACATGTTCTGGACCACGGTAAACCCAAAAGAACTTCAGAAATTGTCATTAGAAATATAATCATTCAACTCTGGACCAAGGAATTGGATCATTCGAAGCAATGCTCATATGAGAATTGCAAGCATGTGAACCATAGATGCAAAAGTCACGGCAGGTCACCACTATGATCTGACAAAAACAAAGAAAAATGTCTTACCGAAAAGCATCTTTTTAATGTTGCTTGCTCTACGAGCTGCCTCAAGTTGTTCCTCAAAGGACCCTGGCTTATTGACATTACCCCCACCAAATTGGCTGAAGTTCTGCGAAGGTGTCTGGTTAGGCTGAGTGTTCTCAAATTTTCCCTGAATATTCCCTGCTTTTGTAAAGAATGTACCACCTGGCCACAGAATCTGGGGAAAGAGAGGTTATTAAAAGAAAAAGAATACATGTGCATGGCTCTTAAAGAGACTTTTTACTAGGTTAACTACTGAGAAACGAGTTAATCATTGTTTTCAAGATTGGGCTACTGCTGACAGCTAAGCCTCAGCCTGTGAAGTTCTCATTGAGAGACCAAAGTAGCCCAACCAATCATTATACATAGGGCTTTAAGGAACAGATCCATCTAAAAGTTTATATGCAAGTAGAAGCAGCTCTTAATGACAAAACTCATGCTTTTACAGCATCAAATGCTGAACCAGATAACACTCAAAGTTACACTGTCTCAAATTTGTTCAACTCTTACATCTTGAATCCATCGAATCCCTAGTGCAATAGTGTCCTCCCTCCGAAGCCAATAAATCTGCCTCAAAAGCCAGTCATCGATGGCATCCTCCATCACCAGCTGTAATATTTGCTTAGATATCCAGAAGACCTGTCTTCTGCATCAATGAAAAAATCTACATGTTTATGCCAAATTATTCTGAAAATAGGTAACTTTATAACATCATAGCACGCAATTAAAGTTAAACAGGACCACATGGTCTGAAAGACTAGACAGTTGCCACTGGCTAAAAGGAAACAAGGAAAAAGGCTTGAAGTATAACTAAACAATGGCAGCAGACTAACGCCTCTAAACCCATGCAAAGTTACTGTTTTATCACGCAACCTGTTTCAGAACAGACAAAGTAGCCATGAGACGCAAGACTAACTTCTCATAAAAGATAGAACAGAAAACTCAAGATGTAGTAATTGTTAGTTCTGAGATGGGTAATCAGCTCGCCACATCAACCAATCCTATGCTAGGGAAAAAAAACATTAGAAACACCAAAGTCCAGGTACAATATTATTTTTAGGATGATCTTTATAATTACCAAATGGTAGAATACGGCATTTTAGTAATTAATTAATCCACAATTAAGGAAATGAGGAAAAATTAGCTCACCTTAGCCAGCCTCTCCTCTTAAGCTGAAACACATTATCAACTAGATTCAGCAATGGCACGCTCATGTTAGGAGGTGCCCACTGCAAAAAAATCAATTGTGAACATTCAAATATTACAAGTGAAAGAAAAAAAAAAAAAAAAGAAAGATCTTCAAAAATGGTGTAAGCCTAAATAAGCTGAAACTATTCAACCAAAAGATCACTAACAATAGCAATGGGCCACAGCCAGATAAACGCCAAATGAAAGGTTGCGGTAACTAGAGAATAGGTGCAACCAACAAAGAAACTTATTTTCCTTGTAATGATACTCACTTTTGGTTGAGATTCTTATGAATGCAATCCAAAATTTTATTGACCAAGTTGCAAAAGTTCTCAGTTTAGAAGAGTATTCTCAAAAGAAAACAATTGAGATAAAGAATGATACCTCCGGTGGCATTCCAACTGGATCCTCCATATGGCTTGAGGTTGTGGGGAATTTTATTGCAGGAGAACCTTGCTGGCCAAGCAATTCAGTTTTAACACCTAAATTATGTCTTTCAGAGACTAAATTACCAGACTCTCCACCATGCTCTATCACCCTTGGAGGCAAACTTGTGTTCAACTCAAAGTCTGGATGCCAACCATGGCCTTGGGAACCAGATCTATCATCCTCATGACCATGGCTACTATCTTTATCACCTTCTTCGTTATCAGAAGCGCTATGCACTGTCTCCAAGTTACTTTGCCTTGAAATGTCTTTAGCAATCTCATCAGCACTCCATGACAAGGTCCTGCCGGTGACTGAAGAAGAGGCTTCACTAGGGGGAGAAGACGAATCAACGGCTTTGCACATTACGCCATCTGATACTCCTCTAAATTGGCGTACAATATCGTCAGCAGCATCGTCCACATTGACTGTTCATACACAAGAGAATCGGAAATGGTCAGGAAATAATCTGAATAAAAAGGGTCATTGTATGCAAGAACAGCATGATAACCAGAAACAGAAATAACATACCTGCAAGGGTTCTCATCGCTGATGAAGATTTTCCAAAAGAGTAATTCTTCAATACCAAATGACAACAACAAATAGAACGAGATGTCATTCATCCGGAGAAAAACACAATAGCACCCAATTTGATGTGAACAAGATACATACCTTTGAGGAAACACTTAAAAAGTCCCACACTTCATGTTGTTCAGCCACATTAGCTATAGACAACAGATCCTGCGAAAAGGCAACTTAATTGAAGCTCAGGTTTAAAAGTAAACATCCTACAATAAAGAAAGGTCAGGAAGTAAATTACTTCTAGATACTTGTCAAGCTGAATGCAACGCTGGTGAACAAAAGTGTCCTCGGTGCTTGACGAAAATATCCTTTTGGGAGGCAAGTGTAATGTATAATTAGGAATTTCTTTAAGATGTCGATGCAACCGTTCAAAATTCCTGTATCTGCAGATTAAAAAAAAAGGCCAAATGAACAATTACAGAAGAAAATAAAACAAGTTACCAGAGCTTTCAATTGCTCTCTTGTGATGACTACCTTCTGGTTTAAAACTATAAAGACTTTAAAATATCTAAGGGAATTAACTAAGAAAAGGCCCTTAAACAAATAACTTTTTCATTTAACACACACATATACGTATAAGAAGTTGGGTGAGATGAAACCTTCTTTTAACAAACCAAGTTCTGTTTTCAGCATCTGTCACAGCGATTGAATAAACTGCAAATGATTTTGATCCAAGTTTTTCAACATATGCTCCAATAACCTGCAGAGATAGACAGGCATAGCAAATATGATTACAGATAACAGAATGTCTATGACTGCCAAGCATAAGAAGATGTTTTCATTTATATCCCACGTCAAATATGGATTCAGCAGGCAGTTCAATTTTCAAATTCACAAAACTCGCAACAATATACACAGGCATGCTCACCCGACACCTAAGCTTCGGAACATGTGGCTCCTCATTGCGAAGTACTGTATTTGAGGTAATCTTACCCCTATATTCTTCAGTATGCCTGCCAAAATCAGGGCTGTAGAACTCTGAAATAATCGGCTCTCGAATGTCCCCTGTAAATGCCTTCTTAGTATCAGGTTCAACATTCAAATCGGAGCTACTACTGGATCTCTTAAGCCTACTTTTATTTCCATCAGCAGATTGCTCACTAGCATCATTAAAATTGTTAACATGATGATCTCCTCCAAATGATGATGAGTTGTTGAATTCTGAGGCCAACTGTGTGCCTGCTGTGTTACCATCAAATAATTGAGCATCAAGATTTAAACCGGGCATTGTCTGCATCACAGTTTTCTCTTCACTTCCTGTAGAAGCTCCAACATTGTTGGTAGAGATTTCACTTCCTGGATACCCTGTCAACACAGCACTCTTTGTCACAGAACCCCTAGGAATAGCTTCTTGACATCTTGCATTTACATATTTTTTCTCCTTCTTTTTGTAGTTTCTTCCTTTTGTCCACATGTTTTCAAGATTTTCAGGGGCAAGAACTTCAGTTCTTCTCTGGGTTGCTGCCTCTAATTTTCGAGCCCAGTCAGCTGGTCGAGGCTGCACTGATTCTTCCTCGCATCTGTTAGAATCTGAATATGTTTCTTTCTGATCATCAAGTCTAGCCAATGTCAAATCAGTTCCCTGACTATTTAAGGACGCAATTTTGCATGAGGAAGAGTCATTACCACGGACTTCAACTGAAGACTGATCAAAACCTTCCACCACCTTAATCATACCATCATTAATGGCAAGTAGAACATATTCAATTACTTCATTGATACACCTGACAACAAAACATAATTGGAAAGAAAAAAGAATAAAGCATATTTCTTAATGCAAGCACCAAGTCTTAAACCAAGGGAAAATGGACAATCATGAATAACCTTTTAATTTTAAACACACTCCCTTCTTTTACCTACAGGGTGCAAGAGCAAGATTCTAACCAAGAAACCACTCTAGTTGCATAATGTCATTCCATGTAAGATGGTCTGTATTCTAATTGTTCCACTCTTTCAAAAAATCAAATAAACACTAAATAAGAATACATGTCGAAAGAAACTGTCAATATTGTAAACCTAAAAGTTTAGGCCAACTTGCTAAACAGAACTATAATTTTAACTGAAGTATTAACTACATTCTTCGCTACCTTAATCTTAAACAAACAACAAACCATTGCTCAATAACCTACCCAGGGCTTGCCAAATTCAAAAGAGGTTGCACAACCAAGCAAGTAACAATCTCACGAGCAATAGTTCGAACCAAAGGACATTGAGCTTCTCGTGGTCTTAATACTACTGCTAAAACTCCACCAATAAGCCGTTGAATAACCTGAAAAATGAAAGTGTAAGGATATAAAACAAAAGCAAACCGCAGAATGCAAAGGCAAATTATGTTTTCATCGGAACACTCCACTCACACCTTGTACTCACTCTCTGGTGAAATCAGTGCAGGATGAAGCTCTTCAGAAACCATAAGATGGTGTTTCAGTCTTTCATCCCTTTCTTCAGATGACAATGTTACCATAACATCAACACCTATTGCAGCTTGGTTTCTTCTAAAAAGGTCCAAGTGATCTCCTATCAAATCAACTATATCCCTGAAAAATTAGACAACTGTTTGAAATCTTTGAGCTTTAAAACCTTTTGAACATATTTACAATTTGACAATCCTTCTCTTACTAAAACCCTACCGAGTTAGCAAATCAACAAGGTTTATCTCTTTCGCCCTTCCTGATATTTCACCAATAGCATCCAAAATTACATCTCGCATCAACTCAGGTGCCTCTCTATCTGGAGTAATTTCCGAATACCACAAATCAACAACAAAATCCCTGAGTATTTTATCAATAAGCTCATTGAGAGCAGCCTCCACCATAGGAGAATCAATTTTCCGCTTCCACTTGAGCGGAGGTGGTGAGCTGGAAAGACGGGAATCATTCACAGACAACTGTTTCTTCTCCAAGTGAGACAAATAACTCAGAACAGGAACTGATTTAACTTTCCATTTGAACTCAACCTCATTACTCAAAATTCGCAATCCGGCAACAATAAGAATTGCTATGGGTAAATTCATCCACATCGATGTACTTGTATCTACATCCATTAACAAAAGCAGAAAACACAGGGAAAAAAAACTCGTAAAAGTTCAAAAATCACTTACGATCAATTCCTAATAGCAGAAATTAAACCACACTAACGTAAGATACTAATACAAAACCCTAGATGAATCAATTAATAGAAACTGAAAATCCATAGTTAAATTTGATTCCAATTAAACGGGAATTGTCCATAAAGCTTCAAGAAAAAACAATTATTGGAAAATAAAGCATCCATGCGAAGTAAAAATAAAGCATTCGCCACAACCAATAATTTAAACAACAAATTCAAATAGCTAAAAAGAAAAAAAACTAACATGGAGCAAATAATTATTCTTGGAATCATATTAATTTAACTTACGAGTCAAGAAGTAAGTTACGACAAAGGTAGCCAACGCCCACCAGACCGTCCGTACTTTGGCATCTTCGATCAGATCCTGTATCGTCTCCATCGATTTCATTTTCCAGTTTTTCTTTCGATCTTTTTTTTTCTCCCTCCAATTTTTCTTTCCAATTCGCGGAATTCGATTCCTTGATTTTCAAGAATTTTCAATTCTTTCTTAACATGGAGAAAAATAAATAATCACCGGAAATTAATTTGAATTTTTTTTTTCTTCGATTAGCTTCAGCAGGGTTTAATATGGAATTAGTCACGAACGAAAAAGAAAGAAAACAATAACAGAGAAGAAAATTAGAGCATCTGGAATTTGTTTTTAACTAAATAAATTTGAAAATGAATGGGGAGATTATAATCAGCTATGAATAGTAGGGTTATATAGGGTTAATATATCATTTGATGCTTAAGTTTGGCTTCAATGATCAGCTTAGTACCTAAATCAAAAGGCATCATATGGCCCAATGAATTATTAACATGTGTGCTCTAATAAAATACATAGGTACTTAATTGGAAGAGAAAAATAATTCACATTCTAAATTAAATATTAAAATCAAACTTAAGTACCAAAGTGAACATTGAAACCAAAATCAAATACATAAGATAAAAAATGGCTTAAGTAACAAAATAAATATTGAATTCAAACGTAAGTATCAAATAATATATTGACCCATTGTAATATTTCTCTCGAATATCAATTAGCCTCTAATATTATAGTACATAATAAATTTGGAGGTTTTTTTTCCTTTCATTTCGATATTTATTTTCTCTGTAAAATTTGGTTTCAATCCTTCTATTATACATAAACTTATAATTTAATATTTATATGTTAATTTAACATAATTTAATTTTATATTTTTATAATGTTATTAGTTAGTTCAAATAATTAATATCATTAGTTATTGTTAATTTTTTTTTACTTTTTGATGCAAAATCTAAACTGTCCATGACCCTAATCCTTAACTAGAAATATTATACATGAACCTACATGCTTCAAGTTGTTGCAACATCAATGACTTTAATAAAATTAAGACTTAATCGACAATTATTTTTAACTATTTGAGTAATTAATAACAATATCAAAATAAAAAAATTATATTATATTAAATTAAGGGTAAATTACACCAACAATCACTCAACTTTGGGGTAGATGACAAAACAATAACCCAGATTTCAATTCAGTCACTCAACCTTCGAAAAATAACAAAACAGTCACTACTAACCATTTTCTATTACAAACATAACGTAGGTATCATTTTCCGTTACAGACTTCCATTTTCCATCCCCCTCTCCCATCTCTCTCCATTTTCCTCACCATTTCTCCCCCTACTTTGATTCTCTCTACCTCTCCCCCTCTTTCCCACTATCCCTCCTCTTACTCTGATTCTTTTCCTCTCTCCCACCGTCCCTTTGCTAACCCTCTTTCCCTACTTTGATTCTTTCCCTCTCCCCCACTGTAAGAAAAGAAAAAGACCCAACCATCATGTGTAGAACATTTGAGTTAAAAAATGTGGGAGACTTGGTAAAACCAACTGTGATGGACGAAAGACAATGACAAATAACAAAAAGCTTAGCCCAAGAAGAAATGAACATTGCTAAGCAAAAACACCAGAAATCCCGCAGACTAAAACTTTATGAGGAAGGAAGAAAAGATTCCCTAAAATCTAGAACCTAGTAGCGACTATATTCTCAGGGAACTCTAACCATAAAGAAACCAACACCTATTATTGGGATTTAAAACCTGGTAATAGATCTCTGATGTAAAGACACCTGCAAAAAAGAAAAAAGGAGAACGATCGTATTCCTTGGAAAAGGGGACTGAGTATTGGACAATGGAAGACCCATAGCTAATGAACCTAAAAACTACACAAACTGCTAATACTAACAAAGGCTATTCTGAAGCTTCTCGAAGGGTCAAAATCCGAGTTGTTGATAATCCTATGTTGCAACATCGTTTAGAAAAGGATATCATACCTCCATAGCTGCTCCACTAGCAGGTCAACTGTACCACTGCTGATTGCCTTGCATTGTTGTAGATTTAACCCCAAGAGAGTCTGACCCAATTTTCCAAGTGATGGTAGGCTTTTGTTGGAGAGTAGATTGCAAACCAACGTTTTAAGTGATTTTTACTGGTGGGGGAGAAGGAAAGAATTAGAGTAGGGGAAGGATGGTGGGGAAGAGGGTGAGGAATGGAAGTGGGGGATGGAAAATGGAAGTCTATAACGGAAAATGGTATCTCCGTTACGCTTGTAACGGAAAATGATTAGTGGTGATTATTTTGTTACTTTTCGAAAGTTGAGTGACTGAATTGAAACCTGAATAATTGTTTTGTTAGCTACCCCAAAGTTAAGTGACTCTTAATGTAATTTACCCTTAAATTAAATATAGAAACTAAATTCTAAATTTAAGCATAATGGAAAGAGGAGGAAAAAATTTAACCTTGTTTTCTCGACATAAACTCTTCAATTGGCTCACACTAAGTTTAGGTTGTCAATGAAAATAAGTTTAATGACTCATTTAACCCTCTAATTAAGGTGAGGGGATATTTTAACCTTTAATTTAATTTTCCGTCTCTTTTAACTTTTAAACTAGAATTTTTTGTCAAAACAACATGAAAATGGAGGGAAAAGTTAACAGACATAATTTTGCTAACATGGCATCCACATGACAGTCTATATGTATGCCTGTATGCCATGTCAGCAATTAATTGATTTTTTAAAATTCAAAAAAATTAAAATTATCCTGAAAGAAATTTATAATTTTTAATATTTTCTAAAATTTTACTTTAATATTTTTTGGATTTTATAAAATTTTTAAAATATTATATAATTTTTTAAATTTTAAAAAATATAAATAATTGTTGAAGTGACATAAACACTAGAAAATATCAAATTCTATGTTTTTTAATTCTGTCGACAATATACTGAAAACATAAATTCTGTCGACATGATTATTCTTATCTTGAAAGGAACCCAAAACTTATTTAATTAATTTAAGTTATTTAACTTATTAGTTTCAACTTGTAATTTAAATTTAAAAATAATTTAAATAAAAAATAATTTAAACTTAAATTAATTTTAACTCAAGATGATTAAATTTGAAACAATTTGACTTTCAAACTTGAATGATCCGAAAACTTTCAAACTTGAATGATCCGAAATTCAAAAATCGAAATGATACAAAATAATTTATACCTAAATTGATCCAATTAAAATTATATTTTAAAACTTAACTACAAACTATAACATCTAACTAAAGTTATGAGTATTGTATAATAAATCTAAATGATAAAAGTAAAGAAAAATAAAATTTATTATAAAATCGAGAGTTATAACATATTATAATATGAAAAAAGAATATTTGATGTAACGTCAGAATATATATTTTATATACAATTAATTAATAATAAAATAACATATTATTATTGAATTGCATGTGATGAGTTGTTGGTCAAGTGTATTCATTGCTCCAGGTGTGGCTTAGGTTCGAGTCGTACTAGTCGCATTAATTGTTTATACTTTGTCCTATTATTGTAATTCACAAAAAAAAATATTACAAAAAAAAAATTAAGAGTTTTAAAATATCAAAGTTATTAAGGTTAACAAGTAGAAAGCAATTGGTTAAAATATGCTATCGGTTTTTTACTCTTAAGAAATTTAAAATTTAGTCATTATACTTTTTGAATTTTTAAATTTAGATCCATTTGTTTACACTATACAAATATTTTTATTAAATTTATTGGTGTAATATTTTAAAATAAAAAAGTACTCGTTTGGTGGCTATGTAACCAATAAAAAAATGTTCAACAAAATAATTCTAACAATATAAATACTTCAATTTTAAAATCCGAAAAGTAAAGGTACTAAAGTTTTAGAAATAAAAGTGCAAAAATTAAATTCTAAATTTACGAAAAAATGTAAAAACTTATAACATATTTTAGCCAAAATAATTATATTCACCGAATACTAAGCATCATTCAATTATCATTTGAAAATAAATTACATTTAATATATTAGTTTAATTCAAGTAAAAAATGTATTAATCTTAATTAGTATAATTAAAAATGCTAAAAAATTCAACAAATTAATAATATAATATAAAAATAGAATGACCAAATTATACTAAATTGAAGTTTAGAAACTAAATCTAGAATTTTAAAAGTAGTAGAAGGACCAAAATCAGAATTTTACCTATTATAAACAAAGGGTAGAAGTACAATTCAATCTCGGTCAAGGCGGTTGCATTTATATCTCTATATATGCAATTCGTTTCACCTGTAAAATTACTGGAACTCCTAATTATATGCGAACCAGCAATCTTTTCGGTAACTAAAACAAGAACCCAGCATCCCATTCGTCCTCTATATAAACTCTCGTCTTACATCTCCATCAACATCGTCTAAGCAGCCTTGGGCCTTCCAAGGTGAACAAATAAAATGGCAAGTCGTCAAAGTCTTCAGGCCTTCGGCTGCTTAACTTTTTTCTCTTGTGTTCTATTTTGTTCATACACACCCACTTTCGCATTAACCGACGTCGAACAATCTTACATCGCTCGTCGTCAACTATTGGCACTCCGTGAGAATGGTGAACTCCCCGATGGGTATGAATATACGGTGAAAACGACAGAGAAATTCGAGAATGAAAGGCTTAGGAGGGCTTTCATTGCTCTTCAAGCATGGAAGAAGGCTATGTACTCTGATCCCAAGAACATCACGAGCAACTGGTTCGGGCCCAATGTGTGTGATTACAAAGGTGTGTATTGTGTCCGAGCAATGGATGACTCCAAATTGAAAGTTGTGGCTGGTATTGATCTTAATCATGCTGATATCGCCGGTTACCTTCCGGTGGAGTTGGGGTTGCTGACCGATGTTGCATTGATCCATTTAAACTCCAATAGGTTTTGTGGGATCATCCCCGAGAGCTTATCCGAGCTTACACTTATGCATGAATTTGATGTTAGCAACAACCGGTTCGTGGGGGCTTTCCCCAAAGTTGTACTGTCATGGCCGAGCGTCAAGTATATTGATCTCCGATTCAATAATTTTGAAGGTTGTTTACCACATGAGCTCTTCGAAAAGGATCTAGATGCATTGTTTTTGAACGATAATCGCTTCACTTGCAACATCCCTGAAACAATCGGCAAATCGACTGTCTCCGTTGTGACATTCGCCAACAACAAGTTCAAAGGATGTATCCCACGTAGCATTGGCAAGATGTCGAACTTGGACGAGATCATTTTCTCAAACAATAACCTCGGTGGTTGTTTCCCTCAAGAAATTGGATTGCTTCGCAATGTTACTATTTTCGACGTTAGCAAGAACTCGTTCGTGGGTAGCTTGCCGGTAAACTTTTCGGGCTTCGAGAAGGTTGACGTTTTGGATATTTCCGGGAACAAGTTGACGGGGAGTGTGCCGGAGGATATTTGCAAGTTGCCGAGCTTGTCTAGTTTCAAGTTTTCCTACAACTATTTCAGTGAGGAGCATATGGCTTGTATAAAGCCTGAAAGGAAAAACATTGTGGTGGAAGATACTGGTAATTGTGTGGCTGGTCGGATGAAGCAGAAGACAGATAAAGAGTGCAAACAGGTGGTGAGTAACCCGGTTGATTGTAGCAAGGACAAATGTACTGGAGGGTCTGCACCGTCTAAGCCTAAATCACCAACACTACCACCGGTCCACTCCCCACCCCCACCCGTCCACTCACCACCACCACCAGTGTACTCACCACCCCACCCGTCTACTCACCACCCCCACCCGTCCACTCCCCACCCCCACCACCAGTCCACTCCCCACCACCACCACCAGTCCACTCCCCACCCCCTCCCGTCCACTCACCACCACCACCACCAGTCCACTCCCCACCCCCACCCGTCTTCTCACCACCCCCACCCGTCTACTCCCCACCACCACCACCAGTCCACTCCCCACCCCCACCCGTCCACTCACCACCACCACCCATCTACTCACCACCACCACCACCAGTCCACTCCCCACCCCCACCCGTCCACTCACCACCACCACCCATCTACTCACCACCACCACCACCAGTCCACTCCCCACCCCCACCCGTCCACTCCCCACCACCACCCGTCTACTCACCACCACTACCACCACCAGTCCAGTCCCCTCCCCCACCAGTACAATCTCCACCTCCACGAACTCCATCTCCTCGTCCTGTTGTGTCTACAACGCCACCTACAAAAGACATTGTCCTCCCACCAAACATAGGATTCGAATACCAATCGCCACCTCCACCAATGTTTCCAGGCTACTAAATAGTGCTATAGCTTTAACATCTCTGTATTGTATATTCTCTCTCTCGGGTATAAAAGGAAAAAGAGAAGGGCCATAAATTACAATTTATGTCATTACCTTTTCTTTTTGACTGTTCTCTTGCGTTTGCAATTTCTATTCAAATTGTAACATCAATGCGAAAGCTCTTATATTTATATATGAATCTTAATTACTACTAACTTTCATCTTTTCCCTCATCCTCTTTTCTTAATATTGGAAAAACAAGTTCCGTGATATATAATTTATATCTGTCACTTCAGCATCTTGAGTTGCTTTCGGGTTGCATTTGGATCATTTATGTTTTTTTAAGTCGGGTTATTTTCGATTTTTCTTTCAAAGAGTAACACTTAATTTCAAGTTACTTGTGTTTTTTTAGTTGGAATTTTTTTTTTATTTTGTTTATTTATACGTGGGTAGGTTTGATTAGTTACTTTTTGTTCCTTATTCCAATTTGACGTGGCAATTCAAGTTTTTTAAAGAGCATACAGTTAAGAGAGAAATGACACACAAGACTTATTAATATAGTTTATATAATAACTTTACTTTACAAAGTCTATCTAAGGTGTACAAAATTCGATGGAAAAAGCAACCCAAATCAACTCAATTTCTTTTTTTTTTTTTTTGATTTAATCGAATTAGAATATCAAAATACAATATTTTACCCTTTTACCTTAAACTCTTAATTTTTTTTTATTTTTTCTAAAAACTTTTACTCCTTTCCTATCCCACTCTCTTCTACTCCAAACCCATTCCCCCCTCCCAAATTTTACTCCCCTAAACCTCAAAACTTT
The DNA here is from genome assembly GCA_005393395.2 of Gossypium australe. Taxonomy (NCBI): domain Eukaryota; kingdom Viridiplantae; phylum Streptophyta; class Magnoliopsida; order Malvales; family Malvaceae; genus Gossypium; species Gossypium australe. The sequence goes on along the minus strand of CM016618.1, from coordinate 92,284,885 downwards.
TTATTTTTACTTTCCACCATTCATCCTCAAATAAAAAATCAAAATCATCCAAAAAATTCTTTAAACCTAAATGGAAATAATTTTATTTATATCTACTACTTATGTTATCAAATTAAATTTCACATATTTTCCATGAAATTGTCTAATATTCAAGAAATCTTCATATGATGTCCATGAGTTGCAATTACATGTTTCACTTGAACATTGGCTTATAATGTCAACAGAAGCAAATCCAAATCCAAATATGACACTTAATGTATTCAAATTGTATATAATCATGTAACATTATAATAAAAAAAGTTAACAATATTAATTATTTGGTCTAACTAATAATATTATAAAATTATAAAAATTTAATTATATTAGAAATTAAATATAGCGACTAAATGGGAAAAAATCATATAACCAAATTTCCTTCTTTTATATAATAAAGGTATTCATCTTAACTAGTGCAATTAATGTTGGTGTAATTAATCTTCCAAAAATAGTATAATTAATCACATATTACTAAAAATTTAACAATTATGATGAAGATGAAATGAATGAAACATTCATTATGACAGATTTTGGGTTGAACACGTGGCTGAGGGAATCCAAAACATCGCAGCAAATGATAAGTTTCCATTTAATAAAAATGTTTTTCCAGTTTTTTATATTAAAAAGGTCAAATTCGGTTTTCGTCCCTCTACTCTATTAGAATTAAAAATTCAGTCTTTTTTATTTTAATTTAGTATAACTTAACCCTCTTACTTCATTATTAGTTAATCTAAAATGTTAACACCGTGAACTATTTTAATTAAAATACTTAAATGATTTTTTTTTAAAAAAAATCAGTCTTAAGCATTTAGTTAATACGTAATTTTTTATTATTTTTTAAAAAAAGCACAATTAAAAAAGAATGATTAACAATGCTAAAAAATTGATATAAAAATAGAATGACCAAATTATACTAAATTGGAGTATAAAAACTAAATCATGAATTTTAGATATAGTAGAAGGACCAAAATAAAATTTGACCTATTATAAAATAAAGATAGAAAATACGAGTTAAAACTGGTAAAAATAGTATCTATACATAAGCCTTACATTTCGCTTCGCCTTTAAAGTTAACAGAACCACTAAGTATATGTGAAACAAGCAAACTTCTCGAGAACTAAAGGAAGAACCCAACATCCCATTCGTCCCCGATATAATCTCATTTCCATCTCCATCAACATTGCCTAACCAGCCTCGGGGCCTTCCAAGGTGAACAAACAAAATGGCAAGTCGTCTAAGTTTTCAGGCCTTCGGCTGCTTTCATTTGTTCTTTTGGATTTTCTTTCGTTCATTCACACCCACTTTCACAGCCGAAGCGTCTTCAATCGCTGAACGTCAGCTGTTGTCACTCCCCAAAAATGGTAAACTCCCCGACGGGTATGAATATACGGTGAAAACAAAAGAGACATTTGAGAACGAAAGGCTTAGGAGGGCTTTCATCGCTCTTCAAGCATGGAAGAAGGCTATGTACTCTGACCCCATGAACATCACGAGCAACTGGTTCGGGGCCAACGTGTGTGGTTACAAAGGTGTGTATTGTGCTCAGGCAATCGATGATCCCAAATTGAAAGTTGTGGCTGGTGTTGATCTTAATCATGCTGACATCGCCGGTTACCTTCCAGTGGAATTGGGGTTGATGACCGATGTTGCATTGATCCATTTAAACTCCAACAGGTTTTGTGGGATTGTCCCTGAGAGCTTATCTGAGCTTACACTTATGCATGAATTTGATGTTAGCAACAATTGGTTCGTGGGGGATTTCCCCAAAGTTGTACTGTCATGGCCGAGCGTCAAGTATATTGATCTCCGGTTCAATAATTTTGAAGGTTGTTTACCACCTGAGCTCTTCGAAAAGGATCTAGATGCATTGTTTTTGAATGATAATCGCTTCACTTGCAACATCCCTGAAACAATCGGCAAATCGACTGTCTCCGTTGTGACATTCGCCAACAACAAGTTCGAAGGATGTATCCCACGTAGCATTGGCAAGATGTCGAACTTGGACGAGATCATTTTCTCAAACAATAACCTCGGTGGTTGTTTCCCTCAAGAAATTGGATTGCTTCGCAATGTTACTATTTTCGACGTTAGCAAGAACTCGTTCGTGGGTAGCTTGCCGGCAAACTTTTCGGGCTTCGAGAAGGTTGACGTTTTTGATATTTCCGGGAACAAGTTGACGGGGAGTGTGCCAGAGGATATTTGCAAGTTGCCGAGCTTGACTAGTTTCAAGTTTTCTTACAACTATTTCAGTGAGGAGCATATGGCTTGTATAAAGCCTGAAAGGAAGAACATTGTGGTGGAAGATACTGGTAATTGTGTGGCTGGTCGGATGAAGCAGAAGACAGATAAAGAGTGCAAACAGGTGGTGAGTAACCCGGTTGATTGTAGCAAGGACAAATGTACTGGAGGGTCTCCACCTAAGCAAAACACACCAACGCCACATCGTGTATCTCCAACGGTTCCTACCAAGCCACCACCAGCACCGACACCAGTACCTGATAAAATTGAACTATCTCCAAAGGTTCCTATTCGCCCACCAAAACCACCTCCAGCACCGGTTCAATCTCCACCTCCACCAGTCCCTTCCTTACCACCACCCGTCCAATCGCCACCACCACCTGTGCCCTCCCCACCCCCACCCCCACCCGTACACTCACCACCACCACCACCACCACCGGTTCCTTCACCCCCACCACCAGTAAAATCCCCACCTCCACCGGTGCCCTCACCACCACCACCTGTGCCATCTCCACCCCCACCCGTCCGCTCTCCACCCCCACCTGTGCCCTCTCCACCCCCACCCGTCCGCTCCCCACCCCCACCTGTGCCCTCTCCACCCCCACCAGTGCGCTCACCACCACCACCCGCCCTCTCCCCACCCCCACCAGTGCGCTCACCACCACCACCCGTCCTCTCCCCACCCCCACCAGTGCGCTCACCACCACCACCCGTCTACTCACCACCTCCACCCGTCAAGTCTCCACCACCACCAGTAAAATCCTTACCTCCACCAACTCTATCTCCTCCTCCTGTTTTATCTAAACCACCACCTACAAAAGAAATAGTCCTCCCACCAAACTTAGGATTCCAATACCAATCGCCACCTCCACCAATGTTTCCAGGCTATTAAGTAGTATTATAGCCTTGACATCTTTATTTTGAATGTTCTCCATCTCGGGTATAAAAAATTAACAAAGAAAAGTTCATAAATAACAATTGAGGGAGTTACCTTTTCTTTTTTCTAGTTTCCTCTTGTCACATGATTGCCAAAGCTCTTATCTATGAATCTCAATTACTAGTAGCTTTCATCTATTCCCTTCTCCTCTTTTGTTAGTATTAGGAAAATAAATATTGGAATAATGATTCATTATTAATTACACAATTAAAAAATTCTAAGATTTTTATCAGCTACACCAAAGATTTTATGTCCTAAAATCTATTCTATAGGTCTGTAAAGTCCCCACCTTCAAGTTTTAATATTTAATGATTCAACTTTCCTTATATTTATCGCAAATCATTAAATATGATTTATTATATAATAATATTTTTAATAAATTTAATTTTGATTCATATATTTTTAATAAAAAAATCTATAACAATATAAAATTAGAGATTTTAAAAGTTTTCTTAATAATTAAAAGAAAAAAATATTTCAAAATTGATAAATTCATACAAAACAAATACATAAAATCAATTTTTAATACAATTACATAAAACCAAGCCATCCTAAGTTCAATTCCTGAATTTCAACTATGAGCAACATTCGAAATTTGAACGTACAATCACAATTTAAAAAATTATATGTTTTGTAAATAAATTTGTATAAAAAGAAACAAATATTTAAAAATAGATTATTAATATATAATATAATATAACATTATATAATATAGTAGGAATGATAATTTTCAAATGTACAAAAACATACAAGGACTCAGAGTATATTTCAAATAATATAATAATAAACAATAATATATAATAAGTAATAAGTAATGCACTACTATTATAAATGTCTATTATTATAATATAGATTATAATAAAAGATATAATTTTACATGATATTATAATGTTTAATTATATATAAACTATTAATATATTATATAATATGATATAGCATTACATAATATAATAGGAGGTTAACTTTCAAATGTACAAAAAATATAAAGACTTTGAGCATATTTAATGTACTACTATTATATATAACTATTATTAAATTATAGATTATAATAAAGGGTATGGCATTGCATAATTTATAATGTTTAATTATATATAAACTATTAATATATTATATAATATGATATAATTTTATACAATATAGTAAGAGGGTTAACTCTCAAAGGAATTAAATCATATATAATATACTACTGTTATATATAATTTTTTATTATAATATAAATTATAATAAACGATATAGTATTACATGATATTATAATGTTTGATCATTGATGCATATATATAAACTATTAATGTAACAACCCGTTTTTAGTGAAATCGAAACAGTGGTTTCGGGACCACAAATTCGAGGTCGGAGGAAAATTATTTTAATATTATTGTAAGGTTTGCATTATGATATAAATATCGTATGAAAGTTTTGTTAAAAAATATTTACCGATTACATGTTTAATTATGGAAAGGACCAAATTGTATAAAATGCAAAAGTTGAACTTTAGTAGCTATGAAATTCAAAATTTGATGTCCCTATATGGCAAATAGACCATTAAGAGGAGTTAGTAGATAAGTATGATGATTCATTCATGGAAAATTAAGTAAAGAAAATGACTAAATTTGAAATAAAAAAAATAAATGATAAAATAATGAAAATATCATCATATTATCATCTTTCCCAAATTAAAATACATGGAAACCCTAACAAAGAGAATAGAACTCAAGCAAAATTATTTGGCTTAATTAAGTAAGTATTCTTGTCCCATTTTTAGTAATTTTCATGTTTCCAAGATCGTAATAGCTTAATATATCTATCTCGGGGATTAATTTGCAAAGTTATTAAAGTATTAGGGTTTTGCCATGGATGAACATGTATGAATTATGAAATTTTATGATAGAATTTGAAAGGTTGTTGATAGATAAACAACTTTTGTAAAGGGAATTTTGATGAAATTGTGATTTAGGGACTAAATTGAAAAGATGTAAAATTCATGAAAAAATTCAGATTTTTCGTGAAATACATGGACTGTTATTGTTATATGTAACAAATCGGTTAGGCTTGGAATAAGGATTAAATTGCATGAATTTTATTTTCCAAGCCTATGGACGAAATTGGAATTAAATAAAAGTATAGGGGCAAAATGGTAATTTTGCCTAAGATGTGAATTGGATTGAATTGAATGTAAATTGTATTAAATTGATGATAAATTCATTTGTATAGATCTGGATAGATCAAATACAGAGTTAAATCGAGGAAAAGAGAAAGTAGCGGATTAGTAATCTTCGTGTGCACGAACATTGTCGAGGTAAGTTCGTGTAATTAAATTGTAAATTATATTTTGAATTTGAATGTTGTGTATGTGAATTAAATTATGTAATTGACATGTATGAAAATTGAACACACATCCAAATATATACCCGACAAGTATTAAGTCCCGTTTGAATAAATGAAATTCGATGGATACAGGGTTCCCAATTGGTTGTGATCTTGCATGTGTTGCGGACACACCACAGTTTGAAAGAGCGTCTCGATATTAGCTCTCATGAGCATCCCCTTATATGGTTCTTGCAAGCTTTCCATTAATAGCTCTTTAGAGCATCCCGATCGGTTGTGATCCTACATTTGTTGTGGACACACTGCAGCTCTTCGTGAATTTCTTGATATATGGCTCTTCATGAGCTTCCTGATTAATGGTTCTCCGGAGCTTCCCGTTATTGGCTCGCAAGAACTTCCCGATATTGGCTCGTATGAGCTTCTCGTTAATGGCTCTTTGGAGTTTCCCGTTACATGGCTCACACGAGCTTCCCGTTTTATGGCTCGAAAGAGCTTCTCGTTTATGTGCTCATATGAGCATTTCTGAATATAAATTGACGGATTTACAGATTGTACACTTCGTATGTACTATCGGGTATCCATCAACTTTTTAAAAAATTCAACGGGCAAAGTTCCGATGTGTGACAATCTGAGTTCATGATGAATTATTACGGAAATATACTTGAAATACATGTATATGATTTTATACATGATATATGGATACATGATGTGGAAAATATATGTATATGAAAATTTGAGTATTTGTAAGCTCATACATGTTTCTTGAAAATTATAAGAAATACATAACTAACATGATTGTTGAGGATATGTGTATAGGCTAATGGCCAAATTGATTTGGATGCATTTTGTATGCTTACCTTATATGTAAATGAATAGTAAGTTAATTTCCAAGTTATACGAACTTACTAAGCATTAAATGCTTACTCTATTTTATAGTAATTCGGAAGCTCGTTGGGTTGGAAGCTTGGCGGAGATATCTCACACTATCCATCGGCCCATTTTGGTACATTTAGAAACTAAATTTGGTAATAATGGCATGTATAGATTAAATTGGCCAATGTTGGCTTAAAAGTATTATGTTGTAAATAGCCACTGGAATGGCTTGAGTTGGATATATTTTGATAAGTATGCATGTGTGGCTTTATCGTGTTTATTGTGTTTGAAATGGATGAATGATGAAAATCATATAGGTATATTGATGATTGGTTTGAAATGGCAAAATTAGTACGAAGATGTATCTATGTATTAGGTTAACTTGATAAAAAAATGGACACTCGTCATATGTATTGTTACATCATGCATGACACTTGAATTTGACTTGATTTGAATGTATTATATTGGTTTGTATATGTGTTAAAGTAGAAATGTAGGTGGAGGACAAATTGGGTGAGAAATATGACCTTAGAAATGACCTATTTTCGTCCATACAGGCAGAGACACGGGCGTGTGTCTCGGCCGTGTGTGACACACGACCTAGCACATGAGTGTGTGATCTGGCTGTGTGTCCCCTAAATCTTAAAAATTGAGAAACAAAATGCTCAAAATTATCCACACGACCTAACACACGGGCGTGTGGTTTGGTCGTGTGATTCCTTAATCTAATTAATGGAGGATAAATTGTCCACGCGGCCAAGCACATAGGCGTGTGGCTTGGCCGTGTGACCCAAGTCAGAGAGTTACAAGGGCACAGACATGGGCTGGGATACGATCGTGTGCTACTTCGAATGCCCACATGGCCTGAGATACGGGCATGCCTCTTGGCCGTGTGAGCCATACGGCCTACCTACACAGGCGTGTGTCCCCTACATCTAAGAAAAATTTTGAAATTTCGCGACAAGTTCTCTGAGCACCCAGTTTAGTCTTGACTTGTTTCTAATGTATATTTTGGGCCTCGATGGCCCATATAAGGGACAATGTGATTGAAAATGATTGATTTTCTGATATGAATGTTAAATGATATGAAATAATTGTATTTGATCTGTAAATTTTGGTGATGCTCCGTAAACCTATTCCGGTGACGGATATGAGTTAGGGGTGTTACAATTAACATACTATATGATATGATATAATATTATATAATATAGTAAGAGGGCTAACTTTCAAATGTACATAAAGTATAAGGACTTAGAGCATATTTCAACTAGTAAAATAATAAACAATAATATATATTATACTAATAGTATAGTATGTGAAATAGTATTACATAATGAAATAATACATTTTATAAGTATCAACATATATAACTATTGGTATATTATAGATTATAATAAAGCTATAACACCAATAGTTATGGGTAATTTTGTATATTAAAATACATGTTTATAACTAGCAAATACATAAAATATTATTAAAAACACAATATCATAATAAATTATTATTTTTATTTGGGTATTAGGTTTAATTTTTTTTATTTCGGAGTTGAAATTTTAGCTATAATTAATTTATTTTGAGTTTGAGTAATAATGAAAAGAGTATTATATTGTAAGTGTTGGGCCTAAATTATGCCCGGGTCCAAGACCATTTACATTACAACCCAAAAATCTAAACCCTGACCCAAATCTTTAGCCCAAAACCTAAAAAACGGAAATGGGAAACCCTAACAGCTTTGTTTGGCGCCGCCGCCAGCAAGGTCCTCCTTCCGCAACGTGCGCCGGACGCCACCACCCCGAGACGTGCGCCACTCCACCACGCCGCGTCAGAGACGTGCTCGAACACGTACCTGCAAAATAGAAATAAGATCAGTTGTAAAATAAAGGCTATAAAAGCCATAATAGAAATCGGTTTAGGGGTTTTTTTTTACACGATTTAAGCTGAAAATACGAAAGCAATACGGAATATTTTTGCCAAATACACAAAGTCAGTCAGAAATTAGTAGAGGTCCATTTTTATTTTCATTCTTTTTTTTCCTTTTTCGTCTTGGATTCAAGTATTGTTGTCTTTTATTTTTATTTTGTTTTCATTTTTTAAGCTATAATATATATATTAAAGCATTTTATAAAAAAAGGGAACAGGAAGAAACTTACCCGGCCTTCGTCCTCGCGGGGGGACTGGTCGCCGGACTGGTGGCGATACAGCGGCGATTGAGGGATCAAAGGGCTGAAACCCTAGTGAGATGAGAAAGGGGGGTTCTGTTTTTCTAATTTGTGGAATCAGGAAGTAAAAATGAAGGCAAAATGTTTTAAGGGTTTTAAACCCTAATATAAAACGGCGTCGTGTAATCTTTGGGGGGGCTCCGCGTGCGCGTGACCCGATCCAGTGCTGGGTCCGCGCACAATTACCCAAAATGGGTAATTTGCGTGCTAGGTCCTCATTCTTCGCGCCTCCATTTAATTACATCCCTCCTTCATTTTTTTCATTTTTTTTATTTTTCCCTTGGATTTTGTTTGCGTTTTCAATTTGATCCGCACTAAGGCGCATCGTTACAGGAGGGGGTTTATTGCTATTTTGGTCCCCTCAGTCTTGCGCGCGTTTTAATCCGGTCCTCCCCTCCTATTTTATTTTTGATTTTACCCCAAAGCCTCTGTTTTCTATCCAATTTAATCCCTTTTCACTATTTTGGCGATTCTACTATTTAAATTAGTTTTCTTTTTTATAACATCTTTAGTACTACTAATTTTTTTTTTTCATTTTTCATATGTATTATTATACTTATTTTTTTATGATATTATATTTTTCTTACTATTACCTTTTATTAGCACTTTTTTAAAATATTATTATTGTTATATGGTATTATTATATCTTTATTTTTATTATTTAGGACTATTGCTACTATACTATACTTATTATTATATTTATCATTATACTATTTCATTACTAATATTTTTTCTTTAATATTTTTTTTACATACTATTATATCTATTATTGTATATATTATAGTTTACTTTAGTTGCCTTATTATATATCATTACTTTTACATCTATTATTTTTATGAAGTATACCTTTATTTCTTTTACTACCTTTTTTTTATTACCGTTAAAATCCTTACATTTTTATATATTCGTTATTAATTATTCATTATTAGTTTTGTATTTCATTATCATTGCTATTTGTTTTATTTGTTACATATCGTTTTTATAATTGTAATATTACTGTTTTTTTTCCTTTTTTGTATTTATTGTTATTTCCTATTATCATCGTGTCCACATTTCCACGTTCTTTTTTTTTCCAGAAACTTAAAAAATGTTTCACAAAGGAAATTTTGTGTGTTTGGAAGTTCGGGAAATCGTGCCCAATCGTGCTGGGCTTCGATTTTTTCGTTCACCTAGATCACTAAATATCTTTTAAAGATTTTGATCATGTTTTTGAAAATAAGGCAATGTTTCGTGTGCGGAAGTTCGAGAGATTCGTGCCCAATCGTGCTGGGTTTCGATTTTCTGTTCATCCAAACAACTAAATATCCTTCAGAGACTCTTTTATCGTGTTTCTTAAATAAAGGCAATATCTTATTATTGGAAATTCAAAGAATTGTGCCCAATTGTGTTGGGTTTCGGTTTTTAGTTTGGCCAAATAGTGAAATATCCTTTTTAAATTGCAAGACATGAATGTTGGAAATCATGAAACAATCTTGGTATCGAGGGTTTGAAACATCGCGTCCTATCGTGCTGGAAGTGGTGTTTCATCTTTTCGGAACAAGAGAGTTTCGATATCCAATGTGGGTTATCCAAACATTTTTGAAGATTCATATTTTAAAATATTTTCTAATTTTTCGATATTAAGGACATTAATCAATCAATACGGTACCAATTTTGGGCGTTGCGAGGGTGCTAACCCTTCCTCGTGCGTAACCGACTCCCGAGCCCGTTTTCTTAAAATTCGTAGACCAAAATGTTTTATAAGTGGCCCAATTACACTTCAAAAAAGATTGGTGGCGACACCGTTTTTGTATTTTAAAGTCGGCGCGTTTCCAAACAAAAAAATGGTTTCGACAGTAAGTATAAGAGCTTGGGCTACAATTAACTAACAGATCCGTGGTTTATCCTAAAGGGGCCTTAGAGAATATTTTGATGCAAGTCAATAGGTTGGTCTTTCTTGCCGATTTTTAAGTACTTGACATGAAAATTTATTTTACCAACCCCCATTCAACACAAATTCTATTAAGAAGACCTTTTTTAAAAAAAAACTTTTAGAACTAAAACTGACATGCATGAAGGTACAATGACTATGGAATTTGATCGTGACGTGACTAAGTTTAATATCTATGATGCCATTAAAGATCCGAGTGTTTTATCTTGTGTTTTTTCCATCAATGTTTTTATCCTGTAATGCCTCAAATTTTGAACATTTACTTGTTAAATTTTATCATTAAATGCATGTTTACTTTAATGGTTTAGTACCTTAATTGTGTGTTTGAGATTAGGGATTTAAGTCCCACTTTTGGAAAATTTTGCTATTTGTTTTGACTTAATCTTCATCTTTAAGCTTTCAACTTAATTTCCCATGGGGTCTTGTGCTTGAGTTTTTGTGTAAGCGTTAGGGAAATATTTTTATGTGCTTTTGTAAATTAACTTTCTTTTCTTTTAAAAAAATAATTAATGTTTTATTTTATTTTTTTAATTTTTCCTTCTTCTCAACTTTTCCACTTTTTTTTTCCCCAAAAAACGTTTCTCCTTCCCTTTTGTTCTTTCTTTTCTTTTGTTTTTTTTGCTCTTCTTCCTTGTGATTTTCTTTTCTTTTTCTTTGTTAATTTGTTGTATGTGAATCTAAGTTCCGTTGTGCTATCAATTGTTCAATTGGATTGCGTAAGTATTCTATATTCCGTTTTGTTGCTTGAGTTTGATAATGGTCGTAGTTGTGGTTTTTTCATTTAGAATGAATTTTTGACTCGCGTAGGTCTTTGTTAGGCGAAGTTCTCAAGAGTAACGATCTTCCATCGATGTAGGATTCTTGTAGTTGTCGTTATACGCAAGGGTAAGTTTTTAATTTTGACTTGGGTTTTGTCGAAGTTCTTTGACGTCACTTCAATTTTTTATGTTAATTTGGCATTTTGGTTCGGTTAATTCGTCTGAATTGGCCAATTGATCGTCGTTTTAGGTTCTATAATCGTTCGTATTGCTTGTACATCGAAAATGTATCAAGTGTGTAATAAAAACCCAAGACTTTGCGAACGGTGAAAGTCGAAAACCATGATTGTTTAGTGTTAATTCTTCGCCTTGGTGTTCGCACGCCAATGGCGGAAGCGGTCATTCCATGCACAAGTAATGAATAGATCCTAGATTAGTTTGAAAAACTCGAAAGCATCCAAAGCTTTATGACTCAACTCAGCAAGTGTTTATATTCCTTTTAAACCTAAGTAGTAGGTGGCATGTACCTAGAAAGAATTATGAGTCTTATGTGTTATTTTGGTCATTTGACATATTATGGTATCTTTTGGACCCATAAGGGTCCTAATATTGAAATTTGAAACAGAATTATGATGGTTATATGCATGTTTCTATGAGTTCAATCCTTCGCTCTTTATGTCAAGGCATGATGCAGAAAATGCAATGTTTTCGAATGTTTCAGATGTATATATATTTTGAGTTTAAAATTGCTTACTTACTCATGTTTAGATAAAATGCATTAGATGTCGTAAATTGAATGTTATGGTTAAGAATGAGAATGTCAAATGTGTCGGTATTGTTTATACACAAATGGGTAACCATTTACATGACTTAAAAGATTATATAGGTAATCTTTTGGGGGTTAGAAAATAGGTGATCTTGCGATCTTGGCATCCCAACGTCACGACTTTCTCATCCAACATCGGGACATGTCGCGAACTTACCAAATAATTAGTAACATCGTGACTTCATTTGTTTCAACATTGTGATTTCACTCATTGATTCAGTATAAGTTTTTAAATTTTTTTTGATAATTTACGACTGCTTTCGTGAGCATGACTCGAATCGAAACATGTCTCAAAAATAATTTTAAAACCCTCGTAACTTGTCTATTTCCAATAAATTTATATAAATATTTTAAATTTTAATTTCATATTATATAGAAATTAAAGGTTGTAATTCGGATTGCTTCAATAACAAAATGTGTCGTCTCAAATTTGGGTACGCTATCCGAGTCAAATATGGGATGACATACATTCAACATATGATATATTTTTGGGAAAAAAAAAAAGAAACCCTTCAAACCATGATTAAACTTCATTGAAACTAATGACCAGAGTTTAAAGTCCTTTATTTCCAAATACACTCAAATTGAATTACAACCAAAGGGAAAAAAACAAAAAGTGCAAACATCAAAGTTTTCAAACTTAAGAAGGAATCGTCTGTTTGTTTATCGCATAGAAAGGAAACCCAGAATTTTTTTCTAAATAAAAATTAAATTTAAGGAAGAAACCCAACAAATGGAACCGAAGGAGCAGCAAAAGAGCGGCTAGGCATCGACATTATGACGGACCGGTTGCCATCATTTTGGTGAATGACAATCCCAACAGCTTCAGCCACAACGATGACAAACTCTATCACTAGTTTCACCATCTGCACGCATATCTCTAATCTCTGCAGCACCATTCCCGCAAAAGCTCTTTCTTGTTTTTCTTTTTGCGTCGCTAATTCTATTTTTCGCGTCGCTATTTATATATGCAAGACATAGCGTCGCTAACTGGGAATAAAAAAAGGGTTGTTTAAAGGATAGATAAATACGGCCTCTGGAACACCCAAAGGTCGTTTTTGTGTCATTGGTTAATTATTTCTTGAAATTTCGATTATTTCAAAAAGTCATTTTATTTGCCCACATGTTTTCTAGTTGGTACCAAATCAAGTAATTATTGCCTTATCCTATTCAAAGTTTTTGTCAACAATATCATAGCTTTGTTGACATACTTTTTGCTATTTAAGTTAGTAAAAGGTGAATATATAGAAGAGTGTTGAGTAATTTTTCCGTGTCATAAAACAAATATTCTAAGTATTTATATATATTATTATTGTAGGCCTCAAATATGTTAAATATGTGTATCGTTCCAGGTTACACGCTAGAGTTTACAATCCCCTCCTTATAAATTCTTTGTGTGTATGTCAGCTGGGACCGTAAATTACCTTCAACTCCTGTGAGTCGACACCGCGAGTTTTCCTAATTGTCCTCTTGTTATATGTCTAATTGTTTAGCGTGCATCCATTTAGTGAAGTCTAGCCAAGTCGTAGGTTATAGATAAGTGACCTGAAACTTGTTTGGGTCTCGGATCAATGACTATTATTATACGACAAAGAATAAAATAATAAGATAATCATACAAATAAATAGAATGAAGTCAAGAATCATGTAAAGGGAATATAATAAAAGTTTTCAATTTAAGCCTGATATGATCAAATAATTAATCTTTACAACTATTTGTTATGTGAGATGATTTATTCTTTTCTTGACATTTTATACATATTAAATTATAATAAACCCATAATCTCTATAACCAAAGACTTCAAAATTACAGCCGAGTGAATGTAACCCATAAACACGTCTAGTTAAACTTTGATGGTGACTGTTCTTGCCCATCATGAGTACAGGACAAACATTATTAATTATTGAAAAAGAGGACCGAGAGAGGGGAACTGGCTAAACCAATGGCGTTTAAACAACCATGCAAATCTTGACCCAGAAAAATAAAAAGCATGCAAGTCAAGCGCCAATAACCTTGCGTGGCAGCATGTATGGTTTTAGGCAACTCATTCTGAAATATCATAGTACTGCAGTTGTGGTTATTAATATGAATACCCACACCACAAACCCTACGTGGTTTAGTTTAATAATTAATTGAAATGCACATGGGAGTAACGTGATTTATGTTGGTTTAAAAAACGCTCAATATACTAATTAGTATTTAAGTTTAGTTTAAATATTTAATTTGGTACTTCAATTTTTTTCTTAATTTTGTATTTGATTTTAGCTTTAATATTTAAATTGATACTTGAATTTTTTCAATTTGATACTTGAATTTTTTTTTGTCTCAATTAAACACTTAAGTTTAGTTTTAATATTTAATTTAATACCTAAGATTTTTTTTAATTCTAATTAAGTACCCAATTAAACATTAAAACCAAATTAAAATACCAAATTAAATATTAAAACTAACTTTATTTAATATTTTAAGAATATCCCACTTGTCAGGGAAATTATGCTTTATATATATAAATATATATATATATATATTGCAGGGCAATCAATGCATTTTTAAAATATATAATATTGGATATGCCTTGATTCGGCAATCATATTGAGATTTTAATATTATGGGCTGCATGCTAATCACAAAATACAGTCAAATTAAATTATACTAGTTTTTTAGCGTATGCATCTATTATGTTGAATTTAAGTATAATCTATACAATAATTTAAACCTAATGATTATATTTATATTATTTATTAAGCGTACTATTTTTTGGTGATGACTCATATATGTCGTGGTCATAAAGACAATTAAGTCTCCTACAACTTTCTTATGCACTTGATAGGCTCTTAGTGCTCAGCCAAAACTTTGGGGTGTACTCTTTTTTCACTTGAAGATACCATGTAACTAAATTTTTATACCGCTAGTAGGCAAATATTTTAATGCTAGTATGCACACTAATACCCTAACTCACCAGACGGGAAGAATTTATACTACCATTGGCAGATTACTCACCTTTTTTGGATCTGCTGCTTTTGGGGTGTGACAAGAGGAAAGAGTATGGAGTATTTGGTTGAAAAGAATGAAGTTTGGAGGGGTTTATATAAAAAATTTTATGACTGTTGGAGCCTTGCTAGCTGTTGGAAAGTTATTGTTTGAATAGTTATCGTTGAAAAGAAAACGCATTTTACAGGATACATTTTCACTGATATGGCACTGAAAACGTGCCCTATAGGACACATAGATTGATAAAATTTAAAAATTTTAGCCTATTTTCTAAAATAATTTTTTTTCACCATATTTATATAAATTAACCTATATTTTATAGTTTATATATGATTTTTTATACTTTCTTTCTATTTTAATAATTTAGATTTTATCTATTTTCTGATTTTTTATATATTTAATTATTTTACATATATTATTAAGATTATTTAAATAATTTTAGATTTTATTTTTATTTTTATGATTTATACAAACAAAATTTTTACAACATGATAAATGACACTCTTTCTTTGGTTCAATATAACCAATGTTTTCTTCTTTAACATCGGTTAAAAGAGGCGCCAAAAAGCATAACTTGATGTACTTTAACTATTAAATTGAAAAAAAAATAATACCAACATGAGAAAATAAATATTTTTGGAGGGGCAAATAATGAATTAAACCACGATGTTATGTGTTTGAATAATTTTATACAAAGAAAAGGGAACATTACACATGATTAAAAGAAATGAAAAGTCATTATAAGAATAAATGTGAGTTCGGTAGATAGAAGGTTTAATGGAAAATATAAGCAACGGGTATATGAATCTGCGTTTGAAATGAATTACGAGATTTTGGAGTAAAAAGAGACCCTCATTTCATATATTTAATTTTTGATTTTGATTATTTATAAACCTAATAATATAATGATTTATTTCTTATGAATTGAATCTCGAAAGAAAAACTCTCTTAAAAGTAACTTATTGAGAAGAAAATCAAAGATACCATATTGTCTAAAACAAAACATAAATTATTTGAAAAACGAGAAAACAATCTCTTTTTTTTCTCCTAGTTTAATCAGTTTTCAACTTTCTCCTTTCTTTTACTACTCCCACCTTTCTCTACCTCTTTCACTTCACAAAGAAAGCATATATATATATATATATATATATATGTGTGCCATAATCAACCTCTAACATATAACAGATACATAAAGAACATTGGTGGAAAATTCTCATGCAAAATACTAGACCTATTCATGGATCGGGTTATTCGTCCAGGTTCAAAGGTCCCCTCAAAATTCAGAAGGGTTTAGGCAAAAATATTAGACTCGAAAAATGGACCTGGGTAAAAAAATTAGGGCCATTTAAAATATGGGTCGGGCTCAATGATAAGTACTAAAAGTAACATATTCTAACATCATTCTTTTTGGATTATTATTCGATGTTAATTGTGAATAAATTCATGTTTTTATGCTTAATAGAACATTTAGGAGTGAAAATTGGAAAATCGAAGCAAGCTACAGGAGCCGCACAGGCTGACCTATTCCACACGGCCGTGTGACCCACATGGGATACCACACGGCCATGTGGTAGGCCGTGTCGATTTCGTGAATTTGCACCCTAAACTGCGGGAAATTATTTTTTTAGGTTTTTGGGGCATTCTAATAATGTATATATGACAAAAATAAGAAGATGGGAGTGAGCCGTCAAAGAATACTCAAGAAAACAACTCGAAAAACACCATTGAAGCCGATTATGAAGCATATTTCTGTCAAAATTGAAGACTCCCTTTTGATTTTTTAGGAGATTATCATGAGCTTCTTTATTTCTTTCAATTATACTTTGTCTTGGATGGTTTTATTTTGAAGTATAAACTAATTCTCTAAATACCTAAGGGACATAAACCCTATGATGAATTATGTCTTTTGATTTTTTATTTTACACAATAAATACTTAGATTTTATTTTCAATTACGTGTGCTTAATTTTTGGTCTGATATTTTTAGATTATTAATCCATGTTTGATGTGCTTAGATCAGAGGAGGAATAAACCCTATTTAAGAGTAGATATTACGTAATTGGGTGGAGTTGCATGCAATCCTAAAAATAGGATGACATAAATCTACAAGATTAGAGTCAAATCTAATAAGTGAATCTATAGCACGAGTTAATGCAATAATAGAGATTTTAATTGAAAAGATATTTCAATTAATTAGCCTAGAGTCAATTGCTCTTACTCTCGAAAAAGATATTAGCATAATTTAGGAATTTCTACTAATCAAGTTACTAAGTAAAGAAATTGCATAGTTTAGATTAATAGTCACAGATGAAATTAATCTAAGTGAATTCTTTATTGGGTATTGTTTCGCTTCTTGGTTGTTAATCGATTATTATCGTGTTTTGTTCTTTGTCATGTTCGTTAGTTAATTAATTTAGTTAATTTTAATTTTTAATCAATCACTCGAATTATTCGGTTAAATAATAAAAAACGACAATTACTAGTACTTTTAATCTTCATGGGAATGATATATTTGCTCACTAGTGTAGCTATACTATTAATTGATAGGCGCACTTACCATAGTCAAATTTTTAGTTAGTTTCGCGATGCATCACTCGGGCTTAAATATTCAAGGCCCAAGCCTGACCAGGCCCAACCCATTTTAAGTTTATAATACTTTATATTCTATTATGTTATTTTTCTGTATTATGTAATTTAGATTACATTAAAAAAATAAACTCATACTAAATATATAATACTACTTTTATGTAAACATTAAAAAAATGTTAAGATGACTATATAAAATTTTCAATAAATAAACAATGTATGGAATTATCAAATATTAAAATAAAATAATATAAATATTTTTTTAAAAATAAAAATAATATGAATGAGCTTAAAATGAGCTTGGGTTAATCTTTTACAAATATGGATAAGTTTAGGTAAAATTTTAAGTACAAATTTTGGACCAAACCAAACTGCTAAACTTAAACAAACATAAAATATATTAATATCATGTTTAGACCCGAACAGAAACCACCCAATCCATCAACATTTGTAACTATGACCAACTCCTTAATATCTATCTATATCTATTAAAAGTGTCCCTTAAGGGCTGAGAGGATGACACCTGTTCATGGGCAATATTGTCATTCCATGATTTCTTTGTTAAGAAGTTCATAGATACTCTACGCCTCTACGGGTTAAAAGATGATGACATTTTCAAAATAGAGAAGATTGATTGTATGGTAAATATTTTTTTCTTTCTGAACCTCATTATACCCTCCGCTACCACTTCGGCCGCCGTCAACGGTGTCGAAATATTCAAAAATACCCTCATTATACCTCCCTGAACCTCCTAATAACATGCACCATATTAGATTCTAGAAAATCTTAATGATAAAGTGCAGATTTTGGTTTCAAACAGAGATTTTCTATCACTCTTCTGATGTTTTTAACGACTTTCGTGTACTTGCGTGTCTAATTTTTATTATTATTATTTTTGGGCCGTATCCTGATGTGTTCGGTACGTGTTCCGGCGTGTCAACACCGGTACGAGGAACTTTCCGGCGAGTCCGTAGCTTTAAATACAGCAAAGGAGGTATGTTAAGAGCAAAATGATTAAGCTGATATTTCATAACAAAACTTTCTGATATAATTTTATATTTATTAATTCATTTGTTTTTGCTTGGGTTTCTTTTAAATATTAAGCTACATTCATATTGCATGTTGAAGTTTTGAAATCTTGATGATGACGAAAAGAAGAAAAATGACTTATGAGGTTAATATTTTCAATTTTATATTTTGAAATTTGAATTACGAATTATTATTATTATTATAATGTTAAAATTATATATAAACGAATTATTTTTTTGGTAACATATAAAAGAATTATTTGATACAAGATACATATATATGGGGTTATAACCAGACATCTTTGCATGCCTTTATTTATTTTAATATGTTAATAAATTAAATTAAAAATAGGAAATAAATTAAGTAATTAAAAAAAAACTGTGAATTAAAGGTTAAATTAAATCGAATAAAGAGACTAAAGGACCTATCGTCAAATTATCCCTAGAAAATTACACTCTTTCCTAATATATATAATTTGTATGGAAATGATAAAGGGTCCAAAAACTCCAAAGAATCAGTGTTGCATCATCGATAGAGGGATTCAGATATAGCTTAAGCATAACTGTTTTTCGTGTAAGACTAGCAATTAAAATTCATAAAACCAGACCGTTTCTAACGTTCTAATTATATGATGCCACGGCAGATTGTACAGCAAAGCCGGAAGACGGAATATCCGCAGCAAAGCTTTCCGGCTTAACAGTTTCGCTTCTTCCTATCACTTGTTATAATTTTAATATTCAGTGGTTGTTTGATTAAATTTATATGATAAAATCAATATAGTTAATTTTGTTTTTAAATAATCTTACATTTCTTCAACCAAACATCTCAATATTACACAGTTAAATGAATCAAACATTGCAATATTAGATTCCCGTAGTCTTACATTAAATTTAGTTAACATTTTTCTATAATTTTTTCTCTAATTCATCATGTCTAGATCTATTCATGAGTGAAGCTATCTGTCCATATTTGAAGACCCTCTCAAAATTTGAGAAGATTTAAGTAAAAATATTAGGCCCGAAAAATAGGTTTGGACAAAAAAACCCGATTAAAATATGAGTTGGGCTTAGATTTGAACATTTAATGCCTAAACTGATCCAACTCGACCCATTTTTAAAGTTAGTAATGTTTTATATTATATAATTTATAACATATAAAATTTAAATCCATAGCAATATACAATACTACTATAATATAAATATTAAAAAGACTAAGATAGTTATATATAAAATTATATTATAACAACAAATATATAATTATTAATTATTAAATTAAAATAAATTTACTTTTTTTTAGTTGTAGGGTGCTAAGGTGAAAAGGTTCCGTTGAATTTCGCACTCCACGTCACACAGTTGCACGGAGTTTTCACATGCCTTCAAGGTAACACTAACAAACAAAAGAAAACCCCTTTCTCAGATTCTAGGGTTTTAGGATTTGATTTGGGTTCTCTAATATTTCAACCATCATCCTTTCTTCTTTTTTCCTGGTTTTGGATTTTGGGGTGCAGAATTTTGTTGGAAAAATGAGCACTGCTACTTTCAATTCAATTTGTTTCAATCAAGGTTATTTGCGGAAGGTACGTTTGTTTAAAGCTTTCTGTTTGTTTCCCTAGAAAATGTTGGGGGGGGAAACACACACATGCACAAAATCGAAGTTCATTAGTTTCAAGATATCTTCTTTTTTTTCTTGTTCTTTTACCCCAAAATCTAACTTTGGGTGTTCAAAATTTTAGGGAGAAGTGAAGATTTCAAAAGTGAAGAATAGAGGCCAAAGAGTAAAGTTTTATGTAGGAGGAGCCTCAGTATTATCAACAAAATGCATGCAATCTTCAGAAAAGAACAAAAAGGAAGTCCGCATTGGTCTCCTTGGTGCTAGTGGTTATACTGGAGCTGAGGTTTGAGTTTATATACAATGTGTTGTAGTTGTATGTTGATTGTTAAGTGTTACAATTAAGTTGATTCTAGCTAAGTTAGTTGTATGTTAATTCTAGTTTATTTTCTCACAGATTGTTCGGCTCCTAGCTAACCATCCATACTTTGGTATTACATTGATGACTGCTGATAGAAAAGCTGGCCAATCTATGGGTTCAGTGTTTCCTCATTTGATAACACAAGTAAGCAAACACTCTTTCTTTGTTCCGAAACTAAAAATTCGAGTTTGGGGCATAAATGAATTTTACTACCATATAATAATTGTTTGTAATTGCTGAAGTATGTCATTGTTGTGTTTTCTTTACGGTAATTGTTGAGTGCATTGGTTTTTCGCAGGATCTGCCGACCATGGTTTCGGTTAAGGATGCAGACTTTTCCAGTGTGGATGCTGTGTTCTGTTGTTTGCCTCATGGAACTACACAGGTGCTCTGTAATTTCATTACCTGACAGCTTTTCTTCTTTGCAATTAATGTAGTAGGTTCATTCTTATCAATTATCATGACAAAATTTGTTTATTTTGATATCTTTTAGGAAATCATCAAAGGCCTCCCTCGCCATTTGAAGATTGTTGATCTATCTGCAGTATGCTTTTTCAATTAACTTATGTTTCTGTTCTTCTAAAGATCTGTTTACATGTTTGGTGCAAAGCTTGCTGATTATGTAATGTTAATGAAATGATTTTCAGGACTTTCGGCTAAGAGATATCGCTGAGTATGAGGAATGGTATGGTCAACCACATAGCGCTTCAGAATTGCAGGTTCTTCTTTTTATCGTTATATATAAGTATGAGATAAATTCTTTACTTATTACAGTCTACAGAAGTTACTGCACCTAATCCTTATATGTCACTGCAAGTTACATTTGAAAGAATTCTCTTTAACCCCTGAGATTTCCTATAGTTACTCTTTTTGCAATTTTTCCTTTTTGGATGGTTTCCTTGTTTCTTTTCTAGTAAGGGGTACCAAATGATATGGTCTTTTCCGTTTCCATCCTTGAAAGTTTCTTCTGTTTTGCTTTTGCTATGTTGTTCTTTATGTTAACTAGTTAGTTTTCCCCATAATCCAGAAAGAAGCTGTATATGGCTTGACAGAGATTTCAAGAGAGGATGTAAAAATTGCACGCCTAGTTGCTAATCCTGGTTGTTATCCAACATCAATTCAGCTTCCACTCGTTCCCTTGATAAAGGTTAATGTCCTTGTATTGTGTTTTAAGTTGTTTCATGTCACAGTTTATTGACTTGAGGAGACAATGTTTTCATTCTTCAGTGATGTAGATGTTATATTAATGTTGCTTTTAATAACTCTACCATATTAATGTTGCATGATTGCTGTAGTGCCAATGCTATACCATTTGAATCTATCCTTATCGACTTGCAGTGTTTTACTTTTTTGCCTTTGACTTGCAGGCTAAACTCATTGAACACAGAAATATCATTATTGACTCAAAATCTGGTGTCAGTGGAGCTGGTTGGCTTTCTTCATTGGCTTCTACATATACATGCACATTTTATAAGCTCTTTCTCTATCTTGCCGCATTTCTTTATTTTTTTTTCTGATCTAGGTTACTTGTTCAGGACGTGGAGCCAAGGAAGCTAATTTATACTCTGAAATAGCTGAAGGCATATATTCATATGGTGTTACAAAACATCGACATGGTGAGTATGTGGACTCAAATGCATTCTTGACTTTGGGGTGTTCATAGTTGTCTCTGTCTTGTAATAACGTAGACAGATCCTGGCCTCTCTGAAATTGTTGTACTTATTTTTGTTCTATTCTTTATACCCAATTTAGAACTGTTAATTCTACTTAATTATTTTATGTAACTATGATACCTTTGGTAGTGGATTGTTTAGTTTTAATGCAACTATTGAGGCCTAAAGTTTATAATGTTGTTATCCTCTTCAATGAAACCTGAGGCTGTGATATTTGTTCTGTTTTGCACTGCAGTTCCCGAAATTGAACAAGGACTATCTGATGCTGCTCAGTCAAAAATAAACGTTAGTTTCACACCGCACCTAATGCCAATGGTGAGATGTCTATGCATACCTGTGTTAATAATCAGTGTGTTCCTTTTCCTTTCGAAAGAACTGAGAACGTGGGACTCTCTTTTCCTTAATTATCATACCAGATCCGTGGAATGCAATCAACAATATACGTCGAAATGTCTCAAGGTGTTATAATTGAGGATTTATACCAGCAACTAAGAAAAAGTTACGAGGTACATCTTATCTAGCATGATTGGTTTTATACTTTGTGCATCTCATCTTATTTGAGGGTTCTCAATGGCTGTAGTTTGCATGTGCCTAAGTACTTGTTTTACTTTTTCTTTTTTTTCTTTTTTTCTCAGGATGAAGAATTTGTAAAACTGTTAGACAAGGGAGTTGTACCACGTACTCATAATGTTCGCGGTTCCAACTATTGTTTTATGAATGTCTTTCCTGATCGAATACCTGGAAGAGCAATAATCATATCAGTTGTATGTATTAAACGCACGATATTTCAATGTGCTCTCCTCTCATTGTTTTCTGAGCTCTTAAAAAAACCCGTTCTGCAGATCGATAATCTTGTGAAGGGAGCTTCGGGTCAAGCACTACAAAATCTTAATATAATGCTTGGTTATCCAGAAAATACAGGGCTTCTCTACCAGCCCTTGTTTCCATGACGCACTCTTCATCTTCTTCACCCTTCTAAAGTAAGTTCATTGCTTCAGTGTCCATATATACATGTATATATTGTGACCATGTGACTATGCTAGAAAATTATATATACATATACATATATGTTAGGACTATGGTAGAGCTTTGTGCATCAACTTCATAGTTATTGCAGGTGGTAGAGAACTGGAACTGGAATTGCTAATTTTGAGAAGGCCTCCAATATGGTTAGAAAGTGACCAGCCAATGTTTTGTTGAGAAATGGGTAGAGTTAGATGCCTTTGTTGTGTTATGTATGGAAGGTCCTATTTACCATCTTTTTCTTATCTAAAATGGGAATCAATAATTATGTTTGAAATAATTAAAAAAAAAACCTTGATTTGCCAAAGCTTAAGATAATTTAATAATAATTTGTACTATCCCTTACAGCATTTCCATGTGGGAACCATCAAAATACCATGTCCTCAAGATCACAAGGATTTTGGAATTTTGTGCATTTTTTTTTCTATGGTAGAAATGGAATGTGGCAGACCATTGAATTTGAAATGATGGCAAGACTGTCGGAGAGAAAATTTTAATGCCTGCCTGCAATTTTCACTTTTATATTTTCTTTTGGATGTACAGAAAATGAAATTTAATAATAATAATAATAATAATAATTTTCTTTTAGTTCTAAGTGGTATTGGAGTTTAATGTTCTTTAAATACAAATTTGGGATAAAATTTTAGGGTAAAAAATGAACAGTGGAGAGTTCTTAAATAAATTAACTAAAAGTTGATTGAGTTAACTCGGTTGATATTGGTATTGTTATTAGTATAGGAAGATGTGAATTCGAGTGTGTCGATACATTCTATTTAAAGTTTAAAATGAATTATGGATAATTGTTTAAAAACTTTTAGATTTAAAAAATAAAAAAAATAGAATAAACAACAAAAAAAAATTAAGGGAAAAGAAGAGAATCTAATTTTGAAGCATGGGACCCATGGAATTGGGTGAGAGTGGTCCAAATGTTTAAAGCACCGCCGTTCAAATGCGGCGAACCGATTCTTTTACCCCCGTTTTGTACACGACACTCCGATATATATATGGGCTTCTTGTTTGGGAAATTATTACATCAAGGGATCAATTATTCAGGTTAAATTATTTGTTTGGTCCTTTTATTATGTTCTATTTTGGATTTAGTTCTCACATCTTATTTTTTCATAACTTAGTTCTTTTACTTTTATAATATTATTAGTTTGTTCAAATAATTAACACCATTAATTATTTCAGTTAAAATAGTTATGTGGATTTTTTAATAAAAACACTTAATACATCAAGTTGACATTGATTTTTAGTGTCAAAATAAGTGATTTTAAGAAAAAAGTTCAGATCAACATTTTAATTGAAATAGTTAACATTTGGGTTAAACTAATGGTACTATAAAACTAAAGGAATTACTGTTAGGATCGACCCGATTAAGCAACAAGTAAAAAAAATAACAGAATAAATTGAAAAATTGAACACACAAATTTAACGTGAAAAAATCCCTCCAAAGAGGATAAAAACCATGGGCAAATATAATTTTGCTATAATGGCAAAATAACGAAGAGCAAAAAAGATTGAGATAAAAATTAAACCCCGAAAACCCGAAAACAAAGAACTCTCAAAATGTAAACACAAAATTCTCTAAATGTGTTATGAGTTCTAATCTCTAATGGGTATATTTTCTAATGTTGTAAAAGAGCCTATTTATAGGCTAAATTCATAGGTCAAATAATAATAAAATAATATAAATTAATCAGTGTTTGATTGAAACAAATAAACAGAGTTTAACTAGAAGATTATTTTTCAAATTTGACTAAAATGGGAGTCAAGACTTAACAAATCTCCACCTTGACTCATATTTCCACAACGCCATCTTTGCCAAAGCTCGCCATGAGCCTATCTTGAACTATGTAGGGAATTAACTGAGTCGAATTCGTGCTTAGAAACTGGAAGACTTCTAGCCTTCGATTTGTACACTGCCAAACCAAAACTAACCCAGGTTTGATTTTCACGAACACAGTGCCCTAACTTTTCAAAACCTACATCCAAAAGAGAACCTCTCTTCAACGAAATGGTCATACCTTTTTTCCTCATATGATCAAGTTACCTCTGCTCCAAATGAGTTGACTTCAACTCCGTAACAGACGAGGGACGTCTGATTTCACTAGTCACTGTAGAACCTTACAAAATATAAAGATTGTCGGTTCTTTTACCTTTTAACAAAACAAGAGCTCTACGAGATACTTTAATGTCGCTCGAATCGATGTTGATTCTACATCCTTTCAAGTTTAAAAGTCTCAAGGAGATAAGATTCTTTCGTAAATCAGGTGCATACCTGACATCTGAGAGTGTTCTAATCGTCCCATCGTGTATTTTAATTTTTACAGTACCAATACCAATTACGTTACTAGATGAATCGTTTCCCATGCGCACAACTCCACCTTCAACCGAACTGTATGTGGAGAACCATTCTCTATTGGGACATATGTGGAAAAAACATCTCGAATCTAGGATCCACTCGGACGTGAGCTTGGAGTTATCACTCGTTGACACTAACAAAAAATCATCACTGCTTTCATCGGCCAAATTAGCACCAGCTACATCTTCCTCGTTACTCTCAGCAGCTCTTTTATTTCGCAGTTTATAACAATCTGCTTTGACGTTACCTAACTTTTTAAAATAGCAACACATTTTGTCTCGTTTCTTTGATGCTACCAAAACGGAAGCTTGCTTATCTGTCTTGCTATCCAAACCAAACTCATTGTTGAGTTTGTCTCTACTCAACAAATGACCCTTCACATCTTCGAACGAGAGTTTGTCTTTGCCATAAATCAGGGTCTCCTTAAAAGACTTGTATGAAGGGGGTAAAGAGCATAATAATAGCATAGCCTGATCTTCATCGTCAATATGAACCTCAACATTCTTTAAATCATTTAAAAGAATAATGAATTGACTGATGTGATCTCTAAGAAGCTCAACTTCGTTTATGTGAAATGTAAATAGACGTTGTTTCAACACTAAACGGTTAGCCAGAGACTTAGTCGCATAAAGAGTTTCTAACCTTTTCCACAAGGCGGATGAGGTTTTCTCCATCAATACCTCCTGCAATACCGTATTCGCGAGGCACAACTAGATTGCAGATAAGACCTTTTCATCAAGCTTTTCCCATTCTGTTTGATTTAGATTCTCAGGCTTTTTCCCGGTAACAACCTTTTTCAAGGTGGTTTGAACTAGAATTGCCATCATCCGAACTTGCCACATATTGAAATTTGTCTCACCATCTAACTTCTCAATTCCAAACCTTGTTGCTGCCATATCTGAATGGGATGATCTATAAAAATTGAACTAGCTCTGATACCACTTGTTGAGATCGACCCGATTAAGCAACAAGTAAAAAAATAGCGGAATAAATTAAAAAATTGAACACACAAATTTAACGTGGAAAAACCCCTCCAAAGAGGATAAAAAATCGCGGGCAAATTTTACTATAATGGCAAAAGAACGAAGAGTATAAAAGATGGAGATAAAAACTAAATCTCGAAAACTTGAAAACAAAGAACCCTCAAAACATAAACACAAAATTCTCTAAATGTGTTATGAGTTCTAATCTCTAATGGGTGTATTCTGCAAGGCTGTAAAAGAGTCTATTTATAGGTCAAATAATAATAAAATAATCTAAACTAATTAGTGTTTAATTGAAACAAATAAACAGAGTTTAACTAAAAGATTATTTCTCAAATTTGACTAAAATAGGAGTCATACTTAACAATTACATTATGAACAATTAAAGTACAAAAACTAAAACCCATGTGTTGGTTTGATAGCCAAGGTGTTCATTGCTCCAGGTGTAGCCTGAATTCGAGTCGCGCTAATCGCGTTACTATTAGGGTTTTACCTTCTTCTTGTAATTTACCAAAAAAATACAAAAACTAAATCGCAAATTTAAGTATAATCGAAAGACTAAAGCCATAGCTTGACCATAAATTCAAACAATGTCTCATACTTTTTTTAAGGAAAAAAGTTATGTATGTGAAACTTTTTTTCCTAGCTATCATGAAAAGCTATAAGTAATTACTATGATGATCTCTTGCACGCTTATTTCAATGGAGTTGTTTTAATTATAATTATATCAATTTTTAATTACAATTAATTATTGTAAGTATTAAATTAGATAATTGAATAATTAATAAAAATAAAATTTCCAGAAAACTCATGTAATTACTGAAACTCGAATATAAGATTCCAACTTCATCCATTGGACACTTCATCAATGACTAAAACAATAAATAGTAAAGGAATTATAAATAAAGACTACTATATTTTAAATTTTATCAAATTACAAGGACTAACAACAAAATTTGACCATATATACACCATTAATGATTTGGGAATTTACTATTGAAGATAGGATTGAAATTAGTCAAATCATGAAAAGCCAATCTAATGTAGGTAAGATAAAGTATCTTTTTGATCTTCTTGCAAAGCATATTATAAGATTTTTGGTTGAAAAATTGAAATTGGGCCACGCAAAAGAAAAAAGCCAATGTTAGGAACAAAAAATATTTTAAATAAATTAAATATATAATGTCTGTACTTTTTTAAAAGGAACAATTGTACCACTCAACCACTCTTTTAAAGTAGACAGAGACACCAAGACCCTTATTTCACTAAAACAACCGGTAAATATGTATATGTATTTTTTCTCGTTATAGCATTTAATCTCACAAGCACGGTTGTTTTACATTAATTATGAGAACATGTGAGGTTCTAATATTTAGATTTATATCAATTTTGTTTATTTTTTAATTAGAGATCAAAATTTTAAAATATTTTAATTTAATCTTTAAATTTTCTTTTAACATATCAATTATATGTTTTTGTTTATCTAGTCGTAAGCTTTTGAAATGCTGTATTTCAAAAATATGGATCAAATGTTAAAACATTATTTTAACATATCTTATGAACACCTTAAACATCACTTGTTAAAATTTGTTTTTAACACTTTTGATCTACACCTGATCATAGGTTGAGTCGATGTAGAATTTTAAGCCTGCCTTTTAGGTTCAGTCTTAACCCGACTAAAAAATAGGTCTAAAATTTTGCTTAAGCCCAACCCATATTAAAAATGATAAACCCAAGCCTAACTCGGTCCAACCATAATATTTTTTTAGATTTTTATATAAAAATAAATTTTAAAAAATAGATCAAATACACTAAAAATATTAAAATAAGTGTTTCTTAATAAATTGAAAATACAAAAAAAAAGTATAGGCATGTAACTCGAGCAAAAAATATATGTCTGAGGCTTGGCTTGTTTAGAAAGCATGTTTTATTTTTTGTCCAAACCCTCACTTTTCGGATAAACTTTTAGACTTGGATAAGTGACCTAACCAATTATCAGGTCTAATTTGATTTAGTGTTTAGGGACAAAAAGGCTAAAATAAAAGTAAAAGTTTTAATCCATGTACTTAATATGCTTCATGTTAAATCCGAGCTAGTATGTAACAATCAAACTTATAGTTAAGCTAACCGATAGTTCGAGGATTGGATTAGAATAGTTGAAAGTTTAAGAAGTAATGAAAAATTGAGGTGAATAAGGTAGGGTTAATAATAGATGGTGTGAGGATGGGTACAAAAAGATACCCTGACGAAGAGAAGTCACAAAAACGCCATGAAAGTATGAAACAATGGGACTTGTCATCACGTGAAAGATGCTTTTTGATAAGGAATTCAAGTGTCTTGTTCGAAAAACCCTGTTAAATAAGGTATCTTTTTGTTCTTTGGATTCAATTGTTCTTTTTTTTTCCCAGTTGAGAGGATGTTAATTGATGGTGAAAGAAGCAGAAATGATGGGCTCTCATTCATTCACTGAATCTTGTGGAAATTTTTACAAAAAACACAACGTCAACATCACCATTACTACAAGCAATAACTTTTTCATTTTTTAAATACATGGTGGTGGTAGTGGTCATGGATGAAGCAGATATTTGTACATAAAACATGAAAAAAATACATAGTTTTCTGTTGTTTGCGTTTCTTTTGGAAAGATGTTTATTTTCAGCAAAGTGTGTTTAATATTTAATTTTATCGTCATCGTTAATTTTATGCTAACTACAAATAAACATACTGCACATCCTAAATTTGAAATAACGTAGAATGAGTTGGGGATAAAAAGAAAAGGTAACGTGACTGCATAAAAAGCCAACTCAAATATATTCCTTTTTCACGAATATAATATGGAAGTGTTGGGACTAAATTTTCAGACAGACAGCTTTACAGATACCATTTTTCTTTCCCTTGGATTCTTCGTTCAAATAGAGTATCCTAATAATAAATCTAGAATATATGATCCTTTCTTCTTACAAATATTAACATAATAATAAAAGGTTAAACTGTGTAATAAGTCCCTGACCTCTCGATAAATTTAGAATTTAGTCCGTTATTTAGTCTCTCTTTTTTTCTAATTTTAAAATTTAAGTCCAATTGTTAATACAATTATTCTATTTTATTAAATTTAAGTTAATTACAATATTATCTTTTTTTAATTTCAAATGTTACACTAACAAATTTAACAATATTGAAAGTTAGATTTGAATTTCGAAATCTGAAAAAGTAACTGGACTAAATTCCTAAGAATGAAATGTGGAAGAGAAAACAAACTTTCTTAAAATTAGATTATTACACACATGAAAAAAAATTATATAAAAAATATATATGTTTATTAAAAGTTTATGTAAGAAGTAAATAAAATTTAAGTTTAAATGGTAAAGTCGAAGGTTTAGAATCATTATATTTCATCATGTATAGAATTTTATTGATTTTATATAAAAAATTTTAAAAGGACAATATAATTTATTTTGTGTAAATAATATTTTTTTAATTATTTCTCGAATGAGTTGATATTTACTCATATAGTGAAACATAATTAATTATATGCAAAAATTGGATAAAATTTCAAAAATAAATATATTTAATTATTGCTTGAATAGAAATCGAATGAAATTCAATAAAGTTCAACAAAATAAAACCCCACAAATTTCAATAGAAGTTTCTCTATCGTTTCTTCTTTTTTTTTTTTTTTCAACTATAATCTAAATTTTATTTTCTATACTTTAGCACTATTTAAAAAATAAAATTCCAAGAGTTAATTATGAAAATTTGCTTATACAATTTAAACATGCAACATGACTTCCACTCACCCTACATAAAATTAAGGGTTTTTTATTAAATAAAATATTGAAATCACTCAAAAATTTGGATTTTTCCCTCTCAAAGTTGTAATTAATTTAGGAGAAATTTTTTTTTCTCATTCAATAGTTTTATAGTGAGAATAATTTTAATAAAATTTATTAATTATTTAACTCGTATGGAACAATAATTAAAGATTTTATCATATATTTGTTTAGCATAGATTTAAATCGCTCTTAATATTATATATAAAAGACTATAATTAATTAATTAATTAATTAATTAATTTTTGAAAATAAATAAATTAATTAATTTTCGAAAATAAAGGTGATAAAATTAAAAGAAGACAATATTGGTAACATAAAAAAAACAAGACAAATAGATTCTTTGGTTACAACAACTTACAAGCATCCGACCGAACGAATGATTATATATTTTAACTGTTTTGAGAATAATAATTGAAAAAAATACAAAAAAATTCTATAAACTTTATTTAATTATTATATGTTTGAAATATGGGTGTAAGAAAAAAATTTGATTTGAAAGATTAAAAAAAATTTCAGAAAATTTTTAAAGAACAATTATTTAAGAAAAGAACATAAATATTTATTTAATAATTATTTCGATTTTAATTTTCACTATTACAGACATTCTTTATAACAATATTTTATTATAACGGGCAAGTTAGTTGTAATTTAATTTTACCGTTACTTTTTATTTATAGCAATAATAGTCATAAAGTATGAAGTACAATATTTACTAAATTAATTTTTTATAATAATATCTTTTTTTAAATTTTAGTAAAAATAGTTTGATAGTCATGTAATAAAAGGATCTGATGCTGTAATAAACTTAAAATTAACAAAAAAAAAAATTAACAATGTTAGAATTTGACTTGAATTTTGAAAATTTAAAAAAGTAAAAGAACTAAATTCTAGATATATGAAAAGTACAAAGAATTAAAGCATATTTTTATATTTTGTAAATGGATAATTGTTAGTAAAAGATAAATACTTGAATAATTTCAAGTTTATAACTTTAATCAACTTTAATATAATATTTTAAATTAAATCAAAATGACAAAGTTGTTGAAAATTAGCTTTAAAAAAGTCAAAATTAAAAACCAAAGAAATCCATCCAATCTCCAAATTTATAATCATAAAAATTTAACATTACTTTATCTTTTGACCTAACTTAAGACAAGGGTTATATATAACACTATGTGATTATATCTATTATTTTTTATATAATACTTAGAATTACTTATAATCTCTTTTTAACACATAAATAAAAAGATAATATACTTTAGCGCATTTAAACTCACGTATTCTTGTATTGACAACAATAACTAAATCAATTAAACTAATATTTAATCGGTATGAAAGAAGTATCCAACAAAATCACAAACATAGGAGAATAATTAAATGTAATTAACTAATAATTAAAACAATAAATAAATAAAGAGATTCTTAATTCTATGGAAGAGAATGGAATCTAAAAGGCTGTAAAAGCTTGTCCTTTTAGGTAGAGAAAATTTTTTTTTTAAAAAAGGACTAAAAGTAGCATCTTGCTTGGCTTAGGTTGATGCAATGTTTATTCTCAACTCAAACTCATATCTAAGACAATATCGACATTTGGGTCCCAATCATCTCTAAGATTCCTTATCTCTAGGTTTCCCAACACATCCCCTTCTTCTTGTTTTTTTTTTAAAATTTAATGTTGTACTTTTCTTCAAAGGGAAGTGTTCAAACACCCTCCAATCATGGCGAATACATTAATCTTTGTGTTTTTAAACTCTTTTATTTAATAAAAATACCTTTTAGAAATGAAAGATATTACACGCTTAAACGTGTTTGGATTTATATCTTTTAAAATATTTTAACAATAATGATATAAATTAAGTTAAAACTTATAGTTAATTATCAACAATCTCTTGACTTGATGATAAAAACATTATATTATAGGTATGAGAATTTATGTTCAATCACAGTTAACCCTTTTTAGCTTCTTCAACTATACAAGTTAATCGTAGTTAATTAATAAATAATAAATATGGGTGTTAGAAAGTAATGGTTTATATTAATTAGAAAAATTATACCAAAAAAGATGTTGAAAAATGGAACTTGACCAATTTTACTAGAAATTAATATTTATGTAACAAGTCATGGATGCCTTATTAACCCTAGGATTTAAAAGAAAAAAAGATTAGATTCTCATTCAAACATCTCTTTTTGAAGCAATCATGATCTTAGTTGAATTTGATTATATATTATAGATTACAGCAATTTCTTCTTTTCATATTGGTGGGGAAAAAGTTATTTATTCCAAAAAGCATAGGGTACTAGATCTACTAAATTAAAATGTGACATGGTTACATCTTACACTATAGTACAAAAATATATATAACAAAAACATTTACATATGTAAACTTAAAAACACAATTGCAATATAAAAGATAGTAAAACTATATCAACATTTCTTAAATTTTATACAAAATTTATATAAATATACGAATCATAAATAATATTAAAAAAATAAGAATAATTACATAGAAAATGGTTTTTTTTTCTTTTATTTTTTGTTGTGGAAACAATTAGTTGTTATAATAAACATCGATAATGATGGTAGAATGATCGCAAAACAATAAGAAAATAAAAATAAGAATATACAGATTTTACGTGGAAACCCTTTCGAGAAAAAATTATGAGCAGAGGAGAAGAAATTCATTAATATTAAAAAACAAATAATATAAGAGGAATTTTGACTACATCTACTTAAAGGTTGAAAAACCCTATTCTAATCAAAGTCAAATAGTAGAAGTGTAGTTCTATACAGGCTCAATTTGTGCGGTATGGTTCGTACAGCTGGGGCTTTACGACCATCAGGCTCTCGCCTCCACATATCCTCTTATTTTGCTATTGTATTTATTTTTTCAACAAATGACAGGATTCGAGTCACATAATCTCTATCACTGAAATGGGGGATTCCCCAGTTTGAAACATGAGAAAAAACAAAAAGGGAATGTGAAGTTGAACAATGGTAAATAGCCTTTTAATTAATATTAAATAATAATGGTGAAAAACAAAGAAGTAAATTAAAATGGTAGGAGTAAGGTTTCAATTTCCACATTGGCTGCCTTTTGTTCATCACACAAACCAAAATGATTCTTTCAAATTTTTTTTTGAGTATTTGACCAATCTCGTCTCTCATCAAAAGTTGTGCTTTTTTTTTCTTTTAACATAATTTATTTGCTACACTTTTTAATCTTTCCTTGTGCTTAAAGTCAATCTGACCTAGTCAACATCTTAATGCTATAAGATTTTGTTTGAAATAAGGTGAGCTTTTAGAAAGAAAAAGAAAATGGGGGATATTGATTTGATGCAGAAAAATTTGTAAATATTTTCTTTTAAGAAAATTAAATAAAGTTAATTCAAGTTATAATACATTTATACTTACGCCTCGTTTATTAATGAATTTCAACTATATCTTAAACGAGGTATAAGTATAAATGTATCATCATTTGAATTAATTATCAATTTTTTGGTGGTTGGTTTATTCATGCAAGAAATTATTTTATGAATCATTTTCACTACATCATTCATGGTTTCTTTCTAATTATTTAATGACATTTCAATAAAATTTTTCATGTTATTGACACTTAATTTTTGTAATTTTTTTATCTTGAACCCAGAACCTTGATTCTTAAATTGAGAACACCAAACTCTAAATTCTAAACCTTAAGATGTGGTGAGAAGAGTCTATAAAATGATTTCTCATTTAATAGGGTGTTTTTTTTTTCTTCGAACCTTTTGTTTTTTAAGTGCAATAAATTTAGGAGACAAAATGCTCACTGAAGACAATCACAAACATATTGAAGGATTCATCGGCTCCGAACAGATAAAACTTCATAAATTTCTCTTGAAAGAGTTGAAAATCCTCAACAAATACATATAAATTATACTCAAATTAAATGAATTTACAAATTTTAATAACTAAAACCAAATCAATATAAAACATAAATAAATTCTAAAAAATAAAAAATATTTAATTTTAAACTAAAATAAATCTATACAATATCCAAAACTTAAAAATCAAAATCAAAATTCCTTATTTATTATTGTTCATAAACATATTTGGATGGAATCATTTAGTACAAAAGGGAATGCTATTTTCGTGTAAAGATTAAATCCTATTTGAATAGACTTTTCGTGTAAAGATGTTCAAAAAATCAGATGGATGAGATTTTTTGTTATTGCTTCACTCGATTGATTGTATAAAATATATAATTTTTAACTATAAAATATAATTAATGATCAATGTTTAATTCAGATTTTAAGATTAATTTGAAAGAAATTCATAATTAACTATTAATCTTAGTAATTAACTTCTGCCGAATCAACCATAAAACTAAAAAAACCACAATCATCGGACTGAGTTTAAAAAATTAAACAAAAATCACAATTAAAACTAAATTTATTCTATTAACAAATCATACAAATTTTAATATAATAATATTAATAATTAACTTTCAATTCATCAAAACTCTAAAATCTGAATTAAATATTAAAAATTTAACATCGGTAAATATATAATTTTTGTCAACAAAAAAATACATGTACCATATTGAAATAATGTCAAACTCAAAGTACTAAAATAGGTATTAAATGAGAAAATAAAAATAGAATCGACCGTTTCGAGAGAGGTGAGCAACGTAAAAAGGGTGAGTGAACTCGAGCAAAAGGGCGAGTCATAGATGAAATACGCGACGAGCCGAATGTGACTTCTTATAACCCAAATTTACCCATCTAATTTCCCACTCACCATGAAAACAAAAAATTTATACTTTTTCTTTAATTTTCTCGGTTTCCAAACAAACAATAAAATTTACTCTCTCTCACTCAACACTTACATTATTTATAAATAAATAAACAAATCTCTTTGCCTTTCATCTCTCTATATATTTCATTTTAAGATCTCACCGTTTGCCTTCCTCCTCATTTCACCTTCCATTTTTATCATCTTCAACAGAAAAAAGAAAAAAAAAAAAAACAAAGGAAGGAAAAGGGGAAGGATTTGAGAGAAAAAGAGAAGGATCGAAAATGGGTTTGGTTCCACCAGAACTAAGCTTGGATTTTAGGCCAAATTTCGTACCAAAAACGATCACTAATTTTCTCAGGGAGGTTTCACTGATCGGAAATGTTTCCGATAAGGTCTCGAAACTCGATGCATTTGTGAAAGGGTTGGAAGAAGAAATGAAAAAGATCGATGCTTTTAAACGTGAACTTCCTCTCTGCATGCTCCTTTTGAATGATGGTTTGTTTTCTACAATCTAATTCACATCACCTTTTTTTTTCCTGGGAAAAAAAATACCCAGGGATTGATTTCGATTCTTTTAGTCTTCAGCTTGGGTTTTTTTTGTTTAGAATAGCTCGTGGTTTAACTTGGGTTTTGGTTAATTTAATGCAAATTTATTATTATTATTTTTGTTGTGTGTTTGATTGCAGCGATTTTAGTATTGAAAGAGGAATCAACGCAATGCATGGCAAGAAATGTTGAACCGGTTTTGGAAGAATTTATTCCATTGAAGAACAAGGAAGAAGATAATCACAGTGAAGAAGATGGTTCCTTAATCACCACCAAAAAGGAAGAAGATTGTAACAACGACTGCAATAATAATAAGGACAAGAAAAATTGGATGAGTTCAGTTCAGCTTTGGAACATTGATGGTGATTATTGCTCCTCTGATCACAAATTAGATACTAAGGTAACCTTAAAGAAAAATGAAGACACTGCATTTAAGCTAATGAAATGAATTTTTGCTAAATTTGAACTGTTATTTGTTGGTGTTTCAACAGAGAAATGATGAAGATCCATGTAAAAGCAGGGGAGGAGGGAGAGGGTTTATGCCATTTAAGGCAAATTTGGGTTTTGC
Source organism: Gossypium australe (assembly GCA_005393395.2). Classification (NCBI taxonomy): domain Eukaryota; kingdom Viridiplantae; phylum Streptophyta; class Magnoliopsida; order Malvales; family Malvaceae; genus Gossypium; species Gossypium australe. The sequence continues at coordinate 92,248,410 of CM016618.1, read as the reverse complement.
AGCGAGGAAAGAAGAGAAACAGGAGATACCGGTTCATGGACTAACGCTTTCAACACCCGGAATCAAGAATCTGAAGGAGGAATCCAGTTCTACAGGGTCAAGGAACAGTTGTAGCAGAGCGGTTCCTTTTTCTGCCACCAATGCTCGGTCGAGTTTTCAGTCTGCACCACCGGTGGGGCTGTCGAATCACCTTCAGCAACATCAGCAGCAGCAGACTGGTAGGAAGCAAAGGAGGTGCTGGTCGCCTGAGTTGCATCGCCGGTTCGTGAATGCTTTGCAGCAGTTAGGAGGCTCCCAAGGTGAGGAACAAATGGCGACTTAGACATGTACTTAGCTGGTTTCGAATTTGCTTTTGCTGTTCTTGGATTGTTTATTATCCTGCTAGATTAGAATTAAGAAGTTTGGTCAATGGGAAGACTGGATTTGCACTTGATCTGATGGAAAATATAGATTAGAGTCCAACAAATGTTTTTCAATATGTGTATGAATTATACATGTATAACTAGTTTTGTTCGAGACCATAGATGATAATATATTCGAAACTGGGATTCCGTAGACCTGTTGGGAATTGAGATCATAGAATTGTAATTTTTTGTGACAATTCATTCATTGATCCTTTTAGTTTAAAGTTTCTGAGTCAAAATTCTTTGAAATTTTTTTGCAGTGGCCACTCCAAAGCAGATTAGGGACCTTATGCAAGTAGATGGCTTAACCAATGATGAAGTTAAGAGTCATTTGCAGGTGAGGGTTCTTTCTTGTTATTAATGGTTTTCTTTTCAAGTTTTGATATCGAGTATTGATGTAAGAACTTCCCTGATTTCCAGAAATACCGACTACACACACGAAGACTTCCAGCTACTACAACAACAACCACCCCTGCAAATCAATCAGGCCTTGTTTTGGGTGGTGGTCATGCATGGATGTGTCAAGATCAGTTTGGAGAATCCTCGAAAGGGAGCAGTTCGCAGTCGGGTTCCCCTCAAGGTCCTCTCCAGTTAGCCACAAACACCGGAGGGACCTCCACTACATGGTGTGAGAGCATGGAAGATGATGAAGATGCAAAATCCGAGTGCTATAGTTGGAAAAGCCATGTTCAGAAACCCAGTAAAAACAATTGGAAAAGCCATGTTCAGAAACCCAGTAAAAACAATGTATAGAGTTTACCCACCATGAATTTTGCAGATAAAAAAGAAAGTATACATGGGAGGAATTCATTTATCTTATACAACCACTGTATTTATACATATAAAAGGAGAAGGATCTTGAGAATTGAGAGAGACATGTAAAATTTTTGCAGGATTTAGCTTTCCTTGGATATCGAATTCATGTATTTGTTTTATTGCACAACTAGTAAAAGAATTCCTGTTATCATCAATTTGGACACTTTGGCTGGAGAAATTTTCATTTCTGAATTGAAGGACTGCAATTATTGTTTATAGTGGTATTCTGGCAATTAGTTAGAAGATGAAGGGCATGTTGATGGTAACCAAGATGAGAACAAACATTTGTCAACATTAAAGAAATAGATTTTGATGAGTGACGGTGCTTTGGGTGTATTAGGAAGAAGACAGCAGAAGATCCAGACTTATCTTAGAATAAAGAGGGTAGGGTTCTTATTCCCTTGTGTGTCTTTTATGTATGCACAATCTCAATTATTCTCTCAATGCACTTTTCTTTTTTGGTCTTCGGCCCTCGGCTATTCCAAAATCCAAAATCGAATTTTTTTTATTCATAAGATTTGAACTCGAAATGACAAAATTAAATTATTTTAAAACACGAAAGATTTTATCCTTTTCAACCTAACCCAGGTCATATCCCACTAAAACCCAACCATTGTAATGTTCCTAATGGGAGCATGACAAAACAGTCACTCTCACAACCATAATAATGGAAGGGAATCTTGTACAAGACAAGTTATAATTAAGGAGCCTACTAATATTTCATATATTTAGATTGGCTTGGTGAATGAAATGAGTAAAAATGATGGAACCTCTCCTGCATTTCCTTTCCAAAAAAGGTCATTGCTGATTAAATTTTATTTTATATTTAAATCCAATGTTGTGAATCAATATAACATTAATTTAATTAAGGAAATTTATAAAAAAAATTATTCTTTTTAATGGGATCATGTGCCAAAGTATAATCATCAAAGTAAATGATGGAAAGAGGGACACAATGAATGTTGATCCAGCTAGCATTTGTTTGTTGTTCATGAATCACATAGTATGTCTGGTTTGTACTTGTGTTGTAAACCATCAATGCTAAGACTATTTGCCTTTGCATATGGTCAAGACAAACAATATTGAGTTTAATGATTGATGAAACCTTTTTTTTTTTTCAAATGATAGAGTTGAATTGGATGACCGATAAGCAAAATTCGCATGCCTATGATTCATAACTTGTTGGCTGTCAATCACTAAATACCCAAAATGGTATTAGTGAGGGAAATTATCTTTTCTACTGATAAACTTTTGAAATGTCATCTTTTAAGTAGGTAATTCAAATCTTAAACAATTGGCATGAGGAGAGTCCAAAAGATTTATGGAGTTTATCGGGAGCATCTAAAGTCCACTAAGGAAATGTTTTATCATTTTGGTATTGAAAAACCAAACCCTTAAGAAGTTTTAATGGGTAAGAACACTACCCCTTAAGGAGAAATTGTCTTTTTTATTGAGAGAAGCCTTTGAAGATTGTCTTTTAAGTAAGCAATTCAAACCTCAAACAGTTGGTATGAGGAGAGCCGAAAGGATTCTTGGAGCTTATCGGGAGCGTCTAAGGCCCACCAAGGAAATGTTTTATCATTTTGGCCTTAATGAGGTTCGAACCAACTCCTTAAGCGGTTTTAATGGGTAAGAACACTACCTCTTAAGAGGGAATTGTCTTTTTTATTGAAAGAAGCCTTTGAAGTGTTGTCTTTTGAGTAAGCAATTCAAACCTCAAACAGTTGGTATGAGAAGAGCTCAAATAATTCATTAAATTTATTAGGAATGCCCGAGGTTCACTAAGGAAATATTTTATCATTTTGACTTTGGTGAGGTTAGAACCAACCCCTTAACAAATAAGAACACTACCACTTAATTAAGCCACTTCAAAAACTTTTCCAACAAGAGAGTGGATTTCCCCTTAACATGTATCGCTATTTATATTCGAGTATATTACATAATTTTGATTATATACAAAATAATTAATAGTTTTAAGTAATTTTTTTATATATTCACATGCTAAAGTTATTATATTTATATTAGTAAAATTAAATGTTTGAAATGGTATCTTTTGTATAAATAAAAATTATTGCTAAATTAACTTTAAATAATAAAATAATAACTTATAAAATGTATTTTTTAAAATATTGGCAAATTTATTAAAAGAATAAAAAATTCAAAATAAAATTTTATCTTCTTCTTCTTTTTTTTTTTTTTAAATTTTTTTATAGAATTCCAAATGGATTGATTACATCTACAGCTGTTTTTGTCCCTTTCTAAAATAATAAAAAATAATTGCAAAATCTTTTCACATAATTTTTTGGTATATAAAGTATTTATTTTAATAAAAAGTATTAAATAAATTAAGTTTATTGATTCATTTTTTTATGTCTTTTCATAATAATATTATTCTCTTTCAATAATAAATACTTTTTGCTAAATAGTTACTTTTTAATTCTTCCGTACCTTTTATATAATATAGTAGATCTGTTTATGGGTTGAATTATTCGTCTAAGTTTAAAGATTCGTCCTAATTTGAAAGGGTCTGGATAAAAATATTAGACCTAAAAAATCAGTCTGAACAAAAAATTAGGCCCGCTTACAATATGAGCTGAGCTCAGGCTTAAACATTCGCTCGACTCATTTTTAAGTTTATAATACTTTATATTATGTTAAATTTATACATTATGTAATTTATAACACATTAAAAAAAACTAAACTTATACTAAGTGTATAATACTACTCTAATTTAAATATTACAATAATGTTAAGATGACTATAAAATAATTTAATAAATAAAAAATTTAAAATATTAAATATTAAATTTAAAAAATATAAATGTTTTAAAAAAATATATAAATTAATATAGGCGGACTTAAAAGCAAATATAAATGGTTTTAGACAAAATTTTAAGTCCTTATTTTGGCTGAGCTTAAACAAACATGAAGTATATTAATATCATATGTAAGTTCAACCTGAACCTAATCTGGCTCATGAGTACTTTTACTAAGTTATTTATTTCTGTTCAATTTTGAAAAGAAAATAGGTAAAATTTAAAGGTACCCAGAAAGTTAAGCTTGCGGAGTTATTCAATTTTAAAGTGATGCTAACAAAAGGAAAAGCTAATTTGGTAAAAAAATTCCTTAAGCTATTACATTTTATTTAAACAAGCCTTTAAATTATTTTTTTAGTTAAATAAGTTTTAAATTTATGATTTTTACTCAGAAAAGCCTTTGATTTTAATATTAAAATAGATATATTTTGAATTTCAAGGTCTTATCTTTATTTCTTATTGATAGAATAGAAATTATATACACTTTAACATAACACAAAATTTAAAAAGGTAATTAGAATTTTCAAAAGAGTAATTAATTAAAAGACTTTCAAAAAAACTTTAAAATATTGTTTTGTGTTTTATTTAGTAAACTATTTCATCAAATTCACATTAGCATTAGTTTAAAATTTTAAAATATTTTTACTTTAATATTAAAATCAAAGGCTTTTATAGGTGAAAATAACTGGTTAGGACTTATGTAACCACAAAAATTAGTATAAGAGCTTCTTTGAATAAAGTATAATAGTCTAAGGGCTTTTTTAGCAGATTAACCAGAAAAACAAAAATAGCATTTTTTAAAACAAAAAAGTGATGTAATTACTATTTTTCTCCCACGTTAATTAAAAAGTGAATTATACAACATGTTCTTAATTTTCATTTTTCCTCCAAGAAACTTGGGAAGTTAGGCCCAAATCTGGGCAAAGCTATTGACTTTCTTTAGGCCTTCAAGGTATCAAAATAATTAGGGCTTTTGACTTTCAATTATCTAAGAATCTGCTTATTTGCTTAATTTTGAAGTTTAGGGTTAGAAAACAAAATATTAGGTACGAAAAATACATTTAATAAAAAAATAAGTAGGGGAGAAGCTAAGTTTTCTTTTCTATATAGGAAAATATTTGGTACACTGTCAATAGAATTTTTAGACTTTACGAGTAAAGTTAAGAGATTGACAAGTATCTTATAGTATCATAATAAAATATTAAAAGAATAGATATTTAAAAAAAAAAAGAGACACATGTCAATGTTTTAAAGTTGCTCGTATAAAAAAAATTACACACTATACTCACCCATTTATATAATATATAAAACCAATTTCTAAAGGAAGTCTTACGGTAGAAATTGGACATAGGTAAAGCGTATAACAGGGTCGAATAACATTTTTTTTGGAGAAGACGATGACTAAGTTGGGCTTTGATTCGGATTGGATATCATTTGTTATGCACTGTGTCACAACGGTTCTTATACTATAATGGAGAATGGACAGGCCATGGGGGGCTACCACAAGCGGACCTTTTATGCCCATATTTGTTCCTCATTTGTAGTGAGAGATTTTTCACTCTGTTTAGTATGGCGCAACTGAAGGGACGGTTTTGAGGGGCACAAGTGTGTTGGGAAAGTCCACGGGTTACTCATTTGTTTTTTACAGATGATAATATTGTGTATGGGGACGCATTTGAGGTAAGAGCACGTGTAGTTCAAGATATTATTAAGGAGTACGAAGCTTGCTAGGAACAACGGGTTAATTTTGAGAAATCTATGATATATTTTAGCTCGAAAGTTGATAATGGCATCAGGAATGTGGTCTCATAGATATTACAGGTTCGGGCAACTAATGATTCGAAAAATTACTTAGGACTCCCTACCATGGTTGGGCGGAAACGGGCGGAGGCATGCAGAGGACTAAAAGATAGATTATGGACCCGTATAAACAGTTGGAGTGTTCGATTATTATCCAAGGGAGGTAAGGAAACAAGCAATACATACTTCTACCATGTCATGCCTCTTGTTACCATCAAAACTCTGTAAGGAATTGGAAGGCATAAGTAGTACTTTTTGGTGGCAGCATTCCAAGTTGAAACGAAGGTATTTGTAACACCCCTTACGCGTATTCGACGCTGGAACAGGGTACAAGGCATTACCAAAGAGTACAGAACACTTACAGATAATTTGAAATAATTATCTTTACACAAATAGTACACTTGAGGTGTACAGTTCTATAATTATGAATAAACACATTTATCAAACATATTCCATGTTTTTTTTTTATATATCACAATCTCATATTTCCATGTATCAATTACCACCATTTCCTCGTATTTGAGACAAATACGTGTAATAATTCATAGACACACAACTCACTAACTCTTCCTGCGAATCACAATTTAAATTGACAAATCACTTATTGAGTCCAATTTCAATGTTCATTAAAATCTATCATATAAGTTTGGATGTAAATATCCACCAATAGATTCCATGTACCGATATCATCATCTCAAATTTCCACAAGCATTTCCTTTCCACATTATGAACTACAATTAACATATACAAGATATACCAATGTATTTCAAGTACAATTTCATAATATTTCATTCCAAATTTCAGATTATTTCATATTAGAACTTTTCTCATTAACTCATTTGGAATACCAATTCATACGGATAATACACTCAAGGGTGTACAAATATGTAATCACAAATGAACTCATTCGTCAATCAAGTTTTATGCTCATGTCTCATCAACTCGTATTTCGTTATATCACATAATTCCATGTAACACTTACCAAACTTTGTCAGATTTGTAAACGTCTTATAGAATTAGTCTGCTCACACAAGCTGTCGGTCATGACAAGCTACACGGTGTTGCTCAGTGCCACATTTCACAATTTAGTATGGTTAATGCCATACCTACGTTTCACCATTTTGCCATAGATCACCCATAGTCTTATCCGTCAATTCATCACTTTTCACTAGAATGCCATAACCCAGCTATGGTCTTACATTTTAAACATGTAGCACATCAATGCCATATCCCAGATATGGTCTTACACGGAAACCACTTATCACTTGTAGCCAAAGCTACCACTATTCACTGATCAGGTAGCCGAAGCTACCATTTTTCACTGATCAGGTAGCCAAAGCTACCACTTTTCACTGATCAGGTAGCCAGAGCTACCACTTTTCACTGATCAGGTAGCCGGAGCTACCACTTATCACTTTCACTTGTCCTTGATCAGATAAGTGTAGCCGAAGCTATCACTTATCACTTGTTGCCATGGTTCAACCATGGTCTTTTCCGTCAATTCGTCTTCTCACTAAACTGAGGTGCTCAAGTTGATCATTTATTCAATTTTCATGCTTTTACATTATTCACGATTTTATCATCAATACATATGAAATAACACATCATGAAGTTCATAAAATTAACAAATGATCACTAAAAATTTAGCCATATAAACTCACAAGTTCAATTTTTCTATTATAACGATAATCATAATTTCATAATAAATACTCCAGATAAAATATTATATCATTTCTAATTCAACATTTATCAATTATCATCGAGCATGTAATCAATTTATACACAAGTCGTTCATATATTATTTTTCCTCCTCCCCCTCTCCATCCACATCATTAGTATAAACAACACACTTGTAAGTAATATTATCAATAATTTTCACTATTTACTTATGTAAATATTCAAGCTATCCTTCCGTGTCATAGACACTAAATTATTTTTATCTTGAGCTACAGAACTCCAAATTAAAATCCCTTAATTTTATTTGAAACTAGACTCATATATATTCTTACTATAATTTTTCTAAAATTTTTGGTGTGGCCAATTAGTACAGTTTATTAGTTAAGTTCTCCCCTGTTACACAGTCTGAAGGCTCTGACCTCTCTTCACTAGAAATTAATTATCTCATAGTACGATTTTCATATAGTGTTTCTGATTATTTCTAATGAAAATAGGCTCACTAAGGAATACAAACATATAAATTATAACTCATAATTCGTTTTGTACAATTTTTAGTGAATTTCTAAAGTAAGAACAGGGGATCACGAAGTTATTCTAAACTAGTCTTACAAAAATTTAAATATCTCAATATGTAGACTTCCTTTGCTTTCTCTATTTCTTTTATATGAAAATAGACTCAACAAGCTTTAATTATATATCTCATTCAGCTTCTAATTCAATTTATACCAATTTTGGTGATTTTTCAAAGTTAGATAATTTCTGCTGTCCAAAACTGCTTTAGTGTAACATGTTCATTTCTATCTTATCCCAAATTCCATAATTCATACAATTCAGTCCTTACTCTATTAACCCCTCAATTGAGCTAATGTTCTCATTTAATACTTTTATCTATCATTTTAAACTACTTCATAACCTTTGAAAATCAGAATTTTAACACTAGGCCTTAATTTCAACTCTTTCACAATTAGGTCCTAAAACCAATTTCCATCAATTTAGGGTTTTTTACCCAAATAATACAAAAAAATTAAGAAAAGTCCAAATTGGTATACGATTTCAATTACTTACCAAAATGGTACAAACGGGTGGTGCCTCCTCTGCCACCGGCACCTTTGGTGCCGCCTCTGCCACTGGCACCTTTGGGTGCCGCCTGTGGCAGACCCTCAACCACCCAATTTTGTTTTTTTTATTCAGCAGTTTTTTTGAGGGACCAATTAAGAAATTTTTCCAATTTTTAGAAAAGGAATGGAAAAGTGCGTCTGTCACAGCCAACTTTAAATTTGAATAATTGCCTTCTAAGCCCTCCCTATTTATTATTTTCTTTTTATTCCCCTTCAACTCAGTATATTGTGTTTAAACAAACAATTAATCTATTTTTATAGTTAAATAAGCCATTTACTTATGGTTTTTACTTATAAAATTTAAAAACTTGTTGATTAAATTAAATATATATTTTTTATTTAATAAATTATTCTCATCAAATTTACGCCAACATAAGATGTAAATTAGTTTATATTTTTTAAATAGCTTTACTTTAATGTTAAAATAGCTTTATTTTAGCTTTACTTTACACAATTAACAATACTTTACTCTTAGGGCACATGTTTGGAAATCGTAAACATTATGATATACATTTTTGCACTCTTCAAATTTCATATATGCATAGATTTAATAATTATTATTATATTACTAAGAGTAATTGATATTATATTATTAATAATATCTATTTATATATTTAAATTAAATATTACAAATAATTTAGATATTTAAAATTTATATGTCATATATCATTATATTAAATTATTTAATTTTTTTACTTCCCATCATTATGTCTAAAATAGATATTTTATCTTTCAACCATAATTTTACGATAATAATATTAAACACTTGAAATTAACATATTACACTTTTTTACAACACTTTTTCAAAATGATAAGTATCATTTCTTTTTTTTCTTTTATGATTTAAAGCTTTATTTGTTTTTAACGTTGAATATCTTATACTACAACTATTATTATATTTTTTTCTTGCATAGATGAAGTCGAAAATTTTATGTCGTGGGATTGAGATAAATTTATAAAATATAGGAAGGGTGCAAAGCTAAAAATTTTATGATAAATTTCTTAAAATTATTTATTAAATTTTAGGAGGATTAAAATATTATTTTACTACAAAATTTTATGAGTAAAAACCATAAGTAAAGGGCTTATTTAACTATAAAAATAGATTAATTGTTTGTTTAAACACAATATACTGAGTTGAAGGGGAATAAAAAGAAAATAATAAATAGGGAGGGCTTAGAAGGCAATTATTCAAATTTAAAGTTGGCTGTGACAGCCGCACCTTTCTTTCCTCTTCTAAAAATTGGAAAAATTTCTTAATTGGTCCCTCAGAAAAACTGCTGAAAAACAAAAACAAAATTGGGTGGTTGAGGGTCTCCCACAGGCGGCACCAAAGGTGCTAGTGGCAGAGGCGGCACCAAAGGTGCCGGTGGCAGAGGCGGCACCACCCGTTTGTACCATTTTGGTAAATAATTGAAATCGTATACCAATTTGGACTTTTCTTAATTTTTTTCTATTATTTGAGTAAAAAACCCCATCAATTTTACTTGATAAAATCATCATATAACAAAATTAAAGCTTCAAATCAATATTTGTTCATCATATTCTTCCAGCACTAATCCACATCAACTTTAAAAATTAGCCATAGAATCATAAACTAATGAATTAATAAGTTGGACCCAATCGTAGAAAGTCCAAAAACATAGAAATTTCAAGGAGAAAGCAAGAATTAAACTTACATGAAGCTTGGGTATGAAAACCAGCTTGAACTCTCTTCCATGGATGTTTTTTAGCTGAAGAAAATGAAGAGAAATCAAGAAAATTCTAGATATTCTAATTTGGTCCCCTTTTATTTAGCTAGTTTTGGCAATTTTTCCAATTTTGCCCCTTTTCTTCTTTCTCTTCTCTTTTTCTTTCTTTCCTTCCCCTGCTCTCTGTTTCGTGTGGGTTTCTGTTTCTATTTCTCTTCTTTTTTTCCCCTTCTTCTTTTTTGGTTAATAATATCTTATAATAATATAATTATCTAATAATATATTTTTGTAACACCCCTTACTCGTGTTCGACGCCGGAACAGAGTATGAGGCATTACCGAAGAGTACGAAACACTTACAGATTATTTAAACCATTTATCACTCAAATATCAAAATTGATTGTAAAAGTTCCTTTAACGAACCCTTGAAGTCCAAATCATGCATTGGGATTGGGTCGGGACTAAATTAGAATCGTATAATAATTTTTTTTTTAAATCCTTAAGTTTATCTCATTTACAAGAGTCCCACGCCCGTGTGGCTCACATAGCCGTGCCTATAGGGCGTATAACTCTCTGACTTGCATCTGTGGAGAAACTTGAGTCACACGGCCTTAGTACACGCCTGTGTTACTTGGCCGTGTGGTAAAGTTAATTTTCATAAATCATGCTATTTTTCAAGCCATATTTCTCACTCATTTGATCTTTATTCTTCACCCACATTTAATACATACAAAAAACCAATTTAAGATATTCAACTGAGCCTTATACTTATTACGATTTGTTAGTCGTACACTTCATATAAATAACAAGAAACGTATATGGGCTCAATTCTCATTAAATTTCTCTTGTACTTGTACTTTTTCATCCTATGTATTCATATAGCATATAACAATCGCACCTCTGTTTTTCATATACATTTTTATAACAATTTGTCTTGGTTTCAAACTACTTCATATTTGAGTTTTACTTATCCAATCATTTGAAACATCATCTTTATACATATAGTGCACTTGAGATGCAAAAATTCTATAATTATGAATGAACACATTTATCAAACACATTCCATGTTTTTATATATTATAGTCTCATATTTCCATGTACCATTTACCATCATTTCCTCGTATTTTTGACAAATACATGTAATAACTCATAATCATGCAATTCACTAACTCTTCCTGCCAATTACAATTTAAATTGGCAACTCACTTATTGAGCCCAATTTCAATGTTCTCTAAAATCCATTAGGATGTATGTATCCATCAATAAATTCCATGTACAGATATCATCACCTCATATTTTCACATACATTTACTTTCCATATTATGAACTCAAATAACATATACAAGACATACCAATACATTCCAAGTACATTTTCATAATATTTCCTTATATCACATAATTCTATATAACACTTACCAACTTCGTCAAATTAGTGAACGTCTTACGGAATTGTTCTGCACCAGTATGCATTAAATTTCACTAATAATCACTGATGCCATAACATAGCTATGGTCTTACACGGAAATCACTTGTCACTTGTAGCTGAAGCTACCTTTTTCTTCACTGATCAGGTAGTCAGAGCTACCACTTTTCACTGATCAGGTAGCCGAAACTACCACTTTTCACTTGATCAGGTAGCCGGAGCTACCACTTTTCACTTGATCAGGTAGCCGGAGCTACCACTTTTCACTGATCAGGTAGCAGGAGCTACCACTTTTCACTTGATCAGGTAGCCGGAGCTACCACTTTTCACTGATCAGGTAGCCGGAGCTACCACTTTTCACTGATCAGGGAGCAGGAGCTACCACTTTTCACTTGATCAGGTAGCCGGAGCTACCACTTTTCACTGATCAGGTAGCAGGAGCTACCATTTTTCACTTGATCAGGTAGCCGGAGCTACCACTTTTCACTGATCAGGTAGCCGAAACTACCACTTTTCACTTTCACTTGTCCTTGATCAGATAAGTGTAGCCGAAGCTATCACTTATCACTTGTTGCCATGGTTCAACCATTGTATTTTCCGTCAATTCATGTTGTCACTGAACTGAAATGCTCAATTTGATCATCAATACATATGAAATAACACATCATAAAATTCATAAAATTAACAAATGATCACTAAAATTTAGCCATATAAACTCACAAGTTCAATTTTTGTATTATAACGATAATCATAATTTCATAATAAATATTCCAAATAAAACATTATATCAATTATAATCGAGCATGTAATCAATTTATATACAAGTCATTCATATATTATTTTCCCTCCTCCTCCTCTCCATCCACATCCTTAGTATAAACAACACACTTGTAAGTAACATTTTCTATAATTTTCACTATTTACTCATGTGAATGTTCAAGCTGTCCATCTGTGTTATATTCACTAAATTATTTTTATCTCGAGCTACAGAGCTCTAAATTTCAAACCGTTAATTTTCTTTGAAACTAGACTCACATATCTTCTTACCATAATTTTTCCAGAATTTTTGGTGGCGCCAATTAGTACAGTTTATTAGTTAAGTTCTCCCCTGTTACACAGTCCTACTGCTCTGACCTCTCTTCACTAAAAATCAATTATCTCATAGTACGGTTTTCATATAGTGTTTATGATTATTTCTAATGAAAATAGACTCACTAAGGAATACAAACATATAAATTATAACTCATAATTCTTTTTGTACAATTTTTAGTGAATTTCTAAAGTAAGAACAGGGGATCACGAAGTTGTTCTAAACTAGTCTTACAAAAATTTAAATATCTCAATATGTAGACTTCGTTTACCTGATTTGTTTCTTTTATATGAAAATAGACTCAACAAGCTTTAATTCTATATCTTACTCAGCTTCTAATTCGATTTATACAATTTTTGGTGATTTTTCAAACTTAGACAACTGTTGCTGTCCAAAACTGCTTTAGTATAACATGTTGATTTCTATTTTATCCCAAATTCCACATTTCATACAATTCAATCCTTGCTCAATTAACCCCTCAATTTAGCTAATTTTCTCATTTAATACTTTTCTCTATCATTTTAAACTACTTCATAATCTTTGAAAATCAGAATTTTAACTCTAGGCCTTAATTTCAACTCTTTCACAATTACGTCCTAAAATCAATTTCCATCAATTTTACTTAATAAAATCATCATATAACAAAATTAAAGCTTCAATTCAATATTTATTCATCATATTCTTCCAGCACTAATCCACATCAACTTTAAAAATTAGCTATAGAATCAAAAACTAATGACATAGTAAGTTGGATCCAATTGTAAAAGTCCAAAAACATAGAAATTTCAAGGAGAAAGTAAGAATTAAACTTACATGAAGCTTGAGTATGAAAGCCAGCTTGAAACTCTCTCCCATGGCTGTTTTCCAGCTGAAGAAAATGAAGAGAAATGAAGAGAAATCTAGATAATTCCAATTTGGTCCCATACTTATTTAACTAATTTTGGCAATTTTCTAATTTTACCCTTATTTCATCCATTTCCTGATTTTTCTCAGCTATTGCCGCCCAAAATATCTCCTTTGGGCTTATTTCACTTTAGGTCCTTCCTCATTTGACAATTAGGCTATTTAATCCTTTTTGTAACTTTTATACACTTTTTATTTTAGTCCTTTTTATTTAATTAACCACCCAAACGTCAAAATTTTCTAACGAAATTTTAATGCTACCTTATTGACATTCCTTAAATATTCATAAAAATATTTATGACTCGGTTTATAATACCGAGATCTCGATACCTCTTTTTCTCGATTTCTTGACCAAATAAATCTTTATAAAACACAATTTATTATTTTAAAAATATTTTAAAAGCTACATTTGACTCGTAAATATTAAATAAATATAATCTACGAGTCCATTTCTCAGATTTGGTGGTCTCGAACCATTATTTTTGACATCACTGAAATTTGGGCTATTACAATTTTAACATATAAAAATCTTAGATTTATGCCGCCTCAAGTTTGGAAATTGGCATAATTGCTTCTTTAATCCTTCCTCATTTGAAAATTAAATTATTTAATCCTTCTAGTAACTTTTACACATTTTTCAATTTAGTCCTTTTTATTTAATTGACCACCGAAACGTCAAAATTTTCTAACGAAATTTTAATACTATCTTATTGACATTCCGTAAATATTCATAAAAATATTTATGACTCGGTTTATAACACCGAGATCTCGGTACCTCTTTTTCTCGATTTCTTGACCAAATAAATCTTTATAAAACACAATTTACTATTTTAAAAATATTTTAAAAACTACATTTGACTCGTAAATATTAAATAATATAGTCTACGAGTCCATTTGTCAGATTTGGTGGTCTCGAACCATTATTTTTGACGTTACTGAAATTTGGGTTATTACAGTATTCATTGGTGTAAATGGTCTAAATTGTGTAAACTTGAGGAGGATGTGGTATGGGATTCAGGGCTTTGGGTAAATTCAATGTTGCTTTACTTGTTCGGCAAGGATGGCGTATGTTGACTAGGCCAAATTTGTTAGTTTCGAGAATGTTGACTAGGCCAAATTTGCATTCAGAGTGAGGTTCTTACCCATCACTCATATGGAGAAGTATCTAGAGTGAGAGAGGGCTTCTGGAGATGGGAGTTGGCTGGCGGATTGGTAACAGTGAGCAAGTGTTGATCTGGCAGGATAGATGGTTGTTGGGGCCGCAACACTATAAAATACAGGAATCTGCTGTTAGAACAGATATTTGTCCAGTGTCGGATCTGATTAATGTGCAAAATAGATCCTGGAATGAGAATCTTATTGATTCAATTTTTACCTTGGATGAAGCTCGGCAAATCCGAAGGATCCCTCTTTCATCTACAGCAGTTATGGAGAATTTACAAGGGCTATGTGCCTACTATGTATAGCCTATACAATAAACGAGTGGCAACTGTGGAGACAATTCATCATGCGATGGTGGGATGTGAGTTACCAATGGAAGTTTGGGCCACATTTAGCATTAATTGCGATACCTCGCAAAAACAGTGATGATTTCCAGGATCAAATTCTACAGTGTGTGCTTCAGAACTCAATGGAAAATGCAAGTTGCTAGTTACCATTTGTTGGGCTCTTTGGCATGCAAGGAAGAAATGGTTACATCAACGAAAGAAGGAAACCACACAAGCTACGTCGGGATCGGGGTTCATACGGTCTTACATAGCTGAATCAGTGAGGGCTGAAGGGTCTTTACCTGAGAATCGAAGCTGATACCCTGTCCGACGGGAACCATCGGTGGAAGGGATAGTAAAGGTTAATTTTGATGAGGGGTTCAGAGCCACAACCAGCACATCCACTTCAGGAGTAATTGCGAGGGATCGAAATGGCCTGATTTTAGGGGCATGTGTTCATACAAATAGTGATGTTCCCAACCCTTTTACCATTTAAGTTATAGCTTGTGTGCATCCCTTGGACCAAAGTGTTTATATATATATTATGGATTATAGATTATACATGTAAAAATATTTTTGATCAATGACTTTTTTGGGGAAAAAAAAGAAAAATTGAGTGTCAAAATGGGTTAAGGAAAATTGGAAAGTAAAGGTGGAAAAAAGAAGGGGTCAAACCCTAAAGCGAAGGGGGCATCCCATTTATATATATGAATAAAATTTTATAGGAATAAAATCCATTCTCTCTCCATATTTGGGCGCCAATCGTGGATTCTCATCCTTATCGAAAACAATACCTTTGCAGTTACTAAACTTCAGGAGAGATTATATCAAAATCTTCCAACTTTCAATTTCAAATTTAACCAAATATCCAAACAAAGTGGAGAGATATAGTGTGTATGTGTGTGTGTGTGTGTGTGAGGGAGATCATAATAATCATAATAGTAATAATTAAAGAAAAACCAATAATGGCACAAGCACAAGAGCAACCCCAAGAAAAGTTTCAAATGAAAGATGCCGTGGTTGCAGCAGCTTCAGCAAAAACAAGCGGTGGCAGCAATGGTGTGACGTTCAAATTCAATGCACATGCACCGGAATTTGTGCCCAGTTCTCACACCCAAATCCCCATTTCGGGTTACTATTACCCTTGTTTCCATTATCTCGGTGGTGGTGGTGGTGGGGGCATTGGCGCTGGTGTTGGCTCCGATTGGTTCTTCGTTGGTGAACAAGAACCTGCTGCTGCTTATATGTTCTCTAATCATAATCTCTCCTTCCCTAATTTTTCTTACAAGAATGTTCTCAACGATGATCTCCGCCAGAAGATTATCAAACAGGTAATCATCATTTTATATATATGTAGCAGTTCATTGATTTGCTTACTTCATTCAGATTTTTATTTTTCTTGATTTGATGTTTAAGCATTCTCCAAATACAATGGAAAATTTTAAATTTTTGTGTTCAACATTGAGTAATATAACTTTTAATAATAAACTGATTGACCCATATCCACCGATGCTTAGGTTGTCAAAATTTAACCATACCCTTGTTGCCAAGCGACATAGCTTTTAACAAGAAGTTGATCGACCCATAGATACATGAGTATGTATTTGGCACACATATTTTTTAGATTTTTCCATATAGTTAGAGGATCTTTCGAGGTTATTACCTTTCTTTATCCATGTGTTGGACAAATATGAGTACTTCAAAAAGAATGAAGAGTCCAAGCAACATAGGCCACAGATGCTTTTATCTTTACATATTGTGAGAATGATATGATCCTAATACTGTATGTATAAAACAGGTGGAGTACCAGTTCAGTGACATGAGTCTTATAGCAAATGAATCTTTGTCCAAGCAAATAAGTAAAGATCCTGAAGGTTATGGTAAGGAAACTTGAATGTTCTAGCTCTTCTTGTTCTTATGTTTTTTTAATCATAACTGTTTTTATACACATAATGCATTGCCTTTTGCTTTAGTGCCCATATCTTTTATTGCTTCTACAAAGAAAATCAAGGCTCTCATTACAAACCACCAGCTATTGGCTCAAGCACTTAGGTCCTCTTCAAAGTTTGTAAGTTCTTTAGTTTTCCTATTAATCTTTTTGGAACTCCAAACTAAATTGAATCTGCAGCATTATCTTCGGTTTTCTTTCATATGTATTAAACTGATATCTTTTTGTTATGTGCTTGAAAGGTTGTGAGCGGTGACGGTAAGAAGGTTCGACGTAAACACCCTTTCACCGAGAAAGACAGAGAGGAAGTGCAGGTAAGATAGTGTGGAGTTTCTCAAGACATGTTTATTTCCTTTTAGTGTTTTGGGTCACTTGTGTATGATGCAGCATTCTTTCTTATTCTTATGCAGTCCCGTACTGTCGTTGTTGAGAATTTGCCTGAAGATCACTCTCATCAGAACCTTGACAAGATTTTCGATGTTGTCGGAAGGTTGATCTTTTATTATTTCTTTTTCAGTTTTCTAGTGGGTTTATGTTTAGAATGGAATTTTGTTTGCAGCACATTCTAATGGTGTTCTTGTACAGTGTGAAGAACATTCGAATATGTCATCCCCAGGAATCCAATTCTTCCCGCTCTAAGAGCGATTTCTTTATGTCTAACAAGGTATGAATGTCGGAATCAAAACCTGTTTTCTTATTTGATTCAAGAGATTACTAGACAACTTTGCTGATCATTCACATTTCTTTCTATTTTCATGAAGCTACATGCACTTGTGGAGTATGATTCGAAAGAGATTGCTGAGAAAGCGGTATGTTAATGCAGTAATGCGCTGCTATTGCTACAACTTGGTATGCTTCAATTTTTATGCTTTTGCAATGCCATTCAAGGCCTACTTACTTGCCTCAGGTTGAGAAGTTAAACGACGAAAGGAATTGGAGAAAGGGGCTTCGAGTAAGGTTGCTGCTTAGACTCACGGTATGTCTAATCACATGTACATCATATTATATGCTTATGTTTAATCGAATCTGTTTACAACTTTTATATGAAATGAACATGCAGCCAAAGTCTGTTCTGAAAACTAGAAAATCAGATTTCGATGGCATATTAGACGATAACGATTCGGTGCTCACTGATTACTATGAAGATTCCTCTCAGCCAACCCATGTTGAATCCATCGAGAACAATGTAAGCTTCGATTTTCATTAACACTCTAGCTATACATCAAGATAACTTCATGTTTGAACCATATTTCTATTCTGCTAAGGCTGAGGATAATAATGTGGGATCGAAAAGGGGATGGGCTAAAGGGCGTGGTAAAGGCCGAGGGCGTGTTCAAAATCACAGTGGACGCGGCTTGCTTGCTCCATCCCAACCTGGCAATGCTGTCCAATGCGAAGCACCTATGAAACAGATGGCTAAGGGTCCGAGAATGCCGGATGGAACCAGGGGTTTCACCATGGGACGAGGCAAGCCGGTAAGTTCACCATTGGACTGATAGACGAAACATTCATGTTTTTTTCCCCCTGGTCTTCTCCGATCCATATTAACTAGAATGGCTCCTGCATTTCTTGAAAGTAGCATGAAATGATTTAGTAGCCATATGCATGGTCTAGCCTTTTAATATGTTATCAATAAGTCAAGGTTGTATAGTTTTAGTACTGTTTTTTCCTAGCCTATTTTGTTAGCAATTTTCTCCTTGCACACTACTTTTTTTTTTCATGATTATGTTATTATTTGGGATTCAGTTTTTTTGTTATAAATTTTGTCACCTATAAGAATAATGCAATTGAAAGGTTACATATGTTTCTCCTTTTCTCTATTATAATTTTTTGTATAAGATTGCATAAAATTAAATTTTGTATATAACATTGTGCTAAAAATTTAAGTGTAAATTTAAGATTTATTCTTAAAATATAACTATGATCTTTTTTTCCAGCGTAAATTCTTACCCATGCCCAAAAAATTGATTTGATTAAATAAACTCAAATCCAACTCGATCTAATTTGATTATAAAATGTAGTAATATAAATAGTTTGGATTTGAATATGTGTGCATATTTGACTTGCATTTTGAGGATTCTGAAATATTGTAGATTGAGATGATATTTAAAATCAGATATTATAATTACTATCCCTAGCAAATTTAAAGTGAATATTAATTCTTGAATATCCAAAATGGCTTGAACTAGTAATGGCCCACCTAAAAATCCTAGACTCAAACTAATTACTAATCCTAACAAATTCAAAGTGAATATTAGTTCTCGCATATCCAAAATAGCTTGAGCTAATAATGACTCATTTAAAAATCCTTGACTCAAACCACATGAACCCAAAACAACTTGAACGCAACATTGATTCAAACCCTTCTTCAAGTAGTGCATATTCGAATATTTATAAATATCTAACTTGCTTTTTGAGGATTGGATATTGGATGATATTTAAATTTGAATATTTTGATTACCATTTCCAACATATTTGAAGTGGATATTAGCTCTCGAATATCTAAAATGGCTTAATAATATCCCACTTAAAACTTCAAGACTCAAGCCACTTGAACGAACACAAAATTGATCCAAACCTTTCTCCATTTACTTTTTGTTGTCTTGTCTTTTTATTTTGCTCAATATTGTATGATGAACTTGATCACCGGTTTTACCAAAGAAGCCAAAGGGTAGCAGCGACCTTAGCCCCTTGTTCATATGAAGAAATTTCATCAATAGTCTCTCTTAATTATTGATTATTTAATTTAAGCCTTTTACTTATTTGAATAAATAGAAAATTTGTATTTTTTATCCCTCTTAAAATTTGTATTATAATCTCCCTTTTAAAATAAAATTTTTAGCTTCAAACCCAAAAAAATTTAAAATTTTATCTCACCTAGCTTCATCCCAATGTATTACAATAGTTCATGTTCCCATTTATTGAACATGATTGAATATGGTGTCTGGGCAGGGACAAAGTCAAGGGTAGGCAGGGCTCTTGGGACCTTTGATTAAATGGTATAAATTCACATTTAGTTTCTCTTAAAAATTAACAGTTTATTTTAATTTTTTTAACTTTGGTGATATGAAAATTTTTTATTTTTGACATTTTTAAAATATTATTTATTCAGTTTATTCCATTATAATACAATTTTTTTTTGGATTTGACCCACACAATTTTTTTTTATTTTATCTTAACGTTTCAACGTTAAAATTCCGAATTCACCCCTATATGCTCAACAATGATACGAGGATTGCGCATCCATGCACTTCCATAATTGTTCTTGTTAATGTATAGAAAAACCAGCTATGAATCTGTTATTCATGGTTGTCTGAGTTTTATAACTTAAAGAGTTAATATATATGTAGGTAACTAAACTTGGCAACTTATACTTGGTATATATGTATATTTTTTGACCTAACAAGTACCTAAACTTGAAAATAGTAAGCCAACTTGATATATTTTTTTAATTACCTAACTAACACGGTTAAAATACACAATGTGATCTTAAAAAATACATTAACATGATACTGACAACTAATAGCATGCTGACACGTGATAGCCTCACATTTTGACATGTGACAATTTTTTTTATTCTATGTCAAAATGCAAGGCTGCCACACGTCATCCTGCTATTGGTCATTAGTGTAACATCGACGTACTTTAATGATGTTAGTAAGGCAACTAAAAAAAGTACCAAATTGATTTATAATTTTTAAGTTTAGATACTAATTAAATCTAGAAAAATATTTTAAGTATCAATTAAATACAAATTACCAAATTAAGATATTTCCATATATATTAACCCCAACTTAAAACCAAACATTATTAAAATGGTGTCATTTTAATAGTTCAAAAAAGCTCTGTGTTTTTTTCTTTTACATGAACATTAGACACTTCATCCAAGCGTCGGGTATATGTTTGACATAAATATAGTTTGACACAATAAAATATGTAACCAACATATAAGAACACATCAAATAATAAAAGAAAATAGCTTAATTTATAAATTGGCCCTTAAAGTATATCTTTTTTTCATATTGGTATCTAAATTTTTTTTGGGTCCAATTAAGTACCTAAAGCTATAAAATGTTGGCCCTTTTTAGCAATTGGCTAATAGCTGATATTTAATTGTAGTGGCTGGTTTGACCGACTGGTTCTATTAACTGTTTATTTAAAAGTGTTTGGTAAAACTTAGCTGATAGCTGAAAGTTGATATGTGTAAATTGACAAATAAGGGCATTACACATTTTATTGTTAAGTATTTATTTGTTTATAATTGTAATGACCCAAAATTCACGGGCATCAAAAAAGTGTGTTATCGAGCCTTCGTTTTAGTAAAATAGATTTGTAAATATTTATTAAAAATATTTATGAAGTTAATTGTGTGTTTAATTAGGTTTTGGGCAGGTGAATTAACTAGAATTAAGAATAATTAGGAAAAACGACTAAATTGAAATAGGTATGAAAGTTTAATTAAAGATTAAAGAAAATAAAAAGGACTAAATAGGAATTATGCCAATTGCCAAATTTGAGGCCGCATAAGTATAAAAATTTAAGATTTTTATGTGTTAAAATATATTATTAGATTATTATTATTATTAGATTATTATAATATTATATTATATTATATTATATTATATTATTATTATTATTATTATTATTATTATTATTAAATAAAAAAATAGAGACAAATGTATGGTAATGAAACCATACATGTGTAATAGTGATAATATACACTTGCAATATAATTATATATTTACTTATTATATAAGTATAGATATTTATATTATATATATTATTATTAAATTAATAAACAAAGGAATTAAAGTAAATTAAATCAAACAAATGAATAAAAAGAAATAAAGAACAGAATTGGGGGACCAAAACAGAGAAGAAAAGAAGGAAAGAAAGGGAAAGAAAGAAAAATGGGAAATTAGGGATTTTAAAGTTTGAAGTTTAATTGGTAAGTTAATTTAAGTCAAATTTTTTGTAATTTTTGAGTTTTTATGATCCTAGAACAAAATACTACTAAGTATATGCTGAAATTTTAGAAGAAATTAGATTTTTAGATACTAATTTTGCTGAGTAAAAGTGTGAATTAGAGATTGAATTAAAAGAATTTCTAATTAGAATTGGGAGAAGGATTAAATTGTAGAATAGGCTATAAATTTTTTGTAATAGGGACTAAATTGCAAGAAATTTGAAATTAGATATTTATGATGAAAATTAGAGAGTCAAGTTTAAGTTTGGTTGAAAATTGAATATAAATAAGGTATGAATTAGGATGGAAAAATAGATGATTTTGGATAAGGATTAAATTGGAATTAAGGTAGAAGTTAAATAAGAAATTCAAGTATTTGATGTGAATAATTGTTGTATTAATAATTGTAAATTATTTTAATTTTCGTAGCTAACGTCGAACCGGAGACATCAGCTCAGAAGGAAAAGGAAAAGATTGCCGAAGAGTAACTCGGGAGAAATTCTGATTTGTATTACTATAATTTGAATTTATTTATTATTAATTGTGAATAGTGATTAATATGCATGGTAAGAGAAATTAATCTGAGTATTGATATTGAATTGAATGAAAATGTATTGAATTGTGAAAATGTGTGAATATATGGATTGAATATTGATTGAAAGGTGGAAAAATGATTGAATTGAAAATGTGAGAAATTGTGATTGAATTGAGGTTATATGTGATTTAAATACCCTATTAACTAGTTGGGCTACGTCGGATATAGTTGGCATGCTATAAGATTAGAAGTGTTCAGGGATACTTCGACCTCGAGTCGATGAGACACTGGGTGTCACTATATTACTTCAGATAGATTTGATGAGGTACTAGGTACCAACTTACTTCGGCTTGGCCGATGAGACACTGGGTGTCAATTATTTGCTTCGAACTATCCGATTAGGCATTGGATGCCATACTGGAGTGTTTGATTGGATCCGTGTATCCGCCAAGGTTCGAGTCTTGTTAATAGGGGTAACGAATGAAATGGTAAAATTGAATGAAAGTAAATGATCTTGATTGAGAGATGAAATAAGAAATTGAAATTGAGAAATGAGAATGAATGAATGAACCAAAGGTTCAGGGAATGATTGATGAATCAATGAAATGAGATTATGAAAATGCATAGTATGAATCATTGTTCACAAATAGATAAAAGTGTATTAATGAATAAAATGAGTAAAATAAAAGCTATGTAGAATGGCTATGGTTGTTATGTAATGAATAAGTTTATTTTGTTGATTTAAACTTTAATAAGCATGATTTGTATGTTTTATCAAGTAACTTGAATTATAGTATTACCATTGAGTATATCCATACTCAACGTACAGTTGTTTTCTGTGCGCAGGTTAGTTGAAGCCAAACGTTTTGGTCCAGCATCCAAAGCCAATCCCGATCTCAGAAAACTTTGGTGATGTATATTTCTTTTGGTAAAAGTGGCATGTATCTAGGTTATGTATAAGTCATTTTGGATTTGGTAGTAAATGATGTGTTTGAATGGTTATGTGAAATGCTAAGACTATGAAATGGTACTTTTGATATAAAGTTTAAAAATCAAAATTAATGAAATTAACTAAATTAGTTTGAATATTATATGTAAAATTTTTATGATTATATGTAACGGCCTAATTTTCAGTGGTGTCGGAAATGGTGATATGAGTTCACTAAATCCAACAGGTAAGATTGAGTAAGATAGTAATTTAATATTTATGAGTCAAGTGAGAATTTAGAAGAATTTGTGGATTGGTGAATTTAGTGAATTAAAAGAATTTATTAGGTCAAATGGGTCAAAAACGAGGTATCGAGACCTCGAATTTGAAAACGAACCATAAATATTTTTAGAAATATTTATGGAGTGTTATTAAGTTAGTATTAAAGTTTGGTTGAGAAATTTAAATGTTTGGATAGTCAATTAAATAAAAAGGACTAAATTGTAACAAATGCAAAATTGCTAGAAGAACTAAATAGCTCAAGTGTTAAAATATAAAAAGGATTTAAAGAGCAATTAAACCTAAAGGTGAAAAGGCTGGACGGCAAAGGCAAGGAAATCAGCAGAGGATAAGTGAAATAAGGGCAAAATGGGAATTTTCGTAATTTTAACATGTTTATTAAGATAAGATTGAAAATAATCTAGAGAAATCTTCACATTATCTCAGCCAAAACACCATAGGAGTTCTGGAGAAAGCTGGTTATTCATATCTTTACATCATGTGAGTTTGATTCTTGCTTTTTCTTGATAATTTTTATGTTTTTATTACTTTTACAACTAGATCCACTTATAGAATTCATTAGTTTTTGATTTAGTGGGTAAAATTAAAAGTTACCCTTGCTGAGAAATGGAAGTTTATGATGAATTATTATTAAATTTAAATTTTAATTTCATATTAAGGTGGTTTTATTAAGTGATTTTGATAGGAAATGGTATTTAGGACCTAATTGTGAAAAAGTTGTGAATTAGAGGTTGGTGTTGAAATTCAGAATATAAAAGGTTGTAAAATAGTTTTTTATGATAGAATAAAGTGTTTATTGAGAAAAATTAGTTCAATTGATGGCTGAATTGAGCAGGGACTAAATTGTAAAAATTGTAAATTTTGGGGTAAAAGTGCAATTTCGAAAATTGAAAAGCATAAATTATGAAGTGAAATAGAAATGAAATAAATGCTAATGAGTGAAAATATTTTACATTATAGATCAAGAAACCAAAGAAGAAAGAGGAAAAGAAAAAGTTGCAGAGTAGTTCCTAAATTTCAATATCTTCTACAAATCAGCCGGGTAAGTTCATATGGTTGAATTTATATGTTTATTTGTGAAAGATTGAATGATATAATGTGCTGTTAAATATGAATTTGCTGTGGGATTGTGAAGAATATAATAAAATGAAAGAATAAATGGCGGTAATTCAAATTAGGAAAAACGCAGAATTGAGTACGTTCGTGTCGTGACATGTGATGAATTGACGGATAATACCATGGTTAATCCATGGAAAATGTGAAATGTAGGTATGGTATCATCCATACTGAGATATGAAATGTAGGTATGGTATCATCCATACTAAGTTGTGAAATATAGGTATGGTATTAACCATACTGAGTTGTGAAACGTGACACTAAGTAACGACGTACTCAAATTTGTAAGGCGTTTCCTAATTTGATAATAAGTAATACAAAAGGTGTGAATCAAATGAAAGAGATTGAATGATTGTTAATGTTGAGCTCAACTATGTGAAGTACTTTAACAATGGTTGTGAATGGCAGGGAACTTTAGTAAATACTTTGTTATTGTGTGGAAATATTATGTGTGACATGCTACTTTTAAACCTATGGACTTACTAAGCTTCATCAAGCTTACTTGTGTGTGTTTGATATTTTTATGTAGATTGAATTAAAGAGAAGTGGTAGATCGGATCATCACAGCAAAGCTCACTATCCAGATCAATTCCGGTAGCTTTTGTTATATGTTTAAAGATTTATATGGCATGTATAGAGTTTAAATGAGATGGAGTAAAGATGTTATAAACTAGTTAACAATATTTTGCAATGAACAGTTTTTGAATTTCAACAGTGATGTGATTTTGAAAAATCACCAAAAATATAAGAAATGGAATTAGAAAGTGAATAAGATATATAATTGAAGCTTATTGAGTCTATTTTCGCATAAAAGAAACATAACAAAAAATGATTAGTATATTTTGAGATATTTGAATTTTTGTGAGACTAGTTCAGAATGATTACGTGATCCCCTATTCTGTCTTTGAAAAATCATTAGAAATTGTAAAAAAATAATTGTGGGATATAGTTTATATGTATGGAATCCTGAATGAGCCTATTTTCAAAATAACTAAATAAGAAGGTCATATGAGTTCTGTACGAAGAGTAATTTGATTCGTAGTGAAGAGAGGTCAGAACAGTTGAATAGTAAAACAGGGGAAACTTTAATGAATAAACTGTATTAATTGGCTACATGAAAAATTCTGGAAAAATTATAGTAAAAAGATATATGAGTCTAGTTTCAGAGAAAATTAACGGATCTTAATTTGGATTTCAATAGCTCCAGATATAAATAATTTAGTGACTATGACGCAGATGGACAGTTTTAAATTTTATGCTGAATTAGTAGTTAAGTCTAGTAATGCCTCGTGCTCGACTCCGGCAACGGTCTCAGGTAAGGGGTGTTACATTATACCTTGAATAAATTAATAGATTGATGTTTTGATATGATTCAAGTGTAATTGTAGATAAAATTGTATTGGTTGTGATATTGGTTTGAATTGGGTATGTTTTAAGTTTGCAGGGTTGGCTAGATGATTAAAAAGGGGTTATATTGAGCCCACACGGCTTGGTCCACACGGGCGTATGAGTCCTGTATTTGAGAAAATTTTTGGAATTTCACGAAAAATTTCTTGAGCACTCGAATCGGTCCCGATTCACTTCTAACAAGTATTTTTGGGCCTCGAGGGTCCTTAAAAGGGACATTATGAATGTTTTACAATATGTATGTTATTTATTTGTATAATGTTCGTAATATATCGGAAAGATTCAGTAATGCTCCGTAACTCTGTTCCGGTAACGATTTAGGGTTAGGGGTGTTACAATAATACTTTAGTCTTTATTGAGTGAAATTATTGAAATAAAACACTATTACCAACGAATTAAAACATCTATTATAGAAGTTAATTAGTGAATATTTTTGAAAATTTAAATAAAAAAATTTCTTAAGTTCCTTATTTGCAAATATTAACCTTGTGAAAATTGAGCAAGCATAGTCAGATATGTCATTCCACATATCTCATTCCCAATCAACTGTGAAAAAAGTTGTCCATCCCTGCATTTTTTGTTTTGGAGGTTTTAGCTCACAAAACTCTTGTAAATATCCATTCACTAAACACTACAATTAGAGGTTTGACTATTCAATACTCCATTTGTACCCAAATCGACTAAAAAAGGCTAGAATCCTGTTTACCAAACATTCCGTTATGCTTTCTAGTCAAAAAATAAACTGTTGTTAAAAAAAACATTGGGCCAATAAAAGGATGCCACGTAGGAGGCTTTTATATTTAACTATTTAAAATTTTCAAAAAAGATTAATATTAGAATTAAATATTAATTTATATTGATTTAAATGAATTTTATGATGTGGTTAAAAAATGTTTACCTTTCCACCTCTCATTCGCTCCCCTCTTTTAAGTTGTAGAGAAAACTAGGTTTGAATCCAAGAGATTTCCTATCTTTAATTCAATCTTCTATTTTATCTCAATTTTGATTCCAAAAACAACAAATTGTTTACTGATTCAAGAGAGTAATAATGCTACTGTGATGCCTCAATTAACCCTAACCCTAAAAATATTTTCATAAACTCAATCAATTCAAGTTTTGGATTTTTGATTTAACTTAATTAAAAGTGTAATTTTAGGTTTATCGAGTCCTTTTCTAAGGTTTCAAGATATTAAAATTTTAGGTGCTTTGATATCAAAGGGAGTCAATGACAAAGGCTTCGATTGAAAAAAAAAAAATCAATGATAAAAGCCACATACATGGAATCCCCTCATTGGCACTTCACTTTTTTGTAACCGACGTTTATTTTTGAATTAAAAACCATATCTAATTGACCCAAAAAAATATTAAGTATTAACGTGGGAAAAATGATATATTTTAGAAGCTAATTTGTGAATTAAGCCAAGAAAAATAGATTAATGAAAACTACCAAATGCAAGAGATGCAATAAATGTTGTTATTTTTCTTTTCCAAATACATAATCAACAATGAGTTATTTGATTCTAAAATTAATATTCGATGTATCGTCATTGCATGACTTTTATGTATTACTAATGAACAATTTATCACCTCATCACTAACTAAAACAAAAAATATAATGTACATATAAATAAGAAATAATATTTGATACGCAACTAGTGCAGAGATTTCATATACTACTAATAAATAACATGACACCTTATATTGGAAAAATAGAGGACTTTTAAATCAATACTAATAATTTTATTTAAACATAATTAAACATTAATCATAATTATTATAATTTTTTGTTTCAAATTTTAGGTTTAGATTTTAAGATTTAGGATTTAAGATTTTCCAATGAGAGATAAGAAAACTAGAATAATTATAATAAATATTTAATTATATTTAAATAAGTATTTAATTATAAATTCTCTATTATTTTTGTTTTCCTCATTTATAAAAGACCATATTATTATTTACTAACTATGCATGAAGTTCATACGCTAATGGTGCATCAAAAAATTTTCCTTAATTCTAATAAATTTTTTTAAAATATAATATTTTAAATTTTAAATAATTAATTCGTAATCTCTCCTAACACATATTCGGATACACATAATCTTATATATACT
Source organism: Gossypium australe (assembly GCA_005393395.2). NCBI lineage: Eukaryota > Viridiplantae > Streptophyta > Magnoliopsida > Malvales > Malvaceae > Gossypium > Gossypium australe. The sequence goes on along the minus strand of CM016618.1, from coordinate 92,219,876 downwards.
AATACTTTAGCAATTTGATGTTTCAATATAAAGAAGCATTCATATGTGACATATCTAATAATTTCCCATTTGTCATTATTTAAATTTGTTATGTGTAATTATTAATTAATTAAAAAGATTTAGAATCAATTAATTTAAAAATACAAAAACTATTAAATATGTTTGAATAAGTCTTCAGCTGTTGCTAGAAAACTAGTGGTTGTTAGCTTTAAATAAATTTCCTAGTTTTACTAGAGTTATGTTTCCTTGTTTCTAGTTGGGTAGTTGCTATAGAAATCAGCAAATAGTGTTGAATTTAGTTCATTATCTTTTGGATATTTTATTTTGTAAGCTCGACTATATATATTTGGTCAAGCACATGAATAAACCATGCAATTCTTCCATCAAATACTTTAGCAACTGAATTTCTTTTCTAACATTACGGTATCCGAGCCAGGTCTAGGCTTGGGAAAGCAGAGTTGCAGCTAGCTAAAGACTAAGAGAGTGACGAAAACCGAAAATACCTTCATGCAACCTTCAATTCCTAAGTTTTATGGTCACTATGATCATTGGGAAATGTTGATGGAGAATTTTTTTCGTTCAAAAGAATACTGGAGTTTGGTGGAAACTAGAATTACTGTTGCACTTGCTAGAACAACACTTTATAAGGTGCAGCAACATCATATTGATGAACAGAAACTTGAGGACTTGAAGGCGAAGAATTATCTATTCCAAGCTTTGGATCGATCTATTGTCGAGACGATCCTTAAGAAGACACATCTAAGGACACATGGGATTCCGTGAAGAAAAAATACCAGGGTTCTATGCAGCTAAAGTGAGCACAATTACAGGCATTGAGGAAGGAGTTTGAGACACTCCACATGAAGGCTGGAGAGATGGTGAATGATTATTTCTCCCGTACACTTACGGTTGCGAACAAGATGAAAGCTAAAGGTGAACATGAAAGCGACAGAGAAGTAGTGAAAAAGATATTACGATTTATGACTTTGAAATTCAATTATATGGTATGTTCTATTGGGGAGGCATAACACACTAGCCCAAAAAAGGAACAAGCTTTGAAGGTAACTTATGGTGTAACACCCCTTACCCGTATTCGACGCCGGAATAGGGTACGAGGCATTACCGGAATTACAAAATTATTTATCAAACATTTTATTTCATCTAGCATTTATATTTGAAATCAATCAAAATCAAACATATTGTCCCTTAAATATATTTATTTTTATCGACATGTCTTACTTGAATTTATTACTCGTTTCATCATACTTAATTATCTTGTATTAACATATTAAAGATAATCACATATTTACATGTCATGATAAATATCATTCACTTGTCGTTTCTTCATAAACATAAAACAGTTAATTCATCATATCAATATTTCACGTACCATCAACTTACATTTTCTTATATCACATCATTAAGTTACACGAACTTACCTAGCTAAATTTGCAGAAATATCAAGATTCAGGGGCACTGTGGCAATTTTTTTTTATTTTCATCGATTTTTCAATCGATCTTAATCTAAATTAATAATTTCATTCAATTTTACAATTTTAAATAATAAAATAATCTATTTCATGCAAATTGGTCATTTCTACATTTTTACAAAATTAATCATAAAGTTTTACTTTTATTCAATTTAGTCCCTGAGTCTAAAACATTACAAATTAGTCATGCTAGCTGAATATTCATACATATTTTCCTCCTCCTCCTCTCCATTCCACATCCTTAATGTATATAACATGCTATAAGTAACATTATCAATAATTTCATTAATTACTCATAAGTATATTCAAAACTGTCCATTTGAGTTATAGTCACTAAATTATTTATTTCCAGAGCTAAAGAACTCCAAATGAAGAACCGTTAATTTTTCCTGAAACTAGACTCACATATCTTCTCGCCATAAAATTTTAAGGATTTTTGGTTTAGCCAATTAGTACAGTTTATTCTTTAAAGTCACCCCTGTTCTGCTGTCTGGCAGTTCCGACCCTTCTTCACTAAAAATTAATTATCTTTTTATATAGAATTCATATGATGTTATGGTTTATTTATTCTAAAACTAGACTCATTAAGGAATCTAACCATATAAATTATGTTCCCAAATTATTTTTATACAATTTTTAGTGAATTTCTAAACTAAGAACAGGGGATCACGAAGTTATTCTAAACCAGTTTTACAAAAATCCAAATATCTCAAAATATAGATTTCCTTTGCTTTCTCTGTTTCTTTTATATGAAAATAGACTCAATAAGCTTTAATTCCATATCTCACTCCTCTTCTAATTTGATTTATACAATTTTTTGTGATTTTTCAAAGTTAGACAACTGCTGCTGTCCAAAACTGCTTTAGTGTAACATGTTGATTTCTATTTTGTCCCTAATTCCACAATTCATACAATTCAGTCCTTGCTGGATTAACCCCTCAATTGAGTTAATTTTCTCATTTAATACTTTTATCTATCATTTTAAACTACTTCATAACCTTAGAAATCAGAATTTTAACACTAGGCCTTAATTTCAGCTATTTCACAATTAGGTCCTAAAACCAATTTCCATCAATTTCACTTGATTAAATCATCATATAACAAAATTAAAGCTTCAATTCAATATTTATTCATCATATTCTTCCAGCACTAATCCACATAAACTTTAAAAATTAGCCATAGAATCAAAAACTAATGAATTAATAAATTGGACCCAATTGTAAAAGTCCAAAAACATAGAAATTTCAAGGAAAAAGCAAGAATTAAACTTACATGAAGCTTGAGTATGAAAACCAGCTTGAACTCTCTCCCATGGCTATTTTTCAGCTGAAGAAAATGAAGAGAAATGAAGAGAATTCTCCATATATTTCAATTTGATCCCCTTTTTATTTAGCTAATTTTGAAAATTTTCCAATTTTCCCCCCCTTTTTCTTCTTTCTCTTCTCTTCTTCTTTCTTTCCTGCTCTCTGCTTCTTCGTTTTGGGTTTCTGTTCTCTCTTCTCTTTTTGTTTGTTTTTTTTATATATAATAATATAATAATATAATAATATAAAATAATAATATAATAATATAATAATATATAAATAATATAATAATATAATATAATATAAATATTAAACATAAAAAAAATCTCAGATTTTCTTCACAATAACCGCCTCAATTAAACAAAATGGCTTAATTGCCATTTTGGTCCTTTATACTTTCTTTAATCTATAATGAAACTTTTACACCTTTTTCAATTTAGTCTTTTTCATTTAATTACGTATCCAAACGTTAAAATTTCTCAACTAAACTTTAATAATAACTTAATGACACTCCATAAATATTTTTAGAAATATTTATGGCTCACTTTATGAATTCGAGGTCTCAATACCTCGTTTTTGGCCCAATTTTTTTCTAATTAATTCTTTTAGTTCACAAAATTCACTAATTTTAAAATATTTCTAAAATCACACTTAACTTATAATTATCTTTATCGATTAACAAAGTTTTCTAGCTTTTTCGTCAGATTTAGAAATCTCGAATCACTGTTCCGACACTATTGAAATTGGGCTGTTACATATGGGGTATCTCTAATTGAGAATGAGGTCATGGTGGCTATTGAGGACAATGTTAAAGATGTGGAAGGGCAAAATTTGACAAATCCACCATTGAGTGCTTCAATCACCATAAACTAGGGCACTTTCATTGGGAATGTCAGAGCAAGGAAAGTCACCATACAGAGACTATTGAAGAAATGATGTTCATGGCTCAAGTTGAGGATGAACAACTCAAGAGTGATGATTGGTTCTTAGACTCTAGTTGCAGCAATCACATGTGTAATTAGAAAGAATGTTTTGCAAACTTCAGTGAGCAATTTACAAATAATGTGAAGTTGGGAAACAATGCAATCTTGGTGGTAAAAGGAAAGGGGAATGTGCGATTGTAGTTTAACAATCAAATACAGGTAATAACTAAAATATTTTATGTGCCTGATTTGAAAAATAATTTGTTAAGTGTTGGATAGCTTTAAGAGAAGGGTCTAGTTGTGCTTATTCAACACAACAATTGCAAGATTTATCATCCTAAGAGGGGTGTTATCATGAAATCTACAATGTCCCCCAATCGCATGTTCAAAATTACAGCAGTGTCCCTACCAATTGATACAACCTACTTCAATACAATAATTGAAAATATTGGTCAATTATGGTATTATCTTTATGGTCATTTAAGTTTCAAGGGACTCAACACCCTAAGGAGATAGTATTTGGGTTGTCGTAACTAATAAAACCATCAAGAGTGTGCAAGGGATGTCTGAATGGGAAGCAACAACGAGATCCCTTTCCTAAGAAGAGTTCGTGAAGAGCTAAGTGGCCGTTGCAATTGGTTCATTCCGATTTATGTGGACCTATTCAACCAATTTCTAACAGCAACAAAAGATACATCATCACTTTCATAGATGATTGTATTTGGAAGACATTGAGCTATTTTCATAGATGATTGTAGTCAGAAGACATGGATCTATTTTCATAGATGATTGTATCAACCCTACTTTATTTTGAAAATTTTATAATTTAGTCCCTAGGTTGGGAAACTTGGCTACTATCTTCGAAATCACGATACCAAACCCTAGATATCGCAATACATGATGAAATTTGAAGTTTGGTTACTGTTTTTGGTATCACGATGTGTCTTTGGTATGGCGATGTCAAGTCTAGAAAATTGCAATACCCAATTGTCACATTTTGAAAATGTTTCAGTTTAGTCCTATTTCGCCCTCGATTTAGTAATGAGTTTTCGTAAGCTCGAATTAAAACCAGAAAGTAATTATTTTGTTATATTTTAAGTTTGTTTAAAATTGGATTACATGTATGATTACTTGTTTGTTAATTGATTGACTGTAGTTGCTTTGACAACGAATGTGATACATAGTAGCCCGAACCTGACAATTGGGTCGGTTATAAAGTGTTACAAACAACCAATAGGATTCGAGAAAAAGGGGAAAAAAGAAAAGTCTACAAGCTGAGACGTACTCTATATGGCTTAAAATAAGTCCCTCAGGCTTGGTACAGTCAAATTGAAGGAAATTTTCTTAGCCATGGGATTTGAAAAATGTGGGTGTGAACCCACCTTATTCACTAAGGTGGAGAGGATGAATATTTTGGTAGTGAGCTTGTACGTGGATGATTTAATTTATACATGGAATGGTGATGAAATCATGATGGAGTTCAAGAAGTTCATGAAGTTAGAATTTTCTATGACTGATATAGTAAAAATGAAGTTCTTTCTCGATCTTGAAGTAACTCAGAAGGCTGATGATATTTTTGTCTGTCAAAAGAAGTACATTGTAGATGATCCAACACAAACTCAATTCATAATCCAATGGTTCTAGGAAATAAATAAGCCAGGATGAAGATGGAAAATGAGTGGACAAGGCGCTTTACAAGAAGATGATCGAGAGTCTAATGTATGTGACTACCATGCAGCCAGACATCATGTATAGCGTGAGTCAAGTAAGTTGATTCAAGGAAAAGCCAAAGGAGTTTCATTTTCAAGCAGTAAAGCAAATCATACGTTATCTCAAAGGAACATGTGAATAAGCCAGTATAGTTTGTTATCTTTTGGATATTTTATTTTGTAAGCTCAATTATATATATTTGGTCAAGCACATGGATAAGCCAACATTTATATAAATTGGTTGCGAGAGTTTCCTTTTAAGTTAATTTTGTATTAGGCATGATTTTTATTATTAGCAAGAAATCATAATAAAAATAATTACTTCCTTATTAATTGATTAGAATAAGTCAAAATTTATATGAAATTATTACGAATGCTTTTTTAATTAATATTATATCAGGCATGCTTTTTTTATTTTTTATTTTGAAAGTAGAATGGTTGGATTTCATTCCAAATAAAATAAAGCCCAAAACACACAACAATAAAATGTTTAAAACAAAAGAAGAAAGCCCAAAAGAGACCATAAAACAGGAAAAAAATAAAAAAAAAAACAAGATTATGAAAAGACGAAAAACCAAAGGACTAAGTAGATAAACATCACTTAACAAAGAAATAAATGAAACCATAAAATGTAACACCCCTAACCCCTATCCGACGCCAGAATAGGGTTACAGAATATTACCGAACTTATCACTTAAACTATCATACATTTCATGTTCATTTCTCATATCCAAACAAAAGTCATTCAAATTTAATCATATAGTCCCTAACACGACCCCTCAAGGCCTAAAACAAGCATTAGAAGTGGTTTGGGACTAAACTGAGTACTTAAGAGATTTTTAAAAAAACATGGATAATTTTTAATGTGCTGAGGACACACGCCCGTGTGGCCAGGCCGTGTGTCTCACACGGCCAAAAGTGTGGACATTCAAAATGGGATCACATGGTCGTGTCCCAGCCCATGTCCCACCCCGTGTAACTCACTGACTTGGGTCACACAGCCAAACCACATGCCCGTGTGCCAAGCCGTGTACCCCTCGAAATGGCCTCACACACCCGTGTGCCAGGCCGTGTGCTAGGCCGTATGAAAACTTGAGGGTATACTGACTTGTATCACACGGCCAAGCCACACGCCCGTGTGCTATGCCGTGTGAAGCTACTGAATTGGTTTCTAAATAAGCATCAGGAGACACACGGCTGTGTGTGACACACAGCTGAGACATACGCCCGTGTCTCTGCCCGTCTGGACAAAAATAGGCCATTTTTCAAGCCATATTTCTCACCCAATGTGGTAACAACCTAAGCCAAACAGTGTACATACAACCATGGCATAAATGGGCATTCACAACCATGAAATATCAAATTTATAACATGATCCATCCACACATACAACATGACATTCATAACTCATTCATTTGACCTCCTTAAAACATACCATTTGAAATTCCAAAATCTACCTAAATGGTCAAATTCATATATGACACATTGCCTAAAACTTAGCATGCAGATACATTCTCAATTTCAACCATTTGATACCTTAAATACCAATTCACAACAAGGCATTCACATAGCAATTATAAATCACATATCAAAGGGCCATTTACTCCTATTTACATATCAAAACATATACCATTGTCAAGCCACATCAATGGCTAAAACATAACAAACCATATAGGTTACATTAACCAAAACACCTATACATGCCATTTAACCAAAATATAATAAGTCCAAAGTACCAAAGTTAGAGCTTGATAGTGATGCAATTTCAGACAACTTCCAATCCGAGCGAGCTTTCGAAACTCTATAAAACATGGAAAAATAAATAGAGTAAGCAATTAAGCTTAGTAAGTTCGTATAGCATAAAACTTAGCTTACCATTTAATCACAATTTAAGTAATTAAACATAGTATAATGCAACTCAATTTGATCCACAAGCCTAACTTATATTCATCCACAAAGTTAGACATGAAATCACAATTCTCATAGATTCAATTCTCACATGATTCATGTACATACCTATACTGGTTTATATTGAATTCATATACTTCTGTAACATCACTATGCCCGTTGAACCATTTGGAATAATATTAGATACTCAGGTATCTCGCACACCAAATGTCAATACATGGTCGAAACCATCTCTATCTCATATCTCATATAGATGCTCACTCTCAAGCCATCACTTGGTCTGCTCACACAAGCTGACGGTCAAGACATAGCTACACGGTGCTACTCACACAAGCTGACAAGTAACCGCAACACATGCCGGAAAACTTAGCCACCGGTAGAACGTATGGAATCAGCAACCATAACATGGTAATCCCTAATGACATGTCATTTGTATCCTACCTATTTCTAAGGTTCAACCTGGATTTCATACGTCGCCAAATCTTCGTCGAATATTTTCATGTAGTCGTATTAATCAAGAATGTAATAATAATGAAACACCCCAAACCCGGCCCACGAGCCTTGACCGGATCTGGTATGTTCCCCGGTGTAAACCGTTTCAAATTCTTTTGTGACTTAGGAAAAACTTGTGAAATTTTGAAAGAAAAATTGTTTTTTGGGTTGGGCTTGAGTTGAAAACAAATTTATCTTATATTGAAATCCATTTATTTAAGGTGACAAAACATTTAGGGTTTATTTTAAACTAAATTGACCTAATTCTTAATACATAAAAGTTCGTAATATAATGAATAAAACAGAAATAAAATAATTCACTATGGCCTTATTACATCAAAATAATTCCCAAAATTAAATTAAAGTACTTAATAAAATAAAAATCCAAATTAATTAAATTCCTTGCTGTGCATGGCCACCTTTGAGCTCCTACCGACCCGGTCCATTACTGCTCATCACCTGAAAAATATTCCCCAACGGGGTGAGTCAAACAGACTCAATGTGTACACAACACTAAGAATTAACATTTCAGGCATGCATTATCATATCACAACCATATTCATATAACAGGTAAAAACAATGATGCAACCCAAACCCAAACCTATTAAGCCATCCGCTACACTCCCCCGTACCAACCTGTACACCGTGGGGACTACTAAGTCGACCCTCCTTCCGCTACACTCCATATCGCGGTCTTTGGGCACCACGTTCAGATTACTGTGGTCTTAGGTCACCACATTCAGATTACTGTGGTCTTAGGTCACCACATTCAGATATCACGGTCTTAGGTCACCGTGTTCGTGGTCTTAGGTCACCACATTCACTTCCCCTTTTCATATAACCCGAATGCCCCATATCATACATATCATGCACATCATGCCTTAATTCACATTCTTATCACTTTTTCACATGTTACAAATAACATATAATCATAATCCTAGTAGGAGTAGGAAACGTACCTGAGTACTTTGTACCATTGCATGGTACTTTAGCCATATTTTCACATTCTTAATAACACATATAATTTAAAACATAGCCATGAACATATTAAAGCTTAGGGTAGGGTACACACCTGATTTGCTTAGGGTTTCCAATCCAAATCCCGAAAAGCTTGATCTAATGCCTTAGATCTTAGATCTCTACATTTAATCAATCATTCAATACTTAGTAAAGAACCATTCGGCCATAAATCCAAATCCTAGTAGGATTAGTACACTAAAACTTACCTTGCAATTTCCAAATCTCGAAAGTATTCCTTGCCTTATATGTCTGTCGAAATCCCTACAACTTCATGTCAGATCAATTTCTAACATTTATTCATAACAAATAACCCTCAGCTGAATGTTAAATATGACTTACCTTGTGGATTTTAAATCCTGAAATTCACCGAATAACTAGGGAACACGCGGCCTATGGTGTACCTTCGAGAAAAGAACTTCTCCTTCCTTGTAGTTGACACTTAGTAAATCCCGAAAGATCTCTTCAAAGTTTTGGCAACAAGAATATTGATGGGATTAGTCCTAGATTTCGACAAATCTAAAAGAAAAGAATAGAAATCAAACTTGTTCTTACCTTTGAAGAAATCGACAACACCTAAGCTTGAAGCCACTTGAGATATTCGGCTATGGCCTTAAAAGGCTTACTTCCGGCTTTGGAGGGATTAGAAAGAAAAGAGAAGGAAGAATAAAGATGGAGGATTCGGCTAGAACACAAAGTATTTCGGCTTTGGCTAACAAAGAGAAGAAGAATAAAAACTGTAGGAAATTCGGCAGAGAGAGGAGAATTTGCTTAAGAAATTCGGCAAAGGAAAAGTGAATGAATGAATGGCCTCTCTTTTCCTTTTATAGCCGAATTTACTAGCTAGAGTCCCTTACTTGGCCACCACTCTTCTATTTTGATAGCTTTATCCATTGAATTATCACTTTATTAAAAGAATTTAATCCAACAATTATCTCTTGAAAATAATGATAAATAAATCCTTTATTTATCCTTTATTTATCCACTAATTATAAAAGAATAAAAGCTCCTAGAATTTAGCCATGGGCCGTCCAACTCCCTTGCTCCTTGCAGCAAAATAAGACTCTTTTATTTGCTCCCCAATTGACTCGAACTCAGGCCCACTTGCATAGCTTGTGGCGTCACCTACCTGGGCCTTAAGTGATATCTTCAGGCCACTTTTCCAAGCCTGTTTGTGTGTCAAATTCCTCCTATTAATTTTCTTAAGGCCACCCTGCCTTAGTTTCCTCTTTTTAACCTTTAAAACTTGACATTTCTTTACATTTCCAAGTTTCCAAAAATTTTCGTTTGCCTCCTTTAAACTTAACATTTCCATACATTTTCAAGTTTCCCGAAATGTTTACTTTCCTCTTTTGAATCATTTCTAGATCATTTCCTTACATTTCCAAGACAAGACATTTCCTTACATTTCCAGGACATTTCCTCACATTTCCTCACATTTCCTTACATTTCCTTACATTTCCATACATTTCCTTACATTTCCATACATTTCCATACATTTCCTCATATCTTAGGGTTCCTAAAACTCCTCAGAACACATCCAACACACCCACTGAGCCCACTATCTCATAAATTACGCACGAACGCATAACCCCTAATCCAGGATGTTACAAATAAAGCATTTAAAACACAACTACTTTAATGCTTATTAACGTGCGAACTTACCTCATATTAGTACGAAGACAATTGACCAATCAATCCACTACTTTGTCTTTTCCTTGATTCACTTCCGAATGTTGTTTTTATTTATCTATATAATCAAATTTAACCATTTTAATTCATTTTTTTACACAATTCAATCCAAATTTCATGTTATGAAAAAATTATCATTTTGCCCCTATACTTTTAACTTCTTTACAATTTAGTCATATTCTCATAAAAATGTAAATTCATTCAATTTAATTCAAAACCATGCTAACCGAATTCTATATATATATCCATAGCAGCCCACACATTTCACCACATAATTTTCACATTTTACAAATAAATCCCTATTTGATATTTTCAACCAAAATCGCTTTACAAAACTTGTTTATCTAATAAAACCATTCATTTTCTATCATCAAACATCAAAAGATATACACATTCATCAATGGTAAAACCCTAATACTTTAAAATTTTCACAAATTAGTCCCTGGGCTAGCTAGATTAAGCTACAACGACTCCGAAAACATAGAAATCAATAAAAATGGGACAAAATACATACCAATTAAGCAAGGTGAAGTTGCCGAAATTTAAAAGCTCAAAAATGGATTCTCAAACCCTAAAATTCGATTGAAGAAGAAATAAAAGATGAAGGCTTGTTTTTACTTTATTTAATTTATCATTTATTTACTAATTTACCTTTATAACCTTTTAAATTATCACAAATTTCAACAATACCAAGCCATCATATTCCACTATCAATAAGTATGGGATAATTACCATATAAGGTCCTTCACTTTAAATTTCCATAGCTATTAGATACCTTTATCTATTAGAACACAACTTTTGCACTTTACGCGATTTAGTCCTTTTTCACAAATTGAGCATACAAACGGTAAAATTTCTTAAATAATAATAAAATAATTATTTTAACTTTGGATTTGTGATTTTGAAACCATTGTTCTGATTTGACTAAAAACGGGCTATTACATAAAAAGCAACAAAAACTCAACCACCCAAGTAAACTATCCAGATTCCAAAGCATCTAAAACACAGACCTCTTTAGATGCTCATATTGAAGAAAAGAAAAACCTCCACAAATCTGCTAAAAAACCACAAAAACCTGAAGGGGTCCTTCTCAATTCAACAAAAAATTCCTCACAAACACCAAACCTGAAAGAGACCCTTAAGTTAAAACTTCGATTTCTTGACCAAATAAGTTGAAACTTTGCCATACAGATGCTGAATCTTCGCCATAAGGTCACAAGGAGCACAAATGTCGCAGATCTGCCTCAATTGCCTTCTGTGCAAAAGAGAGGAATCCCTCAAAAAAGATAAGTATCATCTCTTTTTAATCCCTCTTTAGCCAAAAAATGTGCTGCACCATTTGCATTTGGTACATGATGGAAAACACATTTTTGATATCGTTCACATATTGTATTTATGTTGGAAATGTAAGCCCCTATCACTGATCTTTCAATTCCTTCTACTTTTAGTTTTCGGATCACAACCAAAGAGTCACCCTCAATCTCTACTCTTAGAAAACCCAACTATAAGCCTATCTTTGTCACCTCAACACACACCATCGCTTCCACTGAAAAATGAGAAGGTATATTGACATGCATTATAGCTTTTGACCAAAGAATAATACCATAATCATCCCGCAAAATAATCCCTGAGCACGATTTGTTATTTTGTTGACAAAATCCTGCGTCAAAATTTATTTTGACAGAATGTTTTTGTGGCAATTGCCAGTAAACAAGAGGAACCTGACAGGTAGTTGTTTTTTCTTTCACACCATCCACTTCACCCAATTTTTTTTTTATAAAGTTCATAATCTCTGATACTGTAGACTTTTAACCTTCACGCAAAAGCTTATTGCGCACAGCCCAAATCCTCCACATTGCACAGCAAAACACACGACAAAAATACATAGAGTTATGGCCAAAAATTGGTAAACCCAATCTATAATTGATATCTCAGTTGTCGCTGTTTGCCTCGCAATACCAAGTTGACACCAAATTTCCTTTGAATGCAGGAAAACTTCTAAGGGTCACTGAACAACCTATTTTCCGTCCAAAACTTAAACCTCTTCTCGAACCTACTGCCCCCACATCGATACCACAAAAATAACCACATTTCATCTACACCTTTTCCATCCTATTAGTAGAAATTTTTGTCTCCATAAAAAAGACAAGTTGGAAACTGTGTAACTTCAACATGTGTTGAAGACGATGACCATTTTGCAGATTCCCCAAACCCCAAACGTTCCAACTGAGGATTTTCATGGCGTCCGGTCGGCCTGCCTCTTGACAGCCGCCGATACTTGTAAGACTTGCACATCCTCACCATCATTAAAAGTAGTCAAACGAGAGCTTATTCCTTTGAGTATTGGGTAATCGGGCCTGGGCCGTTTCTTACCCTCACCCACTTGAATTGGATTTTCCTCCAAATCATTTTCCATAGTATCAAAAATCAATCCACTAGAATCATCATCTTTTGGTAACTCATTCCTTTTGGAAAGTCCTTCTAAATTTACTCATTAATAGGATTAAATTGCTGCCAATTTCCTTGCCTTCTATCCCCCCCAAAATCACTCATTGAATTTCGACTTTCATAATTTTCCCCAGCAGAGACACCCTCCCCTTCTTCTCGCAACCAAACACTTCTCCCCATGGACGCTCTAGGCAACGCCCTTAACGTAAGATCCCATCCTTGCGGCATCTCTTCACCACCATAATTGAGACGGATTGGGTAGAAATTATCTCCATGGCCTAATCTACCACAAACAAAGCAAAACAAGGATAGTTTTGGATATGTGGTTCTTGTTGGAGAGATTATCAATTTTTTCTTCCTTTTCAAAGATTTTAGCACATTATCTGAAAACGAATTCTCAAAAAATAATTATTCCTTATCAATTGATTTTTTTAACTAAATTACATAATATTTTTCATAATATCATAATCTCTAACTATAAATTAGGGATTATATCATTACAAATATTGTTTAGTCAAATATTATAAAAATTTCCATAAATAAAATTTCCAAACCACTATAAATAGGAGGCATACATTGGCATTGTTAAGTAAAAAACCTATATTGTTTTCCTAAATTGAAGATAATGTTGTGATTGTTTTTAATATTACTGGTTTTTTACATCAATTTTATTAATTACATTGGTAATATTTAATTTAGTGCAGGGAAAATACAGAAAACAATGATGTCTAAATCATAAATCATAAAACCCAATAATTATAATTAAACTTAACTATTTTAATCGGTAATATTAATATATATCCAGTGCATAATCCACCGGAAGAGCTACTAACTGTGACGTAAGAGGATAAGGATAACCACAGTATAGCTCGAGAAATCGTGCTGTAAAATCTTGTGCTGTAAAATCCTTAGTTTTCCGCTTTCTCGTCAATCTTTTAAATGCAAATTACCATTAATGCTAATAGTGTAATATTAATACAAGACCTATATCAATCAACTCATGTTGTTTGATATATTAAATTAAAAATGCACAGGTGAATATAAGGTTGCCTAAATGAATACTTTTTTTTAAAAAATCAACTCTTAAATAATAAGTATTCTGTCGAAACCATCCTTTTTGAGAAAGGCGGGAATTGAACTTGGGTTTTGAAGATGAATAAAAAACAGGGAGTCGCCACCAATCTTTTTTTTACTGAGGTGTGATCGGGTCACCTCGAAAAGTGATCATGTTAATAATTAGATTGATTCATCAAAACAATGATTTTGGTCTACGAAAATCAGAAAATGGATTCGGGAGTCGGTTACGTGCAAGGAAGGATTAGCACCCTCGCAACGCCCAAACTTGGTACCTAATTGATTAATCAATGTCCTAATGTCGAAAAGTTTGAAATGATTTTGAAATTTTATTTTATTTTTTATGATTTTTGAACAACTTGATTGAATATTGAGTTTCCCTTATTTCGAAGGAATAGAGTCTCACATCCAGCGCGATTGGATACGACAATATGGATCCTCGAATTCAAGATCATCCTCAAAATTCTCCCAGCACATGCATTGAAATTTTGAAAGGATATTCGTTCATTTGGTCAAACAGAAAATCACACCCAGCACGATTGGGCACGATCTCTTGGAATTTCCAAACTCATGAATATCACCTTATTTAAAAATATGAGCAAAAATTGATAGGATATCCATTTATTTGATCAAAAAAATCATATCCAGCACGATTGGGCATAATTTCTTCGAATTTCCAAACGTATGAATATTACCTTCGTGAAACCCCCTTTTTATGAATTAAAAAAAATAAAATGTCGAGTTACGATTCCAAACTGTCGATCTACATGAAATGACGAGAATGAGAAGTGACAAACATAATAATAAAAATGCAATAAAACCTAGAATTGAAAAAGGAAACATTAAAATAACAGTAATAAATTTAAAACCACAAAAGGGATGTTAGTGATTATAGAAATAATAATAATAATAATAATAATAATAGTAATAATAGTATAATAATAATAATATAGTAATAATAAGAATATACACAAGTGATAATACAACAATAGTAATGATAAAAATAAAAATAACATAATAATAATAATAATAATAATAATAATAATAATAATAATAATGATAATGATAATGATGATGATGATGATGATGATAATAATAATAATAATAATAATAATAATAAAGTTAGTGAATTTAATAATAAAATAACCAAAGTAATTAGAAATGACTAAAATTGAACAAAAATGGAATACTTGGGGTAAGTTTGAAACAAACTAAAGAGGGGAGGACCTATTTGAAATGCGTAAAAAAATCAGAGGGACTAAAGTGGGCAATAGCCCTTTTTTGCAAATTGCGTGATATAAGGGGGGAGGCAGTTGAACCCGCAACAAAATTTTAAGACTAAATTAAAATATAGAAATTAGGCTTAATCGGAGATTAACACAACATAAAGGACCGATCGCACAAATTGCCCTTTTAGGCATTAACGCGCGGATCCAGTGTATGGATTGGGTTGATGCGCGGGTCACCCCCACCCCAAATGGCGCCGTTTCCCCTTAGTATTTAAACCCAAGATTTTACTCCAATTTCATTTTTCAGTTCACAAACAAAAAAACAAAAGAGGAAGATGGGTTTCCTCTGCTAGGGTTTAGGGGGTGCGATTTCTGGCGATGATTCTGGCAGTCTTCCGCCGCCGTCGTTCTCCAGCGACCGCCGTATACGGCGGCGCCGAGGTAAAATTTTCCTTTCTTTTTTTTTGTTTTTTTTTATATTATATATATTTGAACTATAAAAAAGGAAATAAATGATACGAGTTTATGTGTATTTGCTTCGAAAAATAAAAGAAATAAAATGGGATAAAACCTTCTGACTTCGCTTCTTATTCTCTTCGATCGCCTGTTGCTTTGTTAAGATATTCGTAACTGTTTTGATCGAAAGTTTCTTTTATTTCTCTAGATCAATAAAAAAGGAAAAAAAGTCCCTATTACATTGTTTCCTTTCGGTTTTTATATCCGAATATTGAAGAAAAAGTCAGAAAAATAAAATACAATAGATTTTATCCTTTGTTGCCATTGTTGCTGTCGTTTTGTCCTTATTTTCGCAGGTGTGGGGCGCAAGCGGAAGTGGGGGAGCTATGGTGGAGGTTGAGCGGCGCTGGTGGCAGACAGTGGTCAGTGGGTGGTTGCGGCGCAAGGGCTAGGGTTCCAGAAACCCTAGTTTCTATTTTTTTGGGCCATTTGGGCCACCTATTATTGGGCCATTTCTTTTTATTTTTTAATTTAGGCCCGGTTGCCAAGCTGCCGAAACCATCCTTTTTGAGAAAGGCGGGAATCGAACTTGGGTTTTGAAGATGAATAAAAAATAGGGAGTCGCCACCAATCTTTTTTTTACTGAGGTGTGATCGGTTCACCTCGAAAAGTGATCGTGTTAATAATTAGATTGATTCATCAAAACAATGATTTTGGTCTACGAAAATCAAAAAATGGATTCGGGAGTCAGTTACGTGCAAGGAAGGATTAGCACCCTCGCAACGCCCAAACTTGGTACCTAATTGATTAATCAATGTCCTAATGTCGAAAAGTTTGAAATGATTTTGAAATTTTATTTTATCTTTTATGATTTTTGAACAACTTGATTGAATATTGAGTTTCCCTTATTTCGAAGGAATAGAGTCTCACATCCAGCGCGATTGGATACGACAATCTGGATCATCGAATTCAAGATCATCCTCAAAATTCTCCCAGCACATGCATTAAAATTTTGAAAGGACATTCGTTCATTTGGTCAAACAGAAAATCACACCCAGCACGATTGGGCACGATCTCTTCGAATTTCCAAACTCATGAATATCACCTTATTTAAAAATATGAGCAAAATTTGATAGGATATCCATTTATTTGGTCAAAAAAATCATACCCAGCACGATTGGGCACAATTTCTTCGAATTTCCAAACGCATGAATATTACCTTTGTGAAACCCCCTTTTTATGAATTAAAAAAAATAAAATGTCGAGTTGCGATTCCAAACTGTCGATCTACATGAAATGACGAGAACGAGAAGTGACAAACACAATAATAAAAATGCAATAAAACCTAGAATTGAAAAAGGCAACATTAAAATAACAGTAATAAATTTAAAACCACAAAAGGGATGTTAGTGATTATAGAAATAATAATAATAATAAGAATAATAGTAATAATAATAGTATAATAATAATAATATAGTAATAATAAGAATATACACAAGTGATAATACAACAATAGTAATGATAAAAATAAAAATAACATAGTAATAATAATAATAATAATAATAATAATAATAGTAATAATAAAATAATGATAATGATAATAGTAGCAATAATAATAATAATAGTAATAAAGTTAGTGAATTTAATAATAAAATAACCAAAGTAATTAGAAATGACTAAAATTGAACAAAAATGGAATACTTGGGGTATGTTTGAAACAAAATAAAGAGGGGAGGACCTATTTGAAATGCGTAAAAAAATCAGAGGGACTAAAGTGGGCAATAGCCCCTTTTTGCAAATTGCGTGATATAAGGGGGGGAGGCAGTTGAACCCGCAACAAAATTTTAAGACTAAATTAAAATATAGAAATTAGGCTTAATCGGAGATTAACACAACATAAAGGACCGATCGCACAAATTGCCCTTTTAGGCATTAACGCGCGGATCCAGTGTATGGATCGGGTTGATGCGCAGGTCACCCCCACCCCAAACGGTGCCATTTCCCCTTAGTATTTAAACCTAAGATTTTACTCCAATTTCATTTTGCAGTTCACAAACAAAAAAACAAAAGAGGAAGATGGGTTTCCTCTGCTAGGGTTTAGGGGGTGCGATTTTTGGCGATGATTCCGGCAGTCTTCCGCCGCCGTCGTTCTCCAGCGACTGCCGTATACGGCGGCGCCGAGGTAAAATTTTCCTTTCTTTTTTTGTTTTTTTATATTATATATATTTAAACTATAAAAAAAGAAATAAATGATACGAGTTTATGTGTATTTGCTTCGAAAAATAAAAGAAATAAAATGGGATAAAACCTTCTGACTTCGCTTCTTATTCTCTTCGATCGCCTGTTGCTTTGTTCAGATATTCGTAACTGTTTTGATCGAAAGTTTCTTTTATTTCTCTAGATCAAAAAAAAAAAGGAAAAAAGTCCCTATTACATTGTTTCCTTTCGGTTTTTATATCCGAATATTGAAGAAAAAGTCAGAAAAATAAAATACAATAGATTTTGTCCTTTGTTGCCATTGTTGCTGTCGTTTTGTCCTTATTTTCGCAGGTGTGGGGCGCAAGTGGAAGTGGGGGAGCTATGGTGGAGGTTGAGCGGCGCTGGTGGCAGACAGTGGTCAGTTGGTGGTTGCGGCGCAAGGGCTAGAGTTCCAGAAACCCTAGTTTCTATTTTTTTGGGCCATTTGGGCCACCTATTATTGGGCCATTTCTTTTTATTTTTTAATTTAGTCCCGGACTATTTGGGCCATTTACATATTCAATACACAATACACGATTAATGCCATTAAATTAAATGAATTGATATGATTTTATATTAATTCACCTTTATTGTAAACTAATACCTATTTAAAATATTATTATAAAAAAATTACAAAATGATTAAATATTATTTTGATTCATACATATAACCAGTTTTAATATATATATATATATATATATATATATATATATATATTGAACATGTTGATATATTGACTCTTACAGCAAGGGAGGCAGTTGTCTTGGTAATTGACAATGTTTTTGTTTTTAAAATGTTTATGCTTATGATTTTATATGAAGTGTGAGAATCAATGGACAGATTTTTTGCATTATTTGTACTATAATTTTTGTTGACCAGGCAGGAAGATGGAGTAACTGCTACTACAATGATCAATTGCCATCACCTTTTGAGCCTCTGCAAAATATCACTGCCAAATTCACATAAAAGATTCTTCCCCAAACATCGCAGTTACTTTTATTAAAAAATTGTGGGTTTTAGGTTGGTTTTGAGTTTGAGTTAATTTTAAGTTTGGGTTATATGGGATTTAGGTTAATTTTGGATTTAGGGTTAATTTCAAGTTTGAATTGTTTCATGTTCGCGCTATTTCAAGTTTAAATCATTATGATTCCAAGTAAATTAGGTTTGCTAATTGGACTTTTCAAAACAGGATATCATAAATTCAAGTCATTTTGAAATACTTCTTCGAGTCATTCCAAATTTGGATATTTTGAATTAGTTTAAATTTAGAATTTTTCAAGTTTGTATTGTTAACTATGATCAAATTAAGTTGAGTTGATTTTGAATTCAAGTTAATTTGATCAAATTTTTGACAAATTGAGTTGATTTTGGATTCAAATTAATTAGATCGAATTTTTAAGTTTAGGATCAACATTGACATATCTATTTTGAAATTTTCATTTTCCTTAAAATATTATAAAATAATATATTAAAGTTCAAGAATTAAATCTAAAATTTAAGCATAGTAAAGAGGTCAAAACCAAAATTTGACCAACTCTATTCATTTTAATTTTTTATGTTTCTTTTTTTTCTCGGTTCATATAGTAGACGTGTCAATTTTTCAATTTCATATGGGGAATTAAAAGTCTTCACCACCAATTTATCAAATAATTATTTTATAATATATATAATATATTCAAATTTTAGAAATGATATTATTAAAAAGAATAACTACAAACCTTAAACATAAATTATAAAATAAACTTAAAGAATACCAATATATATATATATATATATATATATATTGTATATGTATATGTATAAGGACGGATGGACTGAAAGAGGAATATAAAGAAAAGCTGTAAGATGCCTGAGCAACCTTTCTTACAACCTCCATTGAGATATTTGTCTTGTGTCTTTCAAAAGCACCCAGCTTTTTTCTATACAATATCCACCTTTTCTGTGTTTTTTTAGGTTTGATAATACAAATTATAATTATACGGTTACATAATTTATATTTTAAAAAATATTAATTATTATAAAAAAATTATTAGTACTATAAAAAAAATCTAAACAAGTGATAAAAATTAAAATCAAATTATCATATGTAATATTTTAGTCTAAGAAAATAGTTGATAATACGATTACTAATAAAAATAACAACATCATATGCATTTTTATCTAATTGCTCTGGTTGTTCATATTTGTTGGTTTATTCCCTATTTACATTTAACATATACTCCTTATCATCATATGTTGGTACTTGATCGAGTTCTTTTTGTTAGTATAGCAAATGTTCTTTCAATAAAATTTCGAAGCTTTGAATGTCTCAAATTAAAGAGTTGTGAGCCTTCTTTGATGCTCGTGTTTAATTTTGTTCTCTCAAATGATATCGTACCCCATAATATGATGTAAGAAAACCTTTTGTATTTGCATAAGTAGCATCTACAACATACTATTTGGGACAGTCTATAGCTTTGATCATAAAAATTTATATAAATTTAATTTGATGAAAGACTTATGCTAGGTACCTTTTCATATATGTAAATTAGGTAAAAATGTCCAATAACTTCCATAAATATAAATTTTGATCACAATTTTATAAAGTTATTTTTATGAATAAGTTATGAAAAAAAATTATAACATTTTTTATAAATAAATATGTTATTTTTATAATATATATTATGGACTAGTTATACTCAAACTTTTTGGTCATATTTTTTTTTATAAATAATCATATTCTAACGTGTTTTTGCAACACTTTTATGAAATATTTTTTTTATCATAACTTTAGAATTTTTTGAGATTTAAATAATATAAATCTTTGTTATAACTTTATAAAATATTCATGATAATTTTTAGAATATAATTTTTAGAATTTTTCTGACATAATCATCTTAAACACTCATATTTGTTCATGCTTATAATATAATATTTTATAACCTAGACTTGTATAAAAGTAATTTTTTAAAGTTAAATCTTGCATGAGTATTTGGAAACCCATAAGGTAATTAGATTTGGGTGTAATTACCCGCATAATTACTCTAATTCTTACCATCCCCAAAGAATCGGAAAGTGTAATTGAAGTGCTTCAATCCTCAATTACACTTAATTTAGTGAGACCCACCAATTATACTAGTTACCCAAACATACTACCCTGCATAAATATAAGTAATTACACACAAATTTAATTATCAGATAACTTTTCAAGCACTACCTTAATATAAGAATTAAACAATAAAATATTACATTATGACAATAAAACTTGTATATCTCAACGTATAAATTTTACTTAATGCTTTATATTATATATTTATATCAATTTTTATCAAACCTATATTATATTTAAATTTTTATTGAGTTAGTGTCATCCATCAATCGAGTCTTAATTCATTAGTAAAGTTACCAAAAGTCTCTTATTTTTACAAAGTAATAAATATTATTTTGAGAGCAATTTTATCTTATCATATAAAATATAAAAAAAATACTTATATATGATGTGATTCAAACTCAAAACTTTATGATTTTGATCTGAATTTTACCCACTCAATAAAATTATATTTGATTATTGTATCAATTTTTTTTAAAATTTGTTACGCACATTTTTCATTTGCATAATGAGTACGCTATAGTGTAATACATATTATATTTTGTAAAATTTAAAAAAAATCTTATTAAAATATATAAAAATAAAAATGAAGCATTTAATTAGACTTGTTTATACATTGGTGGCCTTCTTAGCTTGATAGATTTGGCACCAACTTGAGCAGGCGAGTTCAAACCATATCTGTAATATATATACTATAGTAATATGAAGTTGCAATTTAGAAAATAATCCAATTTAGCACAGTTTATATACAATAATTTGGCACTCTAATAACTTGACATGTGTATTTATATTGCAATGTAAGCGGTTTATACATAACGGTGAAATTAGAGGGCTGACAGGAGCCTTGTTCCCCTTAAAGTAGTAAAGGTAAAATTACACTTTGACCATTCTAAAAATATAAAAAATTAATTTAATACTTTAAAAATTATAAAGATATAATCTATTAAAATGATAAAATTATATTTTTTCTATCGTAAAAATTACAATGAATATCACCCCGAAAAAGAATTTCTGGTTTCGCCCTGTACATATCCATTTAGCAAAATGTTAATTTTTTTTTAAAGGAAGAAATTATTAAATGTAATTTATTTAATGCATACAACTAACATGCGCGGGAATGCAAACTAATTTAAATTAAATTAATTTAAATATTTACATTTAATTATATAATATTAATATTAAATTAAATTTTTATTATTTTATTACTTTTAAACAATAAAAATAGGCTATGGGGAAGGGCGACCCTTGCACAAACCTTTTTTTCTTTTTTAGAATGAATCAGGCTATTACTTTACTCTAGACAGCTCTAATTTTTAGAAAACCTTAAATGAATCTTTAAAATTTAAAATTAGATTTATGACACAAACCATGATACGGGCAAACAAAATTATATAATAAATATATTTATTAAAAATTTACATAAAAACTAATTAATGTTTTGGTTATATTAGTAAAGTTAATTGTTTAAAATTCACAAAAAAAAAAATCAATTAATGCTTTGATTATAATGGTAAAATTAAATATTTATCATGTATGGTGTTTCGATTTTAAAACTCATTATGAACAAAATTTTATCGATTTATATAAAACCATCATTATAAAAATATAACTTAATTTGTCATTGAAAGGATATTTTTAATAATTTTATAATTGAGTTGATGTCTGGTTGAGATAATAATAAATTTAACCTTTGGAATCACATTTATTAGGAGGGTTATTTTTTACATGATCTTATAAAAATAAGTAAATTTAAATATTTGTTAATAATTTGATATCTGACATATACTATAAATCATTTATTAAAAACATAGTATAAACTTGAACTTTTGTAAATTATAAAAAAATTTGTAAGTGATGGAATAATTGGCTCAAATGTAAAATATTTTTAATTTTTCTTGTCTTTATTTTTTATTTGGTAGAAAAGAACAACACTAAACAATTACATTGAACAATCAACCCCTTATAGAGGCATTCCTATCAGCATGGAGAACCCCTTGTATTGAACTTGGTGGGTACTTAAATAATAGTAAATTTGGCGTACCATTGTTTGCGTACTTAGCCATTTGATCAGCAACATTGTTTTGAGACCTTTGGACATGGCGAAGTCTTATTCTCCAATTTCGTTGAAAGAGGCAACTAATTAAACGTAACTCCACCAACCTACTAGAAGCAAGTCCACCAACTAGCAAAGTCTCCCATGCTATGGGCAATCCTTTAAGTATGGCACGTGCTTTAATTCGAAAAATTGTTTCCTTGCTTACCGCCATAGAAAACCCACATAACCATCTTGCATCTGCATATCTAAACATGCCTCCCATCGAAGCCCAATTGCTAATGTATGAAATTGCTCCATCTGTGTTGTGTTTAATCCATCATTTCTCGGGTGGTGACCACCATGTATTCGACACCAAAGGATTCGGTTGGGGCCAAGCTAAATCCGATTTTGCATTAACTCTTTGTCCAAGTAATACTTGTATCTACAAGTTTTTGCACATAATTATGTCTGTTAGAAAAAACAAAAAGGTTAGGATCCTTCGATAGCAGCCAACATAAGATCGAGAAAAAGGACTGCCACTCAAATTCCCGAGACCTCCATCTTCTTGAACTCTTCAAGTTACATAGCAACCAGTCACCAAGAGGCAATGAAAAGAACGAACTTTGAGCATTTTCCGGTACCACAGACAACCATACCATTCTTGAGAAAGAGCAATCCCTAACGGCATGAAGTCCTAATTCCAACACCACACCACATCTAGGACAATGTCCCTCATTAGTCATATGTCTCATTGCTCTTTCACCATGCCATGTTATTGTCATTTCTATATTAACAAATATTCTATTTAGATTATAATAATATAATAAAATAAATTATGGTAACTCTTTGTTAAAAATCATGAAAAAATAGACATAATGATTTATTTGACCCTTCAATTTTATAAAAAAAAAATCATTTTAGCCCTCAATTTAATTTTTTGCTTCTTTAGATCTTGAACTTGCGTTGTTTGTTAAATTACCCAAAAATGGATGAAAAGTTAATTTATGTTAACTTTACTGACGTGGTACCCACGTATATGTCATGTCAACAATTAATTATTTTTTTAAAATTAAAAAATATAAAATTTCAAAAAATTCTGTAACATCCCGAATTAGGGCCTAGTCAGAACAGTGGTTTCGAGACCACGAATCTGAGTCGGAAAAATATTTTAAATATTATTTTCCGTGTTAATTATGTGTGAATTATTATGTGTGTAATTTTCGTGATTTAATTTTATTGTTTGGGTGTTGAATTATTAAAAAAGGCTTAATCGCGTGAATTGAAAATTTGATAGTTTAATGTGTAATGGCTAAATTGTTGATGTCTTTTTAAATAGAAGTATTAAAGTTGTAATTTGCCCAACTTTAAATAAGTAGTAGTGGACGGCATAGACCATAAATTATGGTTAAAGTATATTTTATATATATTATTATAAGATAGTGGAATAATATGAAATATATTAATATTATAAAAAAAGAAACATGTTTTATTTTCCCATTTTCATCATCATATTCACGAAACAAACAGAGAGAAGAAGAAACTTAGCTTCAAACCATTCGGCCATTGCATGCTATATTAAGGTTAGTAATTGAGTTCGGTTTTTGATAATTTTTACGTTTTTGAGATCGTTGCTTCGAGTGCTACAAAACCCATGTTTGAATTTTGAATTTTGATGAATATTATGAATTATGCCATTGTTGAAAGCTTGTGTATTTTGATGATTGATGGTAGATTATGCATGTTTATGAGTAGAGGAACGATTTTTACTAAGTGATTTTTGGTGAAAACGAGTAAAACGAGCTAATTGGTAAAAGTTGTTATTGTTCATGAGTATGTGTTATAGTAAGAATTTGAAGTTGCTATAGAAGGGAAAAATGTTCAGCATGTTATAAAACATAAGAATAAGGGCTGAAGTTTAATTTTCGAGCCTAGGGGTAAAATCGTAAATATGTAAAAGTTTAGGGGCAAAATTGTAATTTTTTCAAAGTTAGAGTTAAGGACTGTTTTAGCAAATGTGAGTATTATAAGCTAAATTTGCTATTATAGATCAAGAAGAATGAAATCCGGAGTTAGATCAGGGAAAGAAAAAGATAATGGACTAAATCGATATAGTTTATCGTATTTTGGTTTCGAGGTAAGTTTACAGTAAATGAATGCAATATTCTATTATTTTACATTTAATACTATTAAATTCCAGCATTTACATATTTATTCTGTAAATTTATTATTTAAAGACTCAAGTATGAATTGATGGAAAAACTATCTCAGAAAGTTCCGGTTGAACCTTAGGAATGTGTAGGATGCAAATGTCATAACATTAGGGTTTAAGGAAATCATGTAAGACCATGTCAAGACATGGCATTGATAAGTTACTATAAGGCAAAGGTCCCATGTAAGACCATGCCAAGGCATGGCATGAGTGAGTTCATAAGGTAAGGATACCACGTAAGACCATGTCAAGACATGGCAATGGTTAAGTTTCATAAGGAAAGGTACCCGCGTATCCTTAAGTATTCCAAGTGGTTCAACGGGAAAATTCAAGGAGTATTCCAAAGTAAAGGTAAAACAAGTTCAAGCTAAAAAGGTAAGGTAAGATAAATTCATGTTAAAAGGTACAGGTAAGAATACAAGTTTAAGTATATTGAGTTAAAAGCTTAAAGTGATCTTGATAAGAAAAGAATAAGATAATTCATTAAGAATGTTGTTATTTATTTACATGTAAACTTACTAAGCTTTATGCTTACTCCCATTCTTTATTTATTTTTATATAGTATTACAAGCCAACTCGGGGATCGAAAGGACGTCGGAGATCGTTACACACTATCAAAGGATTATATTGGTATTTTGTGACTCGAACGTTTTAAGTTATGGCATGTATAGGGACTTAGCCATTTTGTGTGTATGACCTTATGATATGGCTTAATATTGGCTTGTAAATGCTTGGTAATGATTAGCCATTAAAATGGTTAATTAAGAACATGATTTGGATGTTATGAAATGTCTAGTTGATAGTTATTTTAAAGAAATTATGTAATTATATGCAGGGGAACAGTTTGGACAGCAGCAGTGACGTGATTTTGAAAAATCACCAAAAATAGTAGAAATGGAATTAGGTTGTGTATGAGATATAGAATTAAATCTTATTGAGTCTATTTTTATATAAAAAAACGGTGTAGGAGAAAGAGTTTTATATTATGAGATAATTGATTTTTAGTGAAGAGATGTCAGAACTATCAAACTGTGTAATAGGGGAGACTTTAACTAATAAACTTTTCTAATTGGCCACACCAAAAATTCTGGAAAAATTACAGTAAGAAGATATATGAGTCTAGTTTCAAAGAAAATTTACGGATCTAGATTTTGAGTTTCGTAACTCAAGTTATAATTGATTTAGTGAACATGACGCAGATGGACAGTTTTAATTTTATGCCCCGAACTAGTAAGTTAAGTCTAGTAACGCCTCGTGCTCGACTCCGGCAACGGTCTCGGGTAAGAGGTGTTACATTTATTGGTACCAGAGCAAGAGGTTAGTCGATTCTCAGAATATTCAGTATGAGTAAGAGTCTAGCTATACATGCCATACTTATATTTTGATAGTGTGACGACTCTTGACAATTTTAAAAATGTTTTTCTTATATAGCTATAGATCCCGAACGAGATGGTGCAGATGATGTAGAGAGTAATGCGCCTGCTCCCACTGAAGGGACGGTGCACCAGATAGTCGTGAAAGACCCGTTACAGTTAGTCAGGGAGGAGGGGCTTGAGAAGCCTTCTTCCAAGCTATGAATGAATGGTTTGCTGAGTTCGTTTGTATGAACCCGGCCGTTAGACCTCCACCCCCTCATGATCCACAGACCACCCATGTAGCTTCCCCAGTTATAAATACAGTTAGAAGACAAAAACCACCCGTTGGCAAGATCAGAAAACAAGGGGTTGAAGAGTTTCGTGCTACCAAAGATGATGATGCAGAGAAAGCTGAATTTTGGCTCGAGAACACTATCAGAGTCTTTGATGAGTTATCCTGCACACCGGAAGAATGTATTAAATGTGTGGTGTCACTTCTTAGAGATTCGGCCTACCAGTGGTGGAAGACACTTGTGTCAGTAGTACCGAAGGAAAGAGTTACCTGGGATTTCTTTTAGGAGGAGTTTCGTAAGAAGTACATCAGTCAGAGGTTTATTGACCAGAAAAGAAAAGAGTTCCTTGAGTTAAAACAGGGTAAGATGACTGTGATCGACTATGAACGTGAATTTATCCGACTCAGCAATTATGCTCGAGAGTGTGTGTCTACAGAGGCTATCATGTGCAAAAGATTTGAGGATGGGCTCAATGATGATATCCGACTGTCAGTTGGTGTTTTAGAGATAAAAGAGTTTGTTGTTTTAGTTGAACGAGCCTGTAAGGTAGAAGAGTTATTAAAAAGAAAGGGTAAAGCTGAAATTGATATGCAAGACACGAAGAAAAGACAGATGAGCAAGTCATTTCAGTCTACATCCAAGAGGCCTAGAGAGTTTTCTACGAGACCTAATTTTTCAACCGGGTATTCTAGCCGAAACAGAGGTGGAAGATTTATGGATTCAAAAGCTTAAACCACTTCGATTGCGAGTGTTGGCAGTATTCAGCCTGATAGACCCGAGTGTCCTCAATGTGGTCGACGTCATCTAGGTCAATGTCGAGCAACAGAGACTGGTTGTTTCCGATATGGTGCACCGGATCATTTCATTCGGGAGTGTTCCGAGATGGTTAAAAAAGAAGTAATACCAAGTGCAAGATTAGGTAATGCCCCGGTTAGAGGCAGATCTTAGAGAAATTCGGGAGTAGGGGCAGGTAGAGGTACATTTAGAGATACAACAACAAGATCAGATGTTAAAGCACCTACAAGGACTTATGCTACCCGTGCTCGTAAAGAGTCATCATCCCCCGACCTAATTACGGGTACATTTTCTCTTCATGATGTTAATGTTATTGCTTTGATTGATCCGGGTTCAACCCATTCCTATGTTTGCATGAAATTAATGCCTAGTATGAACATGCCTATAGAGTTTGCGGTATTTGTGGTTAAAGTATCAAACCCATTAGGTCAGCATGTGTTAGTAAACAAAGTATGTAAAAAATGCCCGTTGATGATTAGAGGTTACTGTTTTTCGGCTGATCTCATGCTATTGCCATTTGATGAGTTTGATGTGATTCTTGGTATGGATTGGTGCACATGATGTGATAGTGAATTGTGGAAAGAGATTCATTGAGTTGAAATGTGAAAATGGTGAGTTCCTTCGGGTTAATTCAGATGAGTCAAATAGTTCAATTTCCATGATTTCTGTTATGTCTGCTCTAAAATGTTTAAGGAAAGGATGTGAAGCTTATCTTGCTTTTGTGTTGAATACTAAAGACCCAGAGTTGAAAATTGAATCAGTGCCAGTGGTAAATGAGTTTCCTGATGTGTTTCCGGAAGAACTACCAGGTTTGCCTCCTACCAGAGAAGTTGAGTTTGGTATTGAATTGATTCCAGGTACCACACCTATTTCTATTGCTCCTTATAGAATGGCTTCAATAGAATTTAAAGAATTGAAAGCTCAGCTACAGGAATTAACTGATAAAGGCTTTGTAAGACCTAGTTATTCACCATGGGGCGCACCAGTGTTATTTGTGAAAAAGAAGGACGATTCCATGAGATTGTGCATAGATTATCGACAGCTTAACAAGGTAACCATCAAGAACAAATATCCATTACCTAGAATAGATGATTTGTTTAATCAATTGAAAGGAGCCACTGTGTTCTCTAAGATAGATTTGAGATCTGGATACTATCAGTTGTGAGTTAAA
Source organism: Gossypium australe (assembly GCA_005393395.2). Taxonomy (NCBI): domain Eukaryota; kingdom Viridiplantae; phylum Streptophyta; class Magnoliopsida; order Malvales; family Malvaceae; genus Gossypium; species Gossypium australe. The sequence goes on along the minus strand of CM016618.1, from coordinate 92,190,950 downwards.
GAGTCAGATGTTCCAAAAACTGCTTTTCGAACTAGGTATGGTCACTATAAGTTTCTTGTGATGCCATTTGGCTTAACTAATGCTCCTGCTATTTTCATGGATTTGATGAACCGAATTTTTAGACCTTATTTGGACAAGTTTGTATTTGTGTTCATTGATGACATCCTGATTTATTCTCATGATGAGACTGAGCATGCAGAGCATTTGAGAACAATTTTACAGATTTTGAGAGATAATCAGCTTTATGCCAAACTTAGCAAAAGTGAGTTCTAGTTACAGGAAGTTTGTTTTCTTGGACATATTGTCCAAGGTGAAGGTATTAGAGTTGATCCGAGTAAGATTTCAGCAATTGTTGATTGGAAGCCTCCAAGAAATGTATCAAAGGTCAAAAGTTTTCTTGGTCTTGCCGGTTATTATAGACGATTTGTAGAGGGATTTTCCAAGATAACTACTCCATTGACAAGATTGTTACAGAAAGCTGTCAAGTTTGAATGGACTGCGAAGTGTCAACAGAGTTTCGACAAGTTAAAAGTATTGTTGACTAAAGCTCCTGTTTTAGTACAACCAGAACCAGGTAAAGAGTTTGTGATTTACAGTGATGCATCCTTGAATGGACTAGGCTGTGTACTTATGCAGGAAGGAAGGGTAATTGCTTATGCCTCTAGACAGTTAAAGCCACATCAGAAAAACTATCCGACACATGATTTAGAACTAGCTGCTATTGTATTTGCATTGAAAATCTGGAGACATCACTTATATGGTGAGAAATGCCGAATATTCACTGATCACAAAAGTTTGAAGTACTTGATGACTCAGAAAGATTTAAACTTGAGGCAAAGAAGATGGCTAGAGTTGATTAAAGATTATGAGCTAGTGATCGATTATTACCCGGGTAAGGCAAATGTTGTTGCTGATGCTTTGAGTAGAAAATCGTTATTTGCATTGAGAGCTTTGCACACTAGTTTGGCATTATCAGACGATGGTTCTATCTTAGCTGAGTTGAGAGCTAAATCGACGTTTCTTGAAGAAATTTGTGAAGCTCAGAAAGATGACAGTGAGTTGCAAGCCAAAAGAGTTCAGTGCGAGTCAGGTGTAGAGTCTGATTTTCAGATCGGTTCTGATGGTTGTTTGTTGTTCAGAGACAGAGTATGTGTACCAAAGAATGATGAGCTTATTAGGAAAATCTTACAGGAAGCACATAGCAGTTCTTTGTCTATTCACCCAGGTAGTACAAAGATGTATAATGATTTGAAGAAAATGTATTGGTGGACAGGAATGAAAAGAGATATTTCAGAGTTTGTTTCTAGATGTTTGATTTGTCAGCAGGTAAAGGCCGAACATCAGGTACCTTCAAGTTTATTGCAGCCTGTATTAGTTCCCGAGTGGAAATGGGATCGAGTTACTATGGATTTTATGACAGGATTGCCTTCGACACCGAGAAAGAAAGATGCAGTATGGGTTGTGATTGATAAGTTAACGAAGTCGGCTCATTTTATCCCAGTTCGTATGGATTATTCACTTGACAAGTTGACCGAGTTATATATTTCAGAGATTGTGAGACTACATGGAGTACCGTTATCGATTATCTCAGATAGAGATCCGAGATTTACCTCACGGTTTTAGAAGAAATTGCAGGAAGCTTTAGGTACAAATTTGAGTTTTAGTACAGCTTTCCATCCTCAGACTGATGGTCAATCAGAGAGAGTTATTTAGGTACTTGAAGATATGCTTAGATGTTGTGTATTGGAATTTCAAGGTAGTTGGGAGAAATACTTGCCGTTAATCGAGTTTGCCTATAATAACTAAGTTATCAATCGAGTTTAAAGATGGCACCTTATGAAGCTTTGTATGGATGTAAATGTCGCACACCTTTGTATTGGACAGAGCTTAAGGAAAATCAGATTTACGGGGTTGACCTAGTCAAAGAAACAGAAGAGAAAGTAAAAGTCATTAGAGATTGCTTGAAAGCAGCTTTAGATAGATAGAAATCCTATGCAGATTTGAAAAGAAAAGAAATTGAATTTCAAGTTGGTGATAGGGTATTCTTGAAAGTATCCCCGTGGAAGAAAGTTCTTAGATTTGGCAAGAAAGGCAAATTAAGTCCCCATTTTATTGGACCGTTTGAGGTGATCGAGAGAGTTGGGCCATTGGCATATCGGTTAGTTTTGCCGACTGAGTTAGAGAAGATTCATAATGTGTCTCATGTGTCTATGCTACGTCGTTATCGTTCAGATCCATCGCATGTGATTTCGCAAACGGAGGTTGAGATTCAGCCATATATGACTTACAGTGAGGAACCAATAAAAATTCTAGCTCGAGAGGTTAAGCAATTAAGGAACAAAAGTATTGCACTTGTGAAAGTATTATGGAATAGGCATGGGATAGAAGAGGCTACATGGGAGCCCGAAGAGACTATGCGAAAATAGTACCCAAATCTTTTTATAGGAAAGATTTTCGGGGACGAAAATCCCTAAAGGGGGGAGAAATGTAACATCCCGAATTAGGGCCTAGTCGGAACTGTGGTTTCGAGACCACGAATCCGAGTCGAAAAATATTTTAAATATTATTTTCCGTGTTAATTATGTGTGAATTATTATGTGTGTAATTTTCGTGATTTAATTTTATTGTTTGGGTGTTGAATTATTAAAAAAGGCTTAATCGCGTGAATTGAAAATTTGATAGTTTAATGTGTAATGGCTAAATTGTTGATGTCTTTTTAAATAGAAGTATTAAAATTGTAATTTGCCCAACTTTAAATAAGTAGTAGTGGACGGCATAGACCTTAAATTATGGTTAAAGTATATTTTATATATATTATTATAAGATAGTGGAATGATATGAAATATATTAATATTATAAAAAAAGAAACATGTTTTATTTTCCCATTTTCATCATCATATTCACGAAACAAACAGAGAGAAGAAGAAACTTAGCTTCAAACCATTCGGCCATTGCATGCTATATTAAGGTTAGTAATTGAGTTTGGTTTTTGATAATTTTTACGTTTTTGAGATCGTTGCTTCGAGTGCTACAAAACCCATGTTTGAATTTTGAATTTTGATGAATATTATGAATTATGCCATTGTTGAAAGCTTGTGTATTTTGATGATTGATGGTAGATTATGCATGTTTATGAGTAGAGGAACGATTTTTACTAAGTGATTTTTGGTGAAAACGAGTAAAACGAGCTAATTGGTAAAAGTTGTTATTGTTCATGAGTATGTGTTATAGTAAGAATTTGAAGTTGCTATAGAAGGGGAAAATGTTCAGCATGTTATAAAACATAAGAATAAGGGCTGAAGTTTAATTTTCGAGCCTAGGGGAAAAATCGTAAATATGTAAAAGTTTAGAGGCAAAATTGTAATTTTGCCAAAGTTAGAGTTAAGGACTGTTTTAGTAAATGTGAGTATTAAATAAGCTAAATTTGCTATTATAGATCAAGAAGAACGAAATTCGGAGTTAGATCGGGGAAAGAAAAAGATAGTGGACTAAATCGATATAGTTTATCGTATTTTGGTTTCGAGGTAAGTTTGTAGTAAATAAATGTAATATTCTATTATTTTACATTTAATACTATTAAATTCCAGCATTTACATATTTATTCTGTAAATTTATTATTTAAAGACTCAAGTATGAATTGATGGAAAAGCTATCTCAGAAAGTTCCGGTTGAACCTTAGGAATGTGTAGGATACAAATGTCATGACATTAGGGTTTAAGGAAATCATGTAAGACCATGTCAAGACATGGCATTGATAAGTTACTATAAGGCAAAGGTCCCATGTAAGACCATGCCAAGGCATGGCATTGGTGAGTTCATAAGGCAAGGATACCACGTAAGACCATGTCAAGACATGGCAATGGTTAAGTTTCATAAGGAAAGGTACCCGCGTATCCTTAAGTATTCCAAGTGGTTCAGCGGGAAAATTCAAGGAGTATTCCAAAGTAAAGGTAAGACAAGTTCAAGCTAAAAAGGTAAGATAAGATAAATTCATGTTAAAAGGTACAGGTAAGAATACAAGTTTCAGTATATTGAGTTAAAAGCTTAAAGTGATCTTGATAAGAAAAGAATAAGATAATTCATTAAGAATGTTGTTATCTGTTTACATGTAAACTTACTAAGCTTTATGCTTACTCCCATTCTTTATTTTTTTATATAGTATTACAAGCCAACTCGGGGATCGAAAGGACGTCGGAGATCGTTACACACTATCAAAGGATTATATTGGTATTTTGTGACTCGAACGTTTTAAGTTTGGCATGTATAGGGACTTAGCCATTTTGTGTGTATGACCTTATGATATGGCTTAATATTGGCTTGTAAATGCTTGGTAATGATTAGCCATTAAAATGGTTAATTAAGAATATGATTTGGATGTTATGAAATGTCTAGTTGATAGTTATTTTAAAGAAATTATGTAATTATATGCAGGGGAACAGTTTGGACAGCATCAGTGACGTGATTTTGAAAAATCACCAAAAATAGTAGAAATGGAATTATGTTGTGCATGAGATATAGAATTAAAGCTTATTGAGTCTATTTTTATATAAAAAAACGGTGTAGGAAAAGAGTTTTATATTATGAGATAATTGATTTTTAGTGAAGAGAGGTCAGAACTGTCGAACTGTGTAATAGGGGAGACTTTAACTAATAAACTGTACTAATTGGCCATACCAAAAATTCTGGAAAAATTACAGTAAGAAGATATATGAGTCTAGTTTCAAAGCAAATTTACGGATCTAGATTTCGAGTTTCATAACTCAAGTTATAATTGATTTAGTGAGCATGACGCAGATGAACAGTTTTAATTTTATGCGCCGAACTAGTAAGTTATGTCTAGTAACGCCTCGTGCTCGACTACGGCAACGGTCTCGGGTAAGGGTGTTGCAAATTCAGAATGTATAAAAATTATTAAAAAAGCATAAAAATTATTAAATATATATAAAATATATTTAATAATAAAAAATATAATAATATTCTATAATTTTAACAAAATTTAATTAATTGTTGACGTGGCATACACGTGGATTGCCACATCGGAAAAGTTAACAAACGCTAATTTTTTCATCCATTTCGAGGTGTTTTGACAAAAAAAAAAACACTAATTTGAGGGCTAAAAGAGGTAAAAAAATTAAATGAAGAGCTAAAACAATTTTTTTCATTAAGTTGAACAACTAAATAAGTCATTATGCCTATAAAATATAAATTTTAAATACTTTGTAAATAATTAATATAAATTGTTTGTAAATCTAATTTGAAAATATAAATTATATTTATAACTTATAGTTAATATAAATATAAATAATGGACAAATTTTTAGATTCAACAATCAAATCGATTTTAAAGAGCCAAAAGTTAGAATATTCAAGTCTTTTTATTTGGCTAAAAAGTCAATTTGAAAAATTGGTTCTGACTCTCAAAATTATTTGTTTATCATTATTTTTAGTTTGAAATTATGTTTTTTTTTTGGTAAAAAGAAACAATATATTGTGATTGCAGAAAAATGAAAATACTAAAGCATAGCAGCAATAATATTATTTTGATCATCAATCAGCAACTCCAAAACTGAACTTGGAGGATCCTCAAATATTTACACATTATTTTTATAGTCATTTGCAATCTTTGACATATGATCGGCAATTTTATTTTGGGACTGAGGGATATCACGAATTCACACCTTCTAATTACGGCATAGAAGTTGATGAATTAACCACAATTCCTGCCATCTGTTATTGGCTGCACCTCCAACTAGTGTCATGGGACTAGATCTTTCGTCTCGCGATCCGTGCGGCCTTAGGAGATCCGTTCATCTAAGCTCGTCTGAGTCAGGCTTTACTCAAGTGAGGATTCCTTTAGAAGTCCTCCAATGCACCAACTTGTATAGTGAAAGCAATTTATGCCAAAAGAAGCAACAGAAGAACAACAAAAAGAGCGCACACAAAGTGTTTGAGTAAATGCTCTCTATTCTCTTATTCACAAAGAACAATGAAACATTGAATGGAGTGAGTACAAATGAGGGGGAGGCTCTTTATTTATAGTTGAGCTCCCCAAAAAACAACGGTCAATATTACAATACATCGACGGACGAGATTCATCCTATCCCTTAAATCATGGGATTTACAAGATATGACATATCAAATTTAATCTAATCTTTACAAGATATGATTCTATCAATCTTCTAAGATTAATTACCAAATTAGCCTAAGTTGCCATATCTTCATTGTCGGGCCAACTAGGCTTCAATCTGTCAGGCTTCTCCAACAGTTTCCTGAATAGAGCTAGTTCTTGCGGGCCAAATGATCCCCATCTAAACAATAAACCTCCATTGGATGCATTTCGTGCGATGATCACAAGCTTTGAACTGCAACCCATGACATTCTCCCCCACCCATTCTCACAACGACCTCATTGCGACTTCCGAATGGCACTGACTTGACTCGCCTCGATCTCGTCTCTCGACACTTAGCTTTTCCTTTCCTTCGGGACTTTTGCCTCGGCTTATTTTACTTTTTAACTCGAACCGTCCTACTCGTTTGTACATCTCGACGACAAGAAGTTATGTCACTCTCTTACCCATATTCTAACTTGACTCGAAAAGAATACTCTTGATTCACAACACTTGGCTTCGCTTTGCCCACAGTCTCTCGGCCTCTTTGCTCAAGAACTTTGAAAGGGCCCCTACGTACTTGCCAAGTCAACAAATTAGAATGCAACACACCATCAAAGTGTTCGAAATGTACCTTTGCATTTACTCGGGTCAATTATCCCACTTGCATCACTTCTTTTCTGTTGAAGTCTGATGCACCACCCACATCTCCCATAGGTGGAAGCCTTGTCGATGACTCGGCCAACTCCGACGCTTTACTCAAATTGAGCCTCATTGGTCCCAGCTTCGCTGTTTTCATCGCAACTTCTTCCTATAAGTTCGATGACAAACTCACCTCTTCCCTGGGTGGAAGCTCCTCCGACGACTCACCAAGCTAGAACGTTGCCTTTCCTTTAACTACGACTTGCTTTGAACAGTTCCGCAACTCATGCGAACCACAGCACAAAAAGCACTTTACTTGTTTCTTTTTGCTCATCTTTGCCCTCTTGGCTTTGGCTTTTCCCTTGCTCGAACCAAGTTTCTTGGGTTCCTTGTCTGCTCTATCGTTCCCTTCAATGACAAACTTTCTCAGACACTTCCACAACCTATGCGAACCATGACACAAGAAGCACTCCACTGGCTTTTTCTCGCTTTTGGCTTCGACACCCCTTATGCTCGAACCAAGTACCAAGGCTTTACCCACCGGCTTCTTCTTAAGCGCGGATTTCTTAGGACATTTCTTTAATATATGTGGACCATCACAGAGAAAGCATTTCAGCTTGTCCCTTTTCCTCTTGGGTTTCTTCTTCCCAACTCATGGTTTTCCATTACCACCATTGTCACCATTTCCATTGCCATCAACAACATCTTCCTTGTGATCCTTTTCACGTACGCCCATTTCCTCGAACTTAGAAGACCCAAGCTTGTCTTTCCCTGGACCAAGCTTGACCATGGACTTAACTACCGTCATGGCTTTCGACAACTTTTAGACACCTCTTTGTTTCACCTCCTGTTTAACCCATGACTTCAATCTATTCTGAAAAGCAAGCAATGCTTATTTCTCAGTCACATCTAAAATTTGGAGCATGAGTTCCTTGAACTCTCGAACATACTCCACCACTGTGCCCCGTTGCTTTATCCCTTGCAACTTTGCTCGAGCTTCTTCCTGGGTAAATTCTGGGTAAAACTGTCCCTTCAACTCACATTGGAACTCTTGCCACGTCCCAATCTCAAATTGCCTTTTATTTGTGGTCCTGTCTCGCCACCATAAAAGTGCAATATCAGTAAGAAACATTGAAGTAGTGTTTACCTTAACCGCATCATCCGTGATGCATTTGGCACGAAAGTAGTTTTCCATCCTCCACAAGAAATTGTCCACATCGCATGCAGACCTTGTCCCCACAAACTCTTTCGGCTTCGGGACATCCTCGTTACTGAGTGCTGCACTTGACACTCCTTTTCCCCACGGCTACTCAGCACAAGGCTAGCTCTTCCTCAAGCTCCTCTATTCTTGTACTCAAAGCCATCATCGTGACCATTGTTTCCTCCTTCAAAGCCTTCACTATGGCTTCGAGAGAATCGTTCCTCTTCGTCAGCTTTTCCTTTGGGGAATCTAGCAACTCTTGCACGATATTCCTCTGGGAAGTGAGGCACATGGTCACAAAGTCCCTAGACTGCTCCCTCAAGTCCTCAATGCTTTCCCCAAGCGCATTGTCTGACTCTTTTGCGTCCTCTATGGATTCTTCAAGTTTACCCACGTGTTCCTCAACAACCTACAACATCTCCCTCAAAGACTTTCTGGCCCACATTTGTTCGAACTCTTCTTTCGACATCCCAACGATGCCTTCGAACCAATAGCTCGGATACCACTTGTCACGGGGCTAGATCATTCATCTCGCGATCCATGCGGCCTTAGGCAATCCGTTCGTCTAAACTCGCCTACTCAAGTGAGGATTCCTTTATAAGTCCTCCAAGGCACCAACTTGTATAGCAGAAGAGATTTATGCCAAAAGAAGCAACAAAAGAACAATAGAAAGAGCGCACACAAAGTGTTTGAGTAAATGCTCTCTATTCTCTTATTCACAAAGAATAATGAAACAATGAATGGAGTGAGTACAAATGAGGAGGAGGCTATCTATTTATAGTTGAGCTCCCCCAAAACTAACGGCCAAGATTACAATACATCAACGGGCGAGATTCATCCTATCCCTTAAATAATGGGATTTACAAGATATGCCATATCAAATCTAATCTAATCTTTACAAGATATGATTCTATCAATCTTCTAAGATTAGTTGCCAAATTAGCCTAAGTTGTCATATCTTCATCATCGGCCCAACCAGGCTTCAATATGACAAGCTTCTCCAACAATTTTCTGAATCGGGCCAGTTCTTGCAAGCCAAATGATCCCCATCTAAACAATATACCTCCATCGAATGCATTTGATGCGATGATCATGAGCTTTGAACTGGGGCCCGTGATACTAAGAGAGTCTTGAAATCTAATGCTAAACAATGCCTTAATCTCAAGTCTAACGTGATTTAGAGACACATTGAGTTTACACAAAAAGTATTAAATGTCTTAGAGTTTTCAGAGAAAACTCGTGTTGAAACTTTGAAAATAATATTATTGCGAGACAACAATAAATTCTAAAATAATTAAATCAACACAAAAAATACTTTGTAAAAAAAAAGCCAAGAAAAGGAAAAACACATCCCAAATTCGATGGACAACTTAACACCGAACAACACGGAACGGAACTCCTTCACACACTATTTTGCCTTTTTCCCTCACCTTTTCTTCTTTTTGCCTTTTTGTCCATCTTCTTTGAACACCATTTTCTCTCTCTCTCCCCTAAACCCTTTAAATAAACCTATTAATTTTTTTAATAATTTAGCTTTTCATTTTCACGATCCAATTAAAACTTGTTACAGAAAACCAAAACCCCATTTCTCCAATCACTAAAGAAACAAAAAGAACCCTTCAAAATATTCTAATATTTCAAAGAAAGTTCCTTTTTCTATTTCCTTCTTTGGTGATGTCTACACCATTAGAACAGCAGCAGCCACCACCGGTGGGAACGACCCAAGAAGCCTACACGGCCCATACGGGTCACGGGTCTGTCGGACCCGTCATAGCCGTAGTAGCAGTGATCACTATCCTCGGTATCATAGCTGGCATGATCGGGAGACTCTGTTCCGGGAGACCCATCATGGGTCATGGTCGCTACGATTTTGAAGGTTGGGTTGAGAGGAAATGCTCTTCTTGCCTTGACGGTGCGGTGGTAGACCCGCCTCCGTCGCTTCCGGCGGATGAGGAGGAGGAGCACGCGGCTGTGCCTGCAGAGGAGACCCAACAAGAGATCAAAGATGAAGAGCACGATGAAGCACAAAAGCAACATGGTAGTAGCAGTAAATCTTGATTATTATTTCTTCTCCTATTTTATTTTTTATTTTTTTTACCTTCATGGTTATACTCTCATTGTACGTGCAAAAAGAAAATGGATTCTCTTTTATTTTTCATTGGTTTTTTTTTATATATAATTTTAATATATTTAAATTTAAGACTTTCAGTAGTTGGATGTCAGCTGGAATTTCTTTGAGGACGATGACATGAAAAAATAAAAAAAAAATAAAAAATAAAAAACCTCTCATTCTGAACCTTATTTTATATTAGGTTAAATTCAATATGTTAAAAGATACAGTAAATATATTATTATATGTGTAATGTTATGTTAATTTTTTATTTTCACATATTATTTATTAAAAAATTATTTAATAGATTAATAATTATCATTTATATCAGGACTGAAATTTTAAAATTCGAAAAATATAATGATTTAGAATGATCCAATTGAAGAAGATAGACTTTTCCACAACTGTGCCTATGATATAGGATTAGTAATTGAATTTAACCATACAACTTTGGCTGTTACAATTTGGGTCATGACTAAAATTTCAAAATTTAAAAAATACAAAGACTAAAATTGATCAAATTAAAATACAAAGACTAATAGTAAAATTTAACCTTTTATATAATAAATTTGGTTTAATTATTTCAGGTACTCTTTCAAACTTTTGAAATTTACTTTTAATTTTATGAATTTAACCTTCCTATTTATTTGATTTAAAAATTAATTAAAAATTAAAGTCTAATTAATTAGACTGTCAAATTTGAATATGCAGTTGAATTTTAACTTTTAAATATTAAAATATTATGTATTCAAATTTCAATATATTTCATTAATTGTCTTATTAATTTATAATGAAGAGTAAATGGGTTTTAAAGATATTTAATAAAATATATTAAATCTAACCATAAATGTTACATTAATTAGTACATCAAATCAAAATCTTATTTAATTGCATTCTCAATGATTTATTTGCATACCTCATTATAGTCTTTCAATTTTTATTTCTAGTATATAGTAATATAAAGAAAACATAATAGTTTCATTAACATCTTGACAAGATCAAGTCAGTGAATTATGTCGCGACCAGAAACTTTAAAAATTGTGATGTCAATTAGATAATTTATAAACTTTACAATTTGATTCTAATTCAATTTCGGGTTAGTAAAAGAGTTTTCGTAAGCACACATATAATTCAGAAATGATTGTATAACATATTCAAAATGAGTAATATAAATATTAGCATGTATTCATAGTTGTATTGAATTTTACTTAATTGTAGTTGCTCTGACAATGAATATGTCATCTTATAGCTCGGATCTAACAACCAAATCCGATATGGGGTGTTATATAATTAGTTGTTATTTTTTATATTTACAAGCCTCAGACATATAAACTTATCTAAACAAAAATCAAAATGGTTAGGATTCATAAGGTGTCGGTTCTCTTTCTCTCTTTTTTTTTAATGAACTAATAGATTAATATTTTAAATAAATAATTACATTCCTTTGCTAAGAAACATGTTGGGTGTTAAAGCCAGTTTTAGGATTTTTTGGGTTCCCCAAAAGCAGGACAATATAGAGCCATTAATAAACAGTGGTGAAAAAATGGTGTTGCATGCCAATGCTTTTTAGAAAAATACAAACCTGGTTACTTCCAATGCAATATGCTTTATTCTTCCTAAAAATGTGTCCAATTTTATGTAAATTTCTCCTTTCCAAACATATGCAAACAAATCATGGAAAATACCTAGGTCAAATGTCTTGAATTCTTTTGAAATTTGATTATTATAATAAGATTATGCATATTTAAACAAAATTTATATAGTATCTTGTCATATTATACGTCGATAATAGCGGTAGGAATGATCATAAAGCAATAATAAAAAAAAGAACACGTAGATTTTACGTGGAAAACTCTTATTGAAAAAAAATCACGGGCAGAGAAGGAGAAATTCACTAATGTTGAGAAACAGCAATACAAGAAGTTTTTTGCTATACAAGTTTTAAGTGTTAAACAACTCTTCTATAATCAAAGGCTGATAGAAGAAGTATAGTCTTATATGGATTCAATTTGCGCGGCAAAGTCTGTACCTCGATCTTTTGCTCTCACAGATCCCCAATTTTACCTCTCTATTTTATTTTTTTTACAAGTGAATTGCACATCAAACTTTTCAGACCAAGATCCGAATCATACAACCCTAACATATCTTAAATACAATTATAACTTCACACAAAATTCTTTGGTTGAAGTTTTTCTTTCAACATGAAATATTTGGGTAAATATTATTATCAAACTTAGTTAATTAGTGTAATTTTTTAAATTAATTGCTCACATCATCACATGTGAAACCTTATAGTAAAGCAATAATGTTTTTTTGCTTCACGTGAAACAGTAGGTTTTAATAGAAAGTCGGTTTTGAATTTGTATCATACAAATATATTTCAATTACATACTTACAAAAATGTTTATGTGAAAATATAAAAATTAAAATTATTAATTAAGTTTGATAACTTAAATTAAATCATCAAATTTTAATCTTTAAATGTAATTATAAAAAGTTAAAATAAAAATATTAAAAATACAAATCGATATTGATGGAAACACATTGAACTTAAACTATTTGATACAAATTTAAAACCAATATCACTAGTTCTAAAACAGTACCTACTACCATAGCTTTACCTTACAAGGATTAATTTCAAATCCGATGTGATTTAGGCCCCAGTGAAATATTTTTTCACGCTTTTGATTTTTGAATTTTGAAACTCAAGTTATTAAAATATTCTTATTTAAATTAATTATTTAAAAATATAGATTAATTTTTAATTTATTTTCATTATATGAAATTATTTAAATATTATTTACAAATATTATTATAGTAAATTATTTAAATATTATTATTATTATATTTTAATTTTTAAAATATTTCATGTATTATTAAATTTTAAAAAACATATTTCATGTATAATTATACTAAATTATTTAAATATTATTTAAATTAATTTATTTATTAAATAAAAATTAACAAATCACAGTATTTCTAAATCAAACTTTACAAAAGTAGATAATAACAACCTCAAATATATTTATTAGATTAGTGTCAATTAAAATATTTTATTTGCGTATACGAATTCATATAAATCCCTAAACATTGACAAATTTAATTTTTATTTAAATTCATTTTCTTCGAGTCCCCATTTTCATTTAAACCTTTCAAATGTAAAACGAAGCTTTAGACATCAACAAATTTTAATAAATTCATGAATTTACATATAATTTTTTTAAATATGTAAATTATTATATAGTTTATACTAAATATGAAAATCTAATTTTCTTTTATTAAATCCAAGATTTTGAACACAAAACAAGCTGACTAAAAAAATGGTTAAATCATTATTTGGGACTTGAAACTACGAAACTATTCCTATATTGGGGTTTGAATTTTTTTTGTCCAAGTTAGTCCCTGAACTTGACAATTGTTTCCATATCGAGGCTTGAACTTTGAGTTTTCAAGAAAATATTAAGGATCAACTTGGACAAAAAAAGTTTCAAGCCCCGATGTTAGAACAATTGTCAAGTTTAGGGCTTAACTTGGAGAAAAAAATTTAAATCCAATGTGAGAATAATTGCTAAGTTAGAGTCTAACTTCAACTAAAAAGAAAGTCAAATCCCAATATAAGAATAATTAATAAATTTAAAGCGAAAAAGTGATTTAACCCAAAAAAAAACACAAAACAAGTGGGACATGTTTTCCTTAAAAAGGATAGAAAACAATGCGCGAGAGATGATGATAATTAGGGTAAACTACATCAATGATCACTCACAAATAAAGCCATTTTTATTTTGCTAACTCTAAATTTTTTTTGTCAATTTATTCATTCTAGTTAAGATAATTGCTCAAATTAATCATTTCCGCTAAAACTTCTATTAATCCACTAATGGATTGTCAACGCGATTTTTTTTTCCTTTTAACTAAAGACAGGAACCTCTCTATAATTAGTCCAAAACACTTTTTTTTAATTTATTTGCAACATAAAAATTATCAATCCTCCGTCGCCGCCCATCTCCTGCTCCCCATCTTTATACCTCCTCACTTTGTTGCATTCGCACCATAACAACCACCTTACATGACTGCTTCAACATAAGTGATGCAAGTGTTTAAGGTGTATTGTTTTTGTTTAGTTTTATAGCTTTTGTGATTTTATTAGATATGTGTCTAAGATGTGTTTGTTTCTTTTAGTTCAGTTTTAATGGATAAAAGTTCACAGATCCTCTAACAAAACCCAACATTAAAACAAATATTAGCTATTGGGTCTATTAAATTTTAGTGAACTTAGATGTTTATAAATCTGGAAAAAGAATGAATCTTTTTAATTGCTTTGCATAGAGTTATCTGTTGGGTCTTCAAAATATGGGTGCTTTCATTACACTATGTTTAGGGTTATTTATTTTGTTGATGCAAGTGTGTTGACCTCTGTGGAATGGAGTTGACTTGAATTCATGGCTTTTTTAGCTTATGAGATTAAGTATACACAAATTTTAGCAGTTGGGTTTAATTATTGTGGTAACTTAGGTTTTTGTTTTTAATGCTAAAATTCATTTGATAACTGCATCATTTTTATTGGTGAAGTAGTTGTGTAAAGTGGTTTTTATGGTGTGAGAGCAGCGGAGTGAGGAGTGGTAGAGATGAGAGAGTAGGGGATGAACGGTGATAAGCATCGATGATTCTTATCATTGGTATTGAGTAGTGACGATAATTGGTAGTTCTTATGTTGGAAAAAAAATTAAAAAATGTATTTTGAAATAATTATAAAAAGTTCTCTAATTTTAGTCAAAAATAAAAAAAATAACACGTCAGCAATCCTTTAATAGATTTAGTGGAATTTTTAATGACAATTATCAATTCGAATAATTATCTTAATTAGAATAATTAAATTAAAAAAAACTTTAAAATAATCAAACAAAGAATGTTACTATTTTAGAATGATGGGTGGTATAGTTTACCATTATAATTAATAAATTGTCTTTTCATATGTAATTTTGCATGCCCTCTTTCTTTCTAGTCAACTTTTTGTAGAAAGAAAAGAAATAATGACAAATTTGACTTGCAAAAAACCCATTTTGTAGGATGGGCAAGCAATGGCAGTACTTCAATATAGCATCACGTGGCTATCAGGCCACAAAAAAAAGCATGTGATTTGGGCAGCTTTTGTCTCAGCTACTACAGTCTCCATTATCAACTATGTACTCAATGGTCTCAAAGGTGAAGTCTCTCTCATTCACCTCCCATCCTTACCTCAAATGATAAGGAGTTTATATCATTTTGAATTTAAATTTTACTAATAAAAAATAATTTTAAGAGAATTTTGCTCTTAGTTAAAAAATTTTCTTAATTTGATTCCAAATTTACTTAAAATCTAACGTCATCATTGAATGTCAACATGTCAAAGATAAATTTTTTTTCATGGTACAAACGTGTATGGCATGCCCTTTTCCATGCTTAGAGCCTTTAATTATTATTGTAGTCTGCCTTTTGGCACGTTCTCTCTGTCTGCTTTTTGGCACGTTTTCTTTGAGTTCTAAACTTTTATTTTGTCATTCATTGATTTCCAGTCTTCCTTTCTTATTGGCTATTGTTTTGGTTGGGATTTTTCGTGGTTTTATGGAAGAAGATCTAGTGAATCTAAGTCTTATAGATGACGAGGAAGAAGCTTTCCATGAGGAAGTAGCGGTGGTGGAACATTCCTATCAATGCTGTTTGGTGGGGCGATGTTTGACTGACAGTGTCGTCCATTTTCCTTCACTACGGAACACCATGGCTGATCTTTGGCATCCCCTTGGCGGTATTTGTATTACAGATTTAGGGGACAAAAAGTATCTTTTTCAATTTTTTCACGAGGTTGACATCCAAAGGGTTCTTGTTGGCACGCCATGGTTCTTCAATAATCACCTGCTAATATAACAAAGAATTTCAAATGGAATAAAACCATCAGATTTGCCTTTAAATTTTACTGATTTCTGGGTACAGGTCCATGAATTGCCTACAGGCCTGATGACTGAAGCGATGGCTAAACAGTTCTGTGATTTCTATGGAAAGTTTAAAGATTATGATTCTGTTTTTCTGGCTTCGGGATTCAAGAACTATATGCGTATTCGTGTGTGTTAAGATGTTCCCGTCCCTTTGAAACGCAAGAAAAAGATACAGATTGGAAATTCCATGATCGTTATGCCCGTTTTAAATATGAAAAGCTCAGTTTATTTTCTTTTATCTGTGGAAAATTGGGACATGGGGAAAGCTATTGCCCTTATCGTTTGAGAATCGATCCATCAAAAATTGTCTTTGGTTGGGACCTTTCATTACAGACAGAGTCAAGGTGGCGGAATATGGTGGCAAGCAGGTGGTTGCGCGACGCAGATGGTTCACAGTTTGTCGTTGGAAGTTGGGAAAGTCTCAATCATGGTAATTCATTAAATGCAGAGAAAGATATGGGGCGAAAAGGGGAAGGAAATCTTAGGAATCAGATTTTGAATCCCAATCAAAACCTACCAGATTCCAATCAACAATATATCACAAATGGCCAAAATCAGAGGCGTTATTGGAGCAAGGAGGATTTGATTACGTATGGTATGATGAATGGGCCCATGGAAATGGTTTTAGAGGAGAAAAACGACCCAATTGCAATGGTGGAGGGCAAGAAACGTTAGCGGACTGTAACAGGCCCATTTGATCCTTTGGGTTCGGAAGTTGGAATTGGTCCCTTGGTTTTAGCGGCTAGCTCTAGCGGGAGCAATGAGAATCTTAAGCTGGAATGTTTGTGGTTTGGGGGGACCACAGACTATTAAAAGGCTCAAGAATAAATTGCGAGCCATTAATCCCCGAATTTTGTTTCTTATCGAAACAAAATTATGTTCTAAGAAGATGGAGTTGGTCAGACTGAGGTGTGGTTTTGAAAATGGAATCGATATTGGGGCGATAGGTACCAAAGGGGGATTATCTTTGGGTTGGAAAGGGAAATCTTTGATTAATCTTAAGAGTTTCTCTTCTTTCCATATTAATGTTGAGGTTCAGGATGAAGAGTGTGGCGCTAAGTGGCAACTGACAGGGTTCTATGAAAGTCCGGACGAACGCTACAGAGTTGTGTCTTGGGTCGTTTTGGGGGACTTCAATGAAATTGCAAATTCTTTCGAGAAGAAAGGCGGACGCCTTCGTTCAGAACGTCAGATGATGGATTTTCGCATGGCATTAGAGGATTGCAATCTAAACGACTTAGGATTCACTGGCCGATGGTTCACATGGGAAAGAGGAAGATTTCTTACCACTAATATAAGAGAGCGTTTGGACCGGGAGTCGCTACGTTAAGATGGATGGAGTTATTTCCACGCTATCAGGTTGAACACTTAAGTCATTCTTTTTCCGATCACTGTCTTATTCTGCTAAATACCATGGGAGGGAGATGGAATGATCAAAGGTACAGTACAAAGATGTTTCGGTTTGAGGCTAAATGGTGCCTAGATAATTCTTTTGAGGACATGATTCGAAGATGGTGGGATGATATTAATGGGATCATATCGTACAAATTAGAGAAATTGAGTTGCCAAATGCAAAATTGGAGTAAAGCAAGTTGTAGAGAAGAGAAGAGAGATCGAGTTGTTTTAGAAGAAAGATTGAATTATCTCTTTAACAGGACATTTCGGATGAAAATTTAGCTGAAATTTCGGAGGTTCAGTTGGGACTTAATTTGGAAGCCGACAAGGAAGAGTTATTTTGGGAGCAGCGGGCTCGTGGTAATTGGTTGAAGAATGGTGATCGGAATACCAGTTTTTTTCATAAGACTGCCAACCAACGTCAGTTTCGTGGCCGAATTTCTGAGTTGCATAGTGAAAACGGTGAAAGGTACACATCGTCGGATGAAATCCTAAAACTTGCTTCGGATTATTTTGAGAATCTTTTTACTGCTTCAGAGATGAGTTCAGACGAGCATTTGTTTGGACTTGTGAATAAAAGAGTTACTGATTGTATGAATGAGTATTTACTTAAACAGTTCACGGAGGAGGATATTTCCTATACAGTAAAGACGATGACACCTTTGAAAGCTCCAGGGGTGGATGGTTTCCCTGCAATTTTTTTCCAAAGATATTGGCACATTGTTGGACCGGAAGTTTCCCGTTACTGTCTTGGTATTTTGAATGGCCAATTGGAAGTAGCAGAAATCAATAAAACTCGCATTGTTTTGATACCTAAGGTTGAAAAGCCAAAGAATATGTCTCAATTCAGACCCATAAGCCTTTGTAACGTTGTTTACAAAATAATTGCGAAAGTCCTGGTCAATCGAATGAGTGATATATTGGGTGATTGCATTAATGAGGCTCAAGGAGCTTTTATCCTAGGGAGACTTATTTTAGATAATGTTCTGATTGCTTATGAGGTCCTTCATTCGCTCAAGATGAAAAAGAGAGGAAAAAAAAGGGAATTTTGCTCTAAAGTTAAACATGAGCAAAGTATATGACCGTGTTGAATGGGATTTCCTGGCAGGGATGATGAAGCATTTAGGTTTTCATGATGACTTGATCGTCCTTATTATGAGGTGTGTATGCTCGGTTTCCTATTTTGTTTGTCTTAATGGTATGAACAGCGAATGGTTTTCTCCCTCATGAGGCTTGAGACAAGGAAATCCCCTCAGTCCTTATCTGTTTTTGATTTGTGCTGAAGGCTTCTCCACGCTACTCCAAAACGCTAAACAGAAGGGTTGTATGGTGGGCGCACCTATTGGTAGGGAGAGATTTTCTATTAACCATTTGTTTTTCGCTGATGACTGCATCCTTTTTGGAGATGCCTCGGGTGAAGGGCCATAGTGGTCCGCGATATTATCCAGGAGTACGAGATGATTTCTGGGCAGAGGGTGAACTATGATAAGGCTTTAATTTATTTTGGAGCTAATGTGGAGGATGAAGTCAAGGCAGATATTATAAGATTGTTGGGGGTACGGGTGACTTCGAGCCCTGAAAAGTATTTAGGGTTGCCTACGGTGGTTGGTAGAAGGAAATCATGGGCTTTTGCTAATTTCGTTGATAGATTCAGAAAACGTGTTGAAGGATGGAGCTTTCGTTATTTGTCAATAGGTGGTAAGGAAGTTTTTATTAAATCGGTTTTATAGGCAACACCAATTTATGCTATGCAATGTTTCCTTTTCCCTAAAGGCTTGTGCCTAAAGCTCGAAAATATTATGAACAATTTCTGGTGGTCTAATAACAAAACACTAAAGGGAATCCATTGGAGCTGCTGGGAAAAGCTTTGTAAGCCGAAGTGTGAGGGCGGAATTGGTTTTGATCGTGTGTCTGTCGAGTTTTAAAATTTATAAAGAGAATGATCAAACCTGGAAACTAAATCTGACAACGATTGAAGGCAAGTGTACCTATCGAACAGTAGTATAGCTTAGGCAAGACCGGATTATCGAACCCAAAGGAACTAAAAGTACTAATACTAACCTTCTTTTTATTATTTAGCCTAAAATAAGTGAAGTTGCTTTAATATTATCTAAACTAATAACTAAGCCAAAGACACAAAGACAAAAAGGATGAATTGGGAAAATAACTTTAGGAAAAACTCAGTTGATTAAGACGATACCCTCAGAAAGAATCCACCTAGACTTCACTTGTTATTTAATCCTGAACCATACGATTTATTTACTTAGTTTGATCCGTAAGACTCCCTAACGTATATTAAACCCTCTCTTGAGGCGAATAACGTCTAACCCTAAGTTAATTAACGAAAATCTCTTTCTCGAATAATAACACCTTAAAATAGTAGTAAATCGATCTATGGACTCCCATATTAGGTTTCACCCTAATACGGCAAAATCTCGTCACCCTATCTCTAGGCGTGCAATCAACTCCGCTTAATTATGCTAGATCTACTCTTAAGCAGGGTCTATTCCTCTTCCACCTAAGCACATCAAATTTGGATTAAGCTTGCATAATTAAGAACAAACTAAGTATTTATCATAAAATTCAGAAAAATAATAACAAGATTCATCTAGGTTTCATCCCCTTCAGGTAGATGAAGGATTTAGTTCATAACAAATAAAGAAAACATCTCAAAAGAAAAGATAAAACAAAACATAAGAAATCCCTAAAACTCCCTGAAGGAATTGAAGGAGAAATTCGCCGTCTTAAGTAGAATTCCGGCTTCTTGTGATGGATCAACTGGCTATCTTCGAGTGATTCCCACAAATCTAACCTTCTCGGCTTGGCTCATTGGCCTAGCTAACCGCCCACTTCAAGGATGAACTTAGGGGGTATATATAGGCTCTTGGAATGTGTTTCTTTTCCCCAAAGTATCCAAATCCGAATGAAATTGTTCATTGCCACGACAAGGACACGGCTATGTCACACACCCGTGTGTCAAGTCTTCAAGCTGTGTTCGGACTTCTTTAATGAGGCACAGCCGTGTGAGTCGGGGGTCAGGCCGTGTTCTAGATGATTGTAATAACCAATTTTCGCCCGGCCTATACCCAATAAAACCTAACCCAAAACCAGACCCAAATAATGAAACCAAAAAATAAATAAAACAAAAACCATCAAAAGTCCAAAACAACAGTCCCTTTTAAACAGTTTTTACAGACCCAAATTTTACACAAATAGCATCCCAAAAAAATCACTGGCTCAAGTCTCAGAATCGGCCCTAATGGCCCAAGCAGGATAGGAGCCCAGAAAGCCTGGAACCTTCTAGGGACCTTTCCGTAGCCATTCTCGTGCGCGCCTTTTCAAATTATCGCACCACCTCTCTACTAGCGTCCTTCCCCATGCCTCGGTCAACACTCACCGTTGATCTCCCACCCTTCTGGCCACTGCCATCAGTCCCCACCAGCACTCGCACGCCACCAGCACACCCTGAGCCTCGGTCGACACCCATGCACCTCAGCCGTCTCGCATGCCCATCACCTGCAAAGAAGCACACGCGACAACACCAAAAACGAGAAAGGAAAATGACAAGGAAACAAATAGAAAAGAAAATGAAAGCAGAAATAAATCCTAGGTAAATCGGTTATATAAACCGAAGAAAAAGATTGAAGAGGGGCTTTTTTTTCCTTTTTTTTCCATTTTGTTACAAATACGACGGAATCATTCAAAAAAAATAAAAAAGGGGAATATCGCAGAAATCACAAAAACCCGAGAAGAACCCTTGTAATTGGCTTTTTCTACGAATATCAGAAATACAAAATCAAAATAGAAGTTCAAAAGGTTGATTTTCGGTCTTTATTCAGTTCATTTTCTGTTATCTAATATTGTCTCGTTTCATCTATTTGGATTTCTTTTGAAAGTTTCTTTACAAACGATAATAAAATAACAAAAGAAAAGAAAGAACCTTACCTGAATCCAAGGGGGTTCGCCGTCGTCGGAGTTCGGCCTGGAAGGGGGGTTGAGGGCTCCTTTCCTTCGTTCTAAAAGTACCGAAGATTGAAGCCTTCGGGGAGGAGGTTTTCAACCAGAATCTAAGGACCCATCTAGGCACCTCGTCGGCAGCCAGATTTAAGGGTGGTGCGGCTTAGGGGAACCCTAGCGAAGCAGAGGAAATGAAAAGGAAGGAGGGTTTCTTTGTTTTCTGTTTGGGAAGGGGAATCGAATGGCAAAGGAAAATGAAGAGGCGGGGGTATAAGCAAAAGCAAACGACGCCGTTTGGTTTCTGAAGGCTGCGCATATCCCTTCAAAGGGATATTTGCGCGGTAGGCCCCTCTCCCTTTTCTGTGCCTTTAATTTCAGCCCAATTTAATTCATTAAATTTACCTTATTGATCTTATGTCGCTTTTAACTTGGTCCGCGTCCAAATCAGTTTGAAACACTGCGCTGATCCCCACGGATTTATGCGCTAGACTCTATGGTACCTGGCCCCCTTTTTGGGTTAATTTCGACTTTGGTCCCCACTGTTTCATTCTGATTTCAATCTAGTTTTTAACCTATTTTAAAAAAAAGAGAGTTTTTTTTATCTATTTTTCCTCTAAGTTTTATATTTAGTATTTATTTATTTCGAGTTTTTGTATATCATTTCTATTAAACGTCATATATATACTGTTTATTTTAAATTTTCGACATTATTTTAAAGTGTTCCATATATATTAATTACTCTATTTTTTTACCATGTATTCTTTACTTAAAATCATTTTGTTAGTTACCTTAAATTGTTTCATGTGTTATTTCTAGTAAAATTGTTTAATTACTCTTTAACTGTTAAAATTGATATTTTATTAGTGTAGAATATGTGATTATCGATCCTGCATGTATTACAATTTGTGTATTCGCATCTTTCACATGATTAGTATTATCATCACCATTATTACTGTTTATATTGTTATTTCATCATCATCATTATTATTCATGTGTATTAATATTTCTTTGATTCATGATACCAATGTCATATATTACTTGTATTAGATCATCATTACACTAAATTTGTGTTACATCATTACTCGTCGCATCTAATCTCAGTCACATTTTTAAATAATATTTTTTTTAAAAAAAAAAGAGTCTAAACTACCCAAATGTGTCAAATACATTTATCAACTTTATCCAAAAGCAAGAGTTTATCAAAAGGGGGCAATATTCTATGTTTGGAAATTCGAGAGATCGTGCCCTACGTGTTGGGTTTCGATTTTTTTTGCTTGGCCAAACAATCGAATATCCTTTTGATATTTTTTTAACGCGTGAGACTCGGGAATTATGAGATGATCTTGAATTCGAGGATTCAAATTTATCGTGTCCTAACGTACTGGATGTGATATTTTATTCCTTCGGAGCGAGAAAATCTTAATGTTCAATTCGAGAAAATTCAAACGTTTCCAAAAGAGATCAAAATTTTCAATTCTTTTTGAAATTTTCAAACTTTCGACATTAGGACATTAACTAATCAATTTGGTACCGATTTTGGGCGTTGCGAGGGTGCTAATCCTTCCTCGCACGTAACCGACTCCCGAACCTGTTTTCTCGAACACTCGTAGACCAAAAGTTCTATTTTAATAAACTAAAATGTTTTTATTAAAACAAGGTGATCCGATCACACCTCAAATAAAAGATCGGTGGCGACTCCCTATTTTAAAAGTCGATTCTCGTTTTGTCAAAAATGGTTACGACAGTATGGTGACTCCACTGGGGACCTTGAGAGTCAAGCTATAAATTGATTAATTCTTGTCCTTTTGATTGAAAGTTTGGAAAATTATTTTGAAAAAATCATTTTTTTGACACATTTGTTTGTGCTATAATGTCGAGTTTCATGAAATACTTTGGCATTGCACTGCATGACCGTGGCGGTCGCATTCTCTTAAGTGGGAGTGAGAAGCTACTCTTTCGTGAGGTCTTTACCTCCGTGCAAGATAGTGGATCACTTTCGGGATACATCCGTACCTATGTCTACGTGAGATTTTTATCTCCGTGCAGCCATAGGGAAATGTATTCCCCTGAACTGAACTCGGTCCGTATGAGCCTGTAACGGGTGAGGATCGAGGAATCTGCTGGTTCGGGTACTTTTCTTTAGAACCGAACCTCATATAGCAAGCCCTAAGAGCCCGTTGTAGGTAGAGCCACGCCAAACCTTAGTGGTTACCCGAGTAGGTGCTTTATTCCTTGTTTGCTTTAAACTGTATGTGAAATATTGACTTATCTTGTTTTATTGAATGTCATTTTCATCACACTTGGTTCACTAACGGGCATCATATCGCATGACCGTCGTGGTCGTACCTTTAAGTGGGAGTGAGAAACTAAGCTTTCGTGAGGTTTTCACCTCCGCATGGGCTAGTGGATTGCTTCCGGGATACATCCTTACCTATGTGCTTCGTGAGGTTTTCACCTCCGCATAGCCATAGGGAAATGTATCTCCCTGAGCCGAACTCGGTCCATATGAGCCTATAATGGGTGAGGATTGAGGAATCTGCTGGTTCAGGTACCCCTCTTTAGAACCGAACCCCACATAGAAACTCAAGAGCCTACCCTAGGTAGAATTGCACCAAACCATGGCGGTCACCTGGGTAGGTGTTCTGTGTTTGTTTATTCTTCTTGCACTAACGTGTTTTCTGTTGTGATTATTTATGTACACTGGGCTACCGCGTTTTCCTCTGTCTTGATTGCATTGCATTAAAACATTAAGAGAGGTGTCGATTAATATTTGATTGCTAAATAGAAGAGTTTGTCATGAGAAAATGAATTTCTTGATAAAATGGACTATAATATGGTTGCTCAAATATAGTCCAAGTAAATAACGAGAGAAGGCGCATAGTCCACGGAAGAATACAAGACTTTGCCCGGTGATTCAAGCCAATAAGGATTATTCAAGAGGCGTTACGCCTTGACTTTCTTAAAGAAACTTATGAACATCGCGGAGGATAGGCGAGTGAAGAAGTACAGCCTGAACCAAAGGACAAGGAGCTAGAAGAGGCGCCTGTGGAGAAAGTTCAGGGGACGCAATCACAACCTCCAGGTGCGAAAGAAAGGATTGGTGTTTTCACTTGGATTATGAGGACAAAACAGTATATGCAATCCATTTTATGTAAAGAGCTTCATTTTCTAGAAAAGTTCTTCTAATGGAATTGAATTCATAATCGGTACCTCTCCTTTTGCGTTCATTCCATGCATTTGCATTGCATTGCATCATTAGAAAGGAGGTGTCGATTCATGTTCGATTGCTGAATAGAAGAGTTTGTCATAAGGAAATGTGTTACTTGATGAAATGGATTATAATACGGTCGCCCGAACATAGTCTAGGTAACAACGAAAGTAGGTTTTGCCCGAAGATTCAAAGCCTACAAAGATTGTTTGGGGGTCATCAGAAGACCGACCTGGACCAAGCAACAAAGAACTAGAAGAGACTTCTAGTGAGAAAGTTCAAAGGACACATCCACAAATATCCGGATATGAAGAAGAGGATTTACCTGAAGGTTCAAGCCGACAAGGATTGTCCGGGAGTCATCGGAGGATTACGAGTATCACGGAGGTTAAGCGAATGACGAGATACGACAAGGAGTTAGAAGAGACGTCTATTGAGAAAGTTCACGGGGCACAATCACAAACTCCTGACACGAAAGAGAGGATTGGTGTTTTCACCTAGACTATGAGGACACAGCCGTCTATGCAATCCGTTTTAATGAAAAGAAACGTATTTTCTGGAAAAGTTCTTCTAATGAAATCGAATTCATGATCAACACATCTCTTTTTGCATTCATACCATGCATTCGTATTGCATTGCATACAGCAGCATCATATCACCCTAATCATTCACTAAGGCTAAAATCGTATGATCTAAAGTTGTGACACCACGAATCTAAAATCACGTCATCCTTATAGGACACGGCTAAGAGCTAGAGCTATGGATGCTGAACTCAATGAAAGAATCGAAAGAATAGAAAGAATCCAAAGAGAGTTGCAAGAGCAATTAGCTAAGTCGCAGCAAGAAGTAAGGGATCTGATGGTGAGATCCCGAGAGGAATCGCTCGAGCAAAGGGATCAAATGGCCAAAATGATGGAGATGATGACAGCCTTGGTCAAAGGAAAAGGACCCGCACAGAGCCCTAACATCACAGAGCCCTAACATCACAGAGCCCCAGTTAAGAGATAATCAGGATCCTCTCTATCTCCCAGGACTCACTCCGCCCCACACCCATGCAATACACGAAGGTTGGCCTTAAAAGAAATCTACGGGCCCAGAACAACCACCTGTACCACCTACTCATCTAGGGTAAGGAATGTTCGTATCAAACCCCGGAGCTAATCCTGCTGATCCAATCGTCCCAGATTTGGATGATCCGATAGAAATAGCCAAGCTGAGAATGAAGGATCATGATGCTCAGGACAAGTATAAGAGTCTGGAAGAAAGACTCAATGGGATAGAAGGTACTGGAGTCTTCTCTGCACTGAGCGCCAAAAAGCTCAGTTTGGTTCCCAATCTGGTCCTGCCTTCAAAATTTAAAGCGCCAAATTTTGAAAAATATGATGGAACAAGATGTCCAAAGGCGCATCTTATCATGTTTTGTCGGAAGATGGCTGGTTATGTGGATGAAGACAAATTGTTAGTACACTGTTTTCAAGATAGCTTGATTGGATCAGCCCTCCGATGGTATAATCAACTCAGCAGAGAGAGGATCCAATCATGTAAGGACCTAGCATCAGCATTTTGTGAACAGTACAAGCATGTCTTCTATATGGCGCCTGATCGACTAACGCTGCAGATGATGGAAAAGAAGCCAATAGAGACTTTTAGACAATACGCTCAAAGGTGGAGGGATATCTCGGCCAAAGTAGAACCCCCACTGACTAAAACTGAGATAACGGTCCTCTTTATCAACACTTTGAAAGCGCCATTTTATGACAAGCTGGTGGCAAACGCCATAAAAGACTTCGCCGATATCGTAATGTCTGGGGAACTCATTGAAAATGCCATAAAGAGTGGAAAAATAGATGCAAGAGGAAGTGTCAAAAGGTCAAGCTCGAGAAATATGGAAAATGAAGTGAACAACTTGAGCAAGCGTTCCAAGTCAGTCTCTGCAGGTCAACCGAGGGCTGTGACCACTGGTCATCAAGGATCGTCAAGTCAAGAACCCAATGCAAAGCGTCTCCAGTTTACACCAATTCCAATGACGTATGGGGAGTTGTATCAAAGCCTGTTTGATGCACGTAGGGTGGCTCCTCACTACATGAAACCAGTGCAACCCCCATACCCCAAATGGTATGATTCGAATGTTCAATGCGAGTATCACGCGGGAATAACGGGTCATTCAACCGATAACTGCATTGCATTTAAGAAATTGGTGGAGAGGCTTATTAAAATAGGGGTTTTGAAGTTCGATGAGTCGACCGGACCAATAATTTACGATAATTGAAGGAGGGGGTGAGAGAGTCTCAATTCCTTAAAGAAGTTTCAGAAGCCTAGAAATCGAGAAGTCAGAACACCAATGACACGTTCGAAGAGAATGGGGGCATAAAGCTTTCCGAAGCCTTACACACTTGGGAGTGTTTTGAACAATAGGACTGTGAAAGAAACCTGCATTTTTTTAACTAATCGGAGTAATATTCAAAACATGCTTGTTGCTTTAAGCCTAGAGGCAACAAGAGTCCTTTTGTGAAATGGGCTTGTGTCCAGAATTGTTATTTCAACAAAATGCATCTTTATTTTCACTCCTCGCATTTCATACTCTACATCGTTTCGTTTCATATCATACTTTTAATTTTCTACCTTCATGCCCACAATGGGTCCCCTAGATACCAATGACATGAGCGACGCTGTTACCGACTCTCTTTTTTTAACGAGATATGTGTCTAAAGGGATTGGAGGACTGTGGAGATGACAGAGGTCACAACTTCTTTCCAAAATTGTCAAGAATGGTAGATCCTATCTTACGAAGTGTCGATAAGCACTATAAGGGAGATGAAGGTGGAAGCTTAGCTTGCCGCAGGAACAAGGCAAGGAATCATTGAGTTATCTCCAAGAGTTCAAAGATATTTTCGTATGATCACGTCAAGACACACCGGGACTACTAAGGCACGAGTATGCTGTCAAAGCTGACGAAGTCACAGAAGAAGTCCATAAGGATATTTGAAGATCACATGCTGATGGTTCTACCCTGACTAAGCCAATCAAGAGGTTCGAGCTACTAGTCTACCCAGAAAGGAAAATTGCATCAAACGCCAAATCAAGGAGGACAGAACTTATGTGCCTCTTCCCTTTTTCTACACGTGGGGCATGGACGTTATCAAGCCAATCACCTCGAAAGCTTCTGGTCTGCGTCGATCCATTTTTGTGGATGTCGTTCTCTTCACTAAGAGGGTGATGGTCGCTTCATATGCCAATATTACAAAGTCGATAGTCCTTAGACCAAAAAAAGGAAAATATTAACAAAAAAGGTGAAAAGATCATATTCAACCGCACAATGTCAAAGTTTGCAGGCTTTTCAAAGATCAAGTGCCACGTTAAAAAAAAACCCAAAAAAGGGGGCAACAAAACAAAGATTGTTAGGAAGATGACCTAAACTTTTGAATGTTGGCATATAGAAGTTATGTTTACTAAACTTCGGCCAGGACCTCTGCTGGGACAACGCTTTCCTCATTAGGTTTTGCCTAGTGAAGTCAAAATCCTCCTTTCCTCAGGCACAGGCCGAGCCAAAATTGGATGAGGTGGAATGGATCCTATCCTGATGTGATCAAGTGAATTTGAAAAGAAAATTTTGAGAGATATCTGTCACGATCAGATGAAGCGAGTTTTCAACAAAAAGGATCGCCTTAGAAAATTTCATGATAGGGCTTTGAAAGAAAAATTCTCTCATGCAAAAGAGACTTCAGAAGAAAGTAAATGTCAAACTAGTAAGGACCTCATGCAGCAAAGAAGGCCTGTTCTATGGAAGCATGGATATTGATAGAGATGGATGGCAAGGACATGTCCAATTCGGTGAATTCAGATTCGACCTAAAAAAGGGGAGTCCAAAAAAAATAATAAAAATTAAAAATAAAAAATAAAATAAAAAAATTAAAAATTTTTCTCATCAAAAAATAAGAAAGAAAAGGAGAGGCCAAAGGCGAAAACCCGCAAAGGGCGCTTTGAGACCAAAGGTGGGTTTGAGTTGAAAACCCGAAAAGGGCAGCTCAAATTTTGATAAAAAAATGGGGCATACAGTAGTCTTGCTACGCTTGAAGTAACAATGAAGAGGAATGTTACGCCTTGGGGCATCGACAAAGTACTCCGGATCCCCTAAACACATATTGAGTTTAGAATGGTCCTCAAGAAGTTTGAACAGAGAAGCTCAAGCTGCGATATCTGGGGCACCTAGTTTCCATTTTACCCATTTTGAGTCTGCTATCTTTGTCTTTTCAAAATACACTCTAAATAAAGTTGCTTCTTCATTGCATTTGTTAGTTTTGATTAACTTGTTTGATTCGATCTATACTCCCAATAAATTCCCATTCCGTCCATCATTATGGTCCTTTTTGAGCATTTTGCATTGAAATAACGATTATTGGACTAATAATACTTTCACGAAAGAAGTTTCGCATATTAATCTGGAAACCTCTAAACAATACAGGAGTCTGAAACAGGATTATTGCTTAAGATTCACCAAGCTTAAGGGTTGGAAATATCTGAGTCCAAATTAAGGTTATCACTTCGAATTTTTGTCAAAAATGGTGATTGAACAAAATGACAAAGTATCGCGTCAGTGATACAATCTTGACGAAAAATGGGCATTGTTAACCCAAGTACAAAACCAGGATCATTCTCGAAAGGAAATGATATTCTGCATATACATCCGGTCGGGTCACCTAAAGAATGATCATTAGGTGGAAGCTGGTACAGATCCTATACCTTTGAATAACAAGAGGGTGGGCTGAAGAAGAGACAAGTCCTATGTTCTAGAGTCACAGGGGGATGATTGGAAGATATCCAAATCTTATACCCCCAGGTCATGATGAGATGAACCCTGAAGTTATAGGGGCAAAAGAGTGATATACGAGAAATGCGAATTACTCGTAAAGCTTGAGGACGGGTACAAAACCTGAAAAGAAAGTCAAGAATCGAAGCAATGAATGCAGGTCATCGTGAAAATCGTGACAAAAAA
The DNA here is from genome assembly GCA_005393395.2 of Gossypium australe. Lineage (NCBI taxonomy): Eukaryota > Viridiplantae > Streptophyta > Magnoliopsida > Malvales > Malvaceae > Gossypium > Gossypium australe. The sequence goes on along the minus strand of CM016618.1, from coordinate 92,161,370 downwards.
GAGTTACATGACAAACAAACCCAGGGTGCATGGCATAATCATGTAGGCATAAAAGCATTTAAGATAAACACGGGCATAACATCTTAGCATCACGCATACAGGTGCATCAGTAAAACGAGAGATGAGTTGAGCCTCGGGGCACGCCGAGGTATCTTTAATTTCTGTTTTTCAATTTCTGTTAAAATCAACTCATAATACGAGAGATGAGTTCAGCCTCGGGTCACGTACGCTGAGGTATTTTCAATTTCTGTTTTTCAATTTCTGTTAAAATCAACTCATAATAAGAGAGATGAGTTCAGCCTCAGGTCACGTACGCTAAGGTATTTTCAATTTCTGTTTTTCAATTCCTGTTAATAGCAGATCTCGCCTTCCTAAGTGAAGCAGATCAAAGATAACAGATCTTGCCTTCCTAAGCGAAGTAGATCGAAGATAGCAGATCTTGCCTTCCTAAGCGAAGCTGATCGAAGATAGCAGATCTTGCCTTCCTAAGCGAAGCTAATCGAAGATAGCAGATCTTGCCTTCTTAAGCGAAGCTGATCGAAGATAGCAGATCTTGCCTTCCTAAGCGAAGCAGATCGAAAAGCAGACTTTGCCTTCCTAAGCGAAGCAGATCAAAGATAACAGATCTTGCCTTCCTAAGCGAAGCAGATCGAAAATAGCAGATCTTGCCTTCCTAAGCGAAGCTGATCGAAGATAGCAGATCTTGCCTTCCTAAGCGAAGCTGATCGAAGATAGCAGATCTTGCCTTCCCAAGCGAAGCTGATCGAAAATAGCAGATCTTGCCTTCCTAAGCGAAGCTGATCGAAAAGCAGACTTTGCCTTCCTAAGCGAAGAAAATCGAGCTTAACAAATATTGCCTTCCTAAGCGAAGCAGATCGAAGATAACAGATCTTGCCTTCCCAAGCGAAGCAGACCGAGGTATTTATAATTTCTATCTTTCAATTTCTGTTCAAAAATCAACTCATAATACGAGAAGTGAGTTGAGCCTCGGAGCACGCCAAGGTATTTTTAATTTCTGTTTTTCAATTTCTGTTCAAAAAACAACTCATATACGAGAGATGAGTTGAGCCTCGGGTCACGTACGCTGAGGTATTTTCAATTTCTATTTTTCAATTTCTGTCTAAAAAAAAAGGGTCAACTCATATTGCGAGAATAAGGAAGCATTTCGAAAGGTTCAAATTTATTTCATCAAAGTCCTAATGGAGCAATTAGTAGATCGAAGCTACAAATCTCTATGTGTCGTGAAGTCGCATTGGAGCAAGCAAATCCCATCCCTTAGAAGATTGAGGAGAAGCGAATTGAAGCTACGAGTCATCTCGCGGAAGCAGTGGCAGAATGGATCAAAGCAACATGTTACAGTAGAGTTTGAAGATGTTTGAGGAAGACGAGGACCAATAAGTCAAGGCTTGGCCAAGACCGGGCAAAATTGGTTCTTCTATTGTCTTTGCTCTATTCTCGTTTCACGACAATGAACAAAGAGGGGCAGCTGTAATAACCAATTTTCGCCCGGCCTATACCCAATAAAACCTAACCCAATACCAGACCCAAATAATGAAACCAAAAAATAAATAAAACAAAAACCATCAAAAGTCCAAAAACAACAGTCCCTTTTAAACAGTTTTTACAGACCCAAATTTTACACAAATAGCAGCCCAAAAAAATCACTGGCCCAAGTATCAGAATCGGCCCTAATGGCCCAAGCAGGATAGGAGCCCAGAAAGCCTGGAACCTTCTAGGGACCTTTCTGTAGCCATTCTCGTGCGCGCCTTTTCAAATTATCGCACCGCCTCTCCGCTAGCGTCCTTCCCCATGCCTCGGTCAACACTCACCGTTGATCTCCCACACTTCTGGCCACTGCCATCTGTCCCCACCAGCACTCGCACACCACCAGCACACCCTGAGCCTCGGTCGACACCCATGCACCTCAGCCGTCTCGCATGCCCATCACCTGCAAAGAAGCACACGCGACAACACCAAAAACGAGAAAGGAAAATGACAAGGAAACAAATAGAAAAGAAAATGAAAGCAGAAATAAATCCTAGGTAAATCGGTTATATAAATCGAAGAAAAGGATTGAAGAGGGGCTTTTTTTTTTTCCTTTTTTTTCCATTTTGTTACAAATACGACGGAATCATTCAAAAAAAAATAAAAAAAAGGGGGAATATCGCAGAAATCACAAAAACCCGAGAAGAACCCTTGTAATTGGCTTTTTCTACGAATATCAGAAATACAAAATCAAAATAGGAGTTCAAAAGGTTGATTTTCGGTCTTTATTCAGTTCATTTTCTGTTATCTAATATTCTCTCGTTTCATCTATTTGGATTTCTTTTGAAAGTTTCTTTACAAACGATAATAAAATAACAAAAGAAAAGAAAGAACCTTACCTGAATCCAAGGGGGTTCGCCGTCGTCGGAGTTCGGCCTGGAAGGGGGGTTGAGGGCTCATTTCCTTCGTTCTAAAAGTACCGAAGATTGAAGCCTTCGGGGAGGAGGTTTTCAACCAGAATCTAAGGACCCATCTAGGCACCTCGTCGGCCGCCAGATTTAAGGGTGGTGCGGCTTAGGGGAACCTTAGCGAAGCAGAGGAAATGAAAAGGAAGGAGGGTTTCTTTGTTTTCTGTTTGGGAAGGGGAATCGAATGGCAAAGGAAAATGAAGAGGCGGGGGTATAAGCAAAAGCAAACGACGCCGTTTGGTTTCTGGAGGCTGCGCATATCCCTTCAAAGGGATATTTGCGCGATAGGCCCCTCTCCCTTTTCTGTGCCTTTAATTTCAGCCCAATTTAATTCATTAAATTTACCTTATTGATCTTATGTCGCTTTTAACTTGGTCCGCGTCCAAATTAGTTTGAAACACTGCGCTGATCCCCACGGATTTATGCGCTAGACTCTATGGTACCTGGCCCCCTTTTTGGGTTAATTTCGACTTTGGTCCCCACTGTTTCATTCTGATTTTAATCTAGTTTTTAACCTATTTTAAAAAAAAAGAGAGTTTTTTTTTATCTATTTTTCCTCGAAGTTTTATATTTAGTATTTATTTATTTCGAGTTTTTGTATATCATTTCTATTAAACGTCATATATATACTGTTTATTTTAAATTTTCGACATTATTTTAAAGTGTTCCATATATATTAATTACTCTATTTTTTTTACCATGTATTCTTTACTTAAAATCATTTTGTTAGTTACCTTAAATTGTTTCATGTGTTATTTCTAGTAAAATTGTTTAATTACTCTTTAACTGTTAAAATTGATATTTTATTAGTGTAGAATATGTGATTATCGATCCTGCATGTATTACAATTTGTGTATTCGCATCTTTCACATGATTAATATTATCATCACCATTATTACTGTTTATATTGTTATTTCATCATCATCATTATTATTCATGTGTATTAATATTTCTTTGATTCATGATACCAATGTCATATATTACTTGTATTAGATCATCATTACACTAAATTTGTGTTACATCATTACTCGTCGCATCTAATCTCAGTCACATTTTTAAATAATTTTTTTTAAAAAAAGAAGTCTAAACTACCCAAATGTGTCAAATACATTTATCAACTTTATCCAAAAGCAAGAGTTTATCAAAAGGGGACAATATTCTATGTTTGGAAATTCAAGAGATCGTGCCCTACGTGTTGGATTTCAGTTTTTTTTGCTTGGCCAAACAATCGAATATCCTTTTGATATATTTTTTTTAACGCGTAAGACTCGGGAATTATGAGATGATCTTGAATTCGATGATTCAAATTTATCGTGTCCTAACGTACTGGATGTGATATTTTATTCCTTCGGAGCGAGAAAATCTTAATGTTCAATTCGAGAAAATTCAAACATTTCCAAAAAAGATCAAAATTTTCAATTCTTTTTGAAATTTTCAAACTTTCGACATTAGGACATTAACTAATCAATTTGGTACCGATTTTGGGCGTTGCGAGGGTGCTAATCCTTCCTCGCACGTAACCGACTCCCGAACCTGTTTTCTCGAACACTCGTAGACCAAAAGTTCTGTTTTAATAAACTAAAATGTTTTTATTAAAACAAGGTTATCCGATCACACCTCGAATAAAAGATCGGTGGCGACTCCCTATTTTAAAAGTCGATTCCCGTTTTGTCAAAAATGGTTACGACAATGATCAACAAGGCACGGCCGTGTGAGCTTAAGTCCAGGCCGTGTCAATTTCCACCTTGGCCCAATTTACTCCGTTTTGGGCACGTTTTATGTTCTTTTCATCCTCGGGTGCTTTCCTGGGTATAAGACATGAAAAGAAAGGATTAAGAGCACCTTTTTATATAAATCGAGGCTTAAATCATCTGAAAGCATACTAAATGTGGGATTAAAATATGTTACTATTACGGTTTATCAGGTTTCAAAGATTTGATTTTATTTAATAAGGCATTATTGGCAAAACAAGTTTGGTGAATTTTAACTCAGCTTCACTGCCTATTAGCCAGAGTTTTAAAAGCTCGTTATTTTCCGTTTTTAGATATATTATCAGCGAAAGTTGGCTCTTACCCATCTCTTACCTGGCGAAGTATTTGTAGCGCTCGAGAGCTGATTGATGAAGGGGTGCTGTGGCGGGTTGGCAAGGGTAATTGAATCAACATCTGGAATGATACCTGGTTACCTGGAAGAGAGAATAACATAGTTGTAGTTCAGGAGATTAGAGCTATGTGGACAACTGTCAATCAACTTATTGAGACTGCAACTGGTACCTGGAATAGGGAATTAATTCACTATTTATTTGATGAGACTACAACAAATCGTATCCTTGCTATCCCTATCTCCGGGGGTAGATCGGATGACTCCCTTGCTTGGAAACATGAAGGGTCCGGGGAATATACAGTGAGAAGTGGATATCGAGTTCTAAATACAAATCGTTTGCAAACCAGTACAGACAGAGACTCTAATGATGTTGACTACAAAGCCTTTTACAATGCTCTATGGTCGTTCAACATTCCAGAGAAGATTAAAATACATATTTGGAGAGCGTTTAATGATATGCTCCCACACTTTAGTAATTTGGCGATAAGAACTTTGAATGTGGATGTTGTTTGTCCACTTTGTAAGGCAGGGCGGGAAGATCTTGATCATCTGTTCTGGTCTTGTGGCATTTTACAATGTGTGTGGTCTTTTTTGTAGGTGAAGGTACCGTCTTTTGAAGAGTCGTTGTGTTGTAAGCAAAGATTTGCCAAAACTTTCTCTGCAGCAAACGAGCAACAAAAACGTTTCATTGCAATATCTTTATGGTGTATATGGTTCAGAAGGAACAAATTAATCCATGAAGGGGTGAAATTCTCAATGCAAGAGACGATAGGGTTTATTTGTGGGTATATTCAAGAATTCGATCTATGTCAGGAGAATCTTCGCCCTTCCCACAAAATCATGACAAAGAATCTTTGGAGACCCCCGGATAATGGTTTTATTAAACTAAATTTTGATGCTTCTTTCCAGGAAAATGATAGTTTAGCCACAGTTGCAGTTGTTGCCAGAGATTCAATGGGAGAAATTATAGGGGCAGAAACTTATCTTTTTGAAAATGTTGCAGACCCATTTGTAGCGGAAGCAAGGGCATGTGAAAGGGCACTAATATTTGCGGCAAAGATGGGGTTTTTTGCGATTGATTGTTGAAGGAGATTCCCTGACAGTTATTAAAAGCATCAAGAAGAACAGATTAGATAAATCGATACTTAGGCCAATTACTCAACATATTGTCCAGATGGGTTTAGGCTTTGAGGAGATTTCATACCTTTATGTGCCTCGAACAATCAATGGAGTGGCTCACACTCTGGCACTGGAAGGTCGGCGGAATAAGTTCTATGGTTGCTGGGTGAATGGAGTTCCAGATTTCGTGAAAATGCTAGCAAGGAAGGATCGATTGGCTTGGAGTCTAATCCACTGAAGTTTTTTCGGCTTAGAAGTTGGAGAAGGTTCGTTGAATCTCCAAATATGTTTCTAAGCAGTTGCTCATCCTCTCAGTTTGGTTTCTGCTAATGGAGAGCATTTTTTAGGGTTGATATTTTGGTAGACGGATCGTTTTGGTAGCTGGCTTCCAGAAGTCTGTTTGGTTTTCTTTTATTTTGACGTTTTCTTTATTTGTTTTGTTGCGTGCCAGTTATTTTCTTTTTCTGATTTATGTTTTGTCTTTTCAGTTCACAGGCTTTAATGACGCTTGCTTTTTTGTTTTTGAGCCAGTTATATTAATATCAGTCCTTTTATTTCAAAAAAAAAAATTATTATTAGGGTAAATTACACTTAAGATTATTAAATTATTAGTAGGCTTATATTTTAGTCACTTAATTTCAAGTTATAAAATAGTCATTAAACTATTCAAAAGAATTTCATTTAAGTCACCAAGCCATTAAGTTCAGTGATGCGGCTTTCTTTGTTTAGGAGGTCCTTCCCCTTTTCTTCTACAATTTAATTTTTTTTTCATGAAACAGTTTTGAACTTAATGAATTTGCAAATCAAAATCCAAATAGATTTCTTCTCCAATCTCCGACACTAACCGTTAATTTAACTTGGATTTCACTAGCTGGACTTTTTTTTTTAAAGAAACTTATAAGCCCTATGACTTAATTAATTTTTTTTAATAGTTTAGTGATTTAAATGAAAATTTTTGAATAATTTAATGACCATTTTGTAACTTTTTAAAGTTGAGTGACGAAAATGTAAGTTTACAAATAGTTTTAGTGTAATACCCCATACCTAACCCGATCACCGGGTCCGAGCTACAAGGTGCCACTTTCGTTGCCGAAGCAACTACGATCAAATTTAAATACAATTCTTATTATTGGACATATAAATACTAATATCATAGGCAAATAATACAATAAATAATCATTCTTGGGTCTTATGCGAGCTTACGAAAGCTCTAATGCTAACCCGAGACCGAATCAAGACTGAATTGTAAAGAATTCAAAGTATAGGTTTGACGTCGCGACATGATATACCTTCGACGTTGCGATGTCACATACTGTTTCTACAATTTCTCTTTGTTTAACAACCTGCAATCTTTCAAACCAATTCCTAAACATATAACCATTATAATCATCTCATATTTGCAACATATTAACATTAAATTATGCAAACCAATACCTTTTCTAACATTAGGCCAACATCGTATCATCTATAAGCCATTTAAATCATTTACATACTTACCTATTTCATCAAGTTTATATGTATATATATTTGCAACATTTCACACCATTTCAAACTACCTTTAACTCCATTACAAAATATATACATTTAACTAAATTCTAACATTAACCATTAAACCATAAGTGCATATACACATAACTTTATATACCAAATTTGACTCAAACTAGGTATATGCCTTATAACTAACAAAAGAGATTTATACAAATATTATCGAGTCTGGGATCTTGGTTGGATGTTGAAATCGATGCTCGGTATCTCGTTTGAGACCTAACCTTCGCACGGAAAAACAAACTGCACATTGAGTGATAAAACTCAATGGTATTTCTATAATTCAAATCAATATAACGTAAATGTTATTCAAATACAAATAATCGATTCAAGTCTATTATTCCACTAATTCGTATACCAAATTGTAATATAGACTTTGTGATCAATTTATTTAGTTATTTTATATCTTACTTTCTAGCACTTATCCCATTTTCCATATATTTCACTTCATACAAACTTGATCATTTCATATAACCATTTATGGCATATACTCATATATATATATATATATATATATATATGCATTCATCAATTTATATATATTCAATTTCATCTCATTGATTCAATCATTTTCGAGTCCATTAGCTCGTAAATACTCAATTGGCACCCATGGCTCGTTTCTAGCCAATTCGCATGGTCTTTCACTTGCTATCGAATATCACAATTCATATGTGATCAATTATACTAAATCAATTCATATTTCATTTCAATATACCATATAGCCTATCCATATCATGTGACCTTACTTGAATTTCAAGACGGATATACAAATTAACCAACTTGCATCCCAATCTGACACTGTAGTGCATCATCAGACAAGACAAATAAATTATACTGGCATGCGTAGTGCATCATCGAATAAACCAAAGCAATTATGCTGGCACGTAAGTGCATCATCGGATATACCGAAGCAATTATACTAGCACACACAATGCATCATCGGATATACCAAAGCAATTATACTGGCACACACAGTGCAATACCGAAGTATAACCTATACATTTGATAGGTAACCAATTTTCAATTTTATTATAAGTTCAATTCATATTCTATCACTCTCAATTTCATCATCAATTCACCATTCAAATACCATATATAAAAAATCTCAACTCAATTTCATACCAATCTCATATATCAAGTAAGCCATGCAACTTTCTATTCTATTCAATTTAGTCCTCTATCTCGATATACCATATCAACCATCTCAACTTAACTCATACAAGCATTATATACTTACCTTGTGACTAAATCATGCAATTTAACATGAATAAGCAATAATTAAATTGAAATGGATCATAGAAATACAAACCAAAATTCTAAGCTACTCGTTGATGACTTTGGATTTTCCTTTCCCTCTCGATTGGTTCGAGTCAATGTTAGCCACAAATAATCAAAAAACATATAGTACTATCAATTTCCAACCAATTCACAATCAATCACTAATTCATAAAAAATTTTCAATTTATTCAATTTAGTCCCTCAACCCGAAACTAACATAACTTTCAAATTTGAGCCCCATATTGAAATCTAATTTCATAAATACCCATTAGGGACCTCCTATTCCTTATTCCTACTTCCAATTTTACATTTTATTCAGTTTGTTTCCTAATGTAAGAAACTATCAATTAAGCAATTTAGTCCTTTTTTTCACATCTAAGCTTAAAATCTATCAATTTAACGCCTAAAACTTTAAGAATTCAACAATAGAAACTTCTTAAAACTTTAAAAGTATTATAATTGATAAATGAGCTAGCTAATCAAACTCCTATAACCTCAAAAACATAAAACTTACAAAAAAAAAAAAAGGACTTAGAAATCTCACCAATTAAAGGACCGAATAAACGAAACTTCACAAGGTTTCTTCTTCACGTTTTCCTTCTTTGGTTTCGGTGGTGGATGGATGTGGAAGAAAGTATTCTATTTCCTTCCATTATGTTTGTTTTATTTTATACCTTTTATAATTTTAATTATAACCTTTAATAATTAAAAAACAAACACAATTCACCACTATGCACAATATTCATTTAAAGATGGTTTATTTTCCCTTTTAAACCTTAGATTAATTGTTATATAAGTTCTTAAGCCTTTCACCAATTAAAAATCTATAGCAATAGACTTTTATAATTTAGTCTTTATACCTTAACTAAACAATTAATAGATAAAAATGAAGGACCAAACTCTAATTTTTTTTTATACTAACTCCATAAATTTGTTAATTTAATATTTATAGATCCGGTTTACGGAAATGAGATCCCGAAATCGTATTTTCTAACACTACTAACTTTCGAATCGTTACATTTAATGACCTTAAATGTAGTTTACCTTTATTATTAAACTAGAGTGCATCCCTGCTTCGCCAATCGCAAGTGAGTAAAAATTTAAAGATTCAATTAAATATTATAATTTTTAATTAAATTGATTTTAAATAATCAAATAAAAAAGTTTAAAATTGATAATTGTAATTTTTGTTTTTACAATTTATTTTGTGTTTCCTTATTTATAATTTTTTATTATAATTAATTTTCAATATCACGTGCATTATATGTGAATATACACATGTATTATTTAATATATAATATTCAAAAAAATAAAATAATTTTCAAATCATAATTAAATAACTGTAAAATATTAACTATATATATTCTACAATGTTAAAAAGATGTACATATTGCATTGCAGATTAATATTTTTATTCTTTTATCTCTATAAATTGGATGTAAATAAATTAATGATATTATTAATATATTATATAATATTATTAATATTTTTAGTCTTTTTTTTTGTAAAAATACCACTTTGTATAGTATGTTTTTTTTTTGCTTTTTTTTAATCATTGGATAATAGAATTAATATTGGTTTAGATAATGAAATTTAATTTAAAAATAAATACTAATAATATTATATATATTAAAATTAAAATTAAAATTAAAATATCATAAAGTGAAGCCTTTACCTTAGACAATAAAATAATAGGGAAAGTGAATAAGTGAATTTAATATAATATGATAATAAACTAAATGAATGTGATAAATGGATATAATAATTTTACTTCATTATCAATTAAAATGATTCTTCATTTGTCTCTAATTAATAATAATAATAAAATATGACACTAAAGAATGTTAATGGTGAGAACAACTAGGCCTAAAATTTTAAATTCTCTAAAAGAAAAAAAAGGATTAAATAGAAAATATAAGAAATATATAGAGATTTAAAATATATTTTAATCTACATATTTTTATTTTATAATTTAACATAAACAAATTAATAATTAATCAGTCCACCGTGAATAAAAAAGGTTCCACTAAGCATAATGTAAATGGTTGTGTACTTTTCCAACAAACTTGAAAGGGAAAAAACAGGTGTACGCATCTCCTTTCTAGGGGATGATTTTAATATACATAGGCATAGATAGATGTGTCTAAGAAAGGAAATTGGGCTTTCTTGGCTCTTGCATGTCTTTCTTCTACCCGATTTCAACATTCTAGTTGCACTTTCATTGCCCTAATATTTAACCAACCCTAGATTTATTCAAAAAATTGGATTATTTTTTCAAATCTATAGATACGTCGGATACAACATTAGGTCTGAAATTGGGTTTAGAAAAAAAATTAATCCTTTTGATATGTAAACTGAACTTGAGTTGTAATATTTAAATTTGTTCAAATTAATATTTTTAATATAATATTAGAAGTAGGAGATTGGGTCACATAGTTTGAATATGTATCATTCTTTTTTCAAGTTTATAATATGCTTTATATATATTATGTAATTTATATATGAAATTGTTGATACATAGTATTAACAGAAGTGGAGAAGGAGGGGACAGTGTCGAAGGAGGCCAGTTCACCCATTTTAGGGCCAAGAGCAAAAAATGTAGAGTGACTCAAGCTAAATTCTTAGTGTATTAGGATTTTGAGTGAATAGGAGTCCCCCTACTATGTTGCTACCTTTGGGTATTTATAAGGTTGGTGAGGGCCCAACGGAGGGTCTAATCGGGTCCAAATTATAGTAGAGATATAACAATAGTCTCACCGCGAGTGGTAGTTGTTGCAAATAAAGTAACGAGATGAAGGGTACAATTATAGGCCCGATGACCTGTGAATATATGATATCATGTGGGGCTATTGGAATTCATGTGCACCCTTTTTGATAATGTGTTTACGGTTGGTATTCCTATTCATAACTAACTCATATAAATTTTACTTTGTGATTTAGCGGGTGCTATGCCCATTGGCTCAACAATCCAAAAATGTATAATGTATGCTTGAGTGGTGTAGTTGTCAATTAGAAGATCCAAATTTATATAATGAAGATGTGTCGTATGTATATGGAAAATGCGATTATTGAAAACGTAAAATATAAGAGGTTTAAGCTATTCGTTGGTAATGTAAAATGTAAGAGATTCGACCCATTCGTTGGTGCTATATAAAATGTAAGAAATGCATACTATCCTTTGGCGATATAAAACGTAAAAGGTGTGAAACTGTTCATTGATGATATAAAATGTAAGAAGTGTAAATTGTTTGTTGATGATATAAAATGGAAAAGGTGTAAACCACTCATTGGTGATATAAAATGAAAGCAATGCATACTGTCCGTTAATATATGAATGTAAGAAATGCAGACTATCCATTTGAAATGCATACTCATTGGTAAAACGTAAGAAATGTGTAATGCCCGTTCAAATGTAAGTGGGAGGACATTCATTGTTATAAATAATGTTAGCCAATGTAGCTTTTGGCCTTTAATTTTTTACAAGTATTATCGAATAAGTGTTTACTAAAGGATGACGAAAGTGGCAACTCGACCAAGTTGTTGATGAGTATGAAGACTTGACTAGTAAACACAAGGATGACAAGTGCGGTGACCTAGCTAGGTTTTTGATGAGTATGGCAACCTGATTATATTGTTGACGAGTATGGTAGCTCAACCAAGTTGTTGACGAGTTAGCCGACCTAACTAGGTTGTTGACAAGTATGACGACTCGACCAAGTTGTTGTTGGGTGTGGCGATCCAACCAGTAAACATAAGGATGATAGATGTGGCAAATCGATAAGTAATAAAGTGACTCTGCTCCCAGATGCATGGGGGGAGGCTTACGGAAAGTAATAAAGTTACCCTGCTAGAAGACACATGATGGGAGGCTTACGAAAAGAAATAAAATGGCCCTACTCCCAGATGCATGAGGGGAGGCTTAAGGAAGATAATAAAATGACTGCTCCCAAACGCTTGGGGGGAGGCTTATGAAAGGTAATAAGAAGACTCTGTTCCTAAACGAATAAGAGAGGCTTACGGAAAAGATGGTGGTTCTTTCTTGCACGTGGTAGAAGGCTTACAATAGATCATGCTCCTAGATGCATGGGGGAGCCTTACAGTAAGAATCATAAATCGGTTCACTACCATGGCTCTCGTAGCGTGGAATAATGTAGAGCGTAAGGTCCTCCTACGTTGAATCACAACCACTAGCCAAGTCTACTCTGCTTGGATTTATGTGACAAAAATTGTGTCAAATCACTACTATTGACCAAATCGACCCAAATTACGTGAGGAACGTATAACCATAGGTATGGCATGTAGAATTTATAGATATGACATAAATATAAACAGTAGATGTGAATATCCGTGGAAGTCTCTTGTGGGCTCTCTCTTTAACAATATACACTATATGAATATACATATTTGCAATAGGGGTATAACCACTCGTGGGGACCCTACACGAGTTCTCCTTCTCAAACTCATATAGATATGCATGTATATGCAAGTATAAATAAGTATGCTAGGTGTTTATTGTCCATGGGGTGTAACCGCATATGGGTTTTGTTATAAACCTTTCGTGGGCTTTTGCTTTTTCTGGAAATGTAATCAAACTACCCTCCTACTAGAGCGCTCAGGGAAAATAAGTGGAAACCTGAACAAATGAGCAAGAAAAATAATCCAGAGCAACATACCAAACTTATAACCTCCATGACAACAAGTTCGCAAACTTCACAAACTTGTTATATCTACTTTAGGTGAGAAATGCATATAAGCACACGGTGAACAAACGTAGGGTTTTAATTGATGGAAAAGCTCCATAAATTTGTCAATGAATCCATGAAACACATAATTATAAATGTGTTGATCACTTCAAGACAAAGGAAAACAACAACAATTTCACAATAAATGAACAAAATTCAAATAATGGGTAATATCAGTGTAACATCCTTATTATGCCTTGGAGCTAGGTACGGTGCTATGCCGAAGTTAGGAAATATTAGTGAATTTTTTAAATGAATAAACCAGGAAATTTAAGTGTTAATCTAGAAATTAGTTAAAGACGATAGGAAATTAGAAAATGCTTTTTAGATGAGAAAACTTAATTTAAGATATTGACCAAATTGTAGAAGAATACAAAGTGTTGTGGCAAAAGTAGGAAATTAAAAAGTTAGGAGAGATTCCATGGAATTGGTGGAAAGGAGGAAGAATTAGAGATGAAATTTTACTAAGTAGAATATGATTCATATATGGTGTTATGAAAAAGATAAAGGATAAAATAGTAATAGGTTAAATAAGATAATTATGGAAACGTAATAATTAAGGATTGAATTATGCTAAAAGATGATTGGAGGGTCAAATTTTAAAAATTAATATTTAATTATTTAATTAGAAGATATTTTTAAAGAATTATGTAGAAATATGGAGAAAAGATGAAAAGCTTTTATCCTTGCTTGGGAAGCCAAAAACATCACAACCCATTGAGCCTTCCATCAAACTTTTATTTTTATTCCAAATAGGTCCTTCCACCATGTTTGAGCCATTCCAAGCTTAAATTCTTCCATTTCTTTAATGTTTTCCTAATAAAAACAATAAAGAAGACTAGTAGACACTTTATTTTCACGAGAAGAGTTTCTATAAATGTATTGGAGGAGAGAGAAAGTAAGCATTAGGTTTTGATTTCAAGAGACTAAGGTAAGAGATGATGAAGTCTTCATGAATTCATGTTTATTTCAATAAAATAGTATATAATTTTTATTTGACTGTGATTTTAACATGTAAATGTTATGTGTTTTGATATGGAATTGAAGAAAAAGAGAGAAAAGATAATGATCAAATTGAAAACAAAAGAAAAGATGTGATCAAAGAGTAAAGAGAAAGAAAAACATATCATCCAAGCCTTGGTTGTAAGTATTTCAATAATTTTACCTTGTCTAATTCCAATTTAGTTATAAATTATGTTAATTAAGTAGTTTAATAACTAATCTATTAATATCATGTGTAGAATTCATTAATGAATATTAATGGGTGTGATTCAAATTTTAGTTTATGTTGTGAAATTGTAGTAATTTATGATGATAGTGGAAAAGAGGACTAAATTATAAATTAAACAAAATATGTTATGATATTTGAAATGTTTAGAAGAGGGCTTAAATGAAAAATATTTAAGATATGATGTTATGTATAACAGCTCGGTTTAGACCCTAGTCAAAACAGTGGTTTCGGAACCACAAATCCGAGGTAAAAAAATATTTTAATATTATTTTTTATGATTATAATATGTGATTGAGCATGTGTGAAAATTTGGTGTGGAAATTTTATCGATTGAGTGCCGAATTAAGAAAAAAAGACTTAATCGCATAAAATGTAAAAGCTGTGTGCTGATTGTTAAAGTGTTTATTTGTCATGGCTTTCTAAATGAGAAGTCCTTATGTTGTAATTAGACCATGGATAGTGGAGATTGACATAAATGGCCTAATATTTGCTAGTTAAATGGTTGATTAATTAAAGGGCAAAATGGTAAACATGATATAAAGTATATTAAATAAAACAAAAAGGTGAAAACATGTTCATCTTTGTTTCTTTCAACCGAAAATAGGAAAATAGATAGGGCTTGGAAACTTTGAAACATTCTGCCACTTCAAGCTTCAATTGGTATGTGATTTTTGTTCGGTTTTTGATGATTTCTATGTTTTTGTGATCATTGCTTAGTGTTCTAGCAAACCCATGCTTTAATTTTAGAATTTGATGGTGATTTTGAGATATTCCATTGATGAATTGATGAGTTTTGTGATGTTTGATGATGAAATATGAAAGTTATGTGATAGATTAACATAGTTTGTCTTTGGATTTTTGGTGATTTTGAGTAAAGTAGACTAAATTGTGAAAATAAGAAATTGGAGGACTAAAATGTAAAATAAATGGAATGTGTGGGCTTAAATGGATACAAGGAGAATTCAGCTAGGCATGGGTGAAATGAAATTTTGTGTATTTGATGATTTTATAAAATAGGGACTAAAGTGTCGAAATGTGAAAATGTGAGGGCTATTTTGTAAAATTCCCTAAATATGTGTGTTTGGACTAAATTGAATGAATTGGTTATTGAATGAGTTAAATTTGAATATGTATAGACTAAGAAAGAAGAGACTTGGATCGAGATCGAGGCAAAGACAAAGTACTCGATTGATCGGCTAGTTTCGGTATTTTGACGTCCGAGGTAAGTTCAGATATAATACGAGTTGTTAATTTATATTTATGTGATGTGAATTGAATGATAGTTATTTATTTAGAAATGTTATATACGAGTTTCAGAAATGAGGCACTAAGTGTGCGAAATTAGAAACGAAACAGAGATGGTTAGCACTGTGTGTGCGAAAAGATAGAAGCTTCAGCTTATTGATTTGGCACTATGTGTCCGATACCGATATAAGTTCGGTTTAACAAATTGGCACTAACTGTGCAATGACGATTATGTTTCGGCTACGAAACTGGCACTAAGTGTGCGAACAAGTCAAAAGAACAGCAAAGGTTGATCGAAATATAAAATCGAGCAATTGAATAGCATGAATGGTGAGTAACCAAGTGTTGGCAAAGGTATGTTTGAACCTATGTGGTTGATGATATTTTTAATGGATGAATGAATGGATATTAAGCATTTAGTTGAGGATGATAATGTACCTAATTGAGCATCTATCTTTGTGATGATTTAATTATGTATTGATGTTGCATTATTGAGTAGTATGCATTATATTACAAACTTACTAAACTTTATGCTTACTGTGTGATATGTTTCTCTATTTTACAGTGTCTGTAAAGCTAGCTCAGATCCAGGGATCGTCAGTGGCTCTATACACTATCGGCATATCTATTTCGGTATTTTTGAAATATGTATATAGTTGGTATATGGCATGTATAGGCTAGTAGATATGGTGCATTTTGAGATGTTTGAACCTTGCCATGTGATTTGGCTTGGAAGTTGAATGATGTTGATAATTATGTATGAGTTATGAAAATGATGAATATGGCATGAAATAGTGAGTATGAAAATGGTATGTTTTATATTTGATTTGGTTGATGAAAATGATGGATAAAATGTGAACTTGTAGTAAGAATTACATGATGTTTTGCTTATATGATTTGAGATGTGAAAATGGTGTTTGGATGGATTTATTTGAGTAGTAATTGAGTGTGGAAGTAAATAGTTTAGTTGATGTTCAATTGGTGTGTGAAATGGCAAGTTTTGGTTGCAATTGAGGCATAAATTGGTATTGATTTAATGCATATAGGTGATTCAATGTGTGGTTGGCAAATTTGGCTTTGAAAATGGCCTATAATTGCCCACACGGTTGAGCACGCGGGCGTGTGGCTCGACCGTGTTGTTTAAGTTTGCCAAGTGAAACAAGTCAGGCTCGACCACGGGCTGGACACATGGGCGTGTGACTGGCCGTGTGGTGCAAGTCAATTTTGACCACGGGTGAGGCACACGGGCGTGTCTCAGGCCGTGTGGTCAAGTCAGTATGTATGCCCTGTTGTGACACGGATTAGACACACGAGCATGTCTAAGGCCGTAGGAGGCATACGGCCCGCCCATATGGGCGTGTGACCTCTGTAACATTGAAAATGTTTAAATTTTTGAGAAGTTCCATATGTGTTCGGTTTAGTCCCAACCCTATTCTAAAGCATGTTTAAGGTCTTGGTGACCTCATTAAGGGACTAATTGATTATGAATTGCTATGTTTGGTTGTGAAGTGATATGAATTGTTTGGAAATGATTAGTCAAGCCTTCTAACCCTAGTCCGACGACAGTCTAAGGTTAGGGGTGTTACATTATGAACATTAGATGTGTAATGAAATTTACAAATTATAGTGTATTTATGCAAATGGGGACTAAATTGTGAAAGGTGAAAAGTTCTAACATATTTTCTAATTGAGTAAATGTTATGGTCCAAAAGCATTGCCCATGTAGATGATATAAGAACCATTAGGATATAGGTGGCATGCCATCAATGGAAATATAGCACTCTCCGTTCTGTATTACACTACGGTGCCCTCTGTTTTGGTATAGCACTTTGTGTATCTCTGTTCTATTAACGCACTTCGGTGCAACTCTGCATATGTTCTGTATATCCTAACTTTTTCTGTTTAGTCTACAATGGGTGATCGTCGAAATCAGAGCTTTAAAATTTATAATAAAAATGATCGAACCTGGAAACTAACTCTGACAACGACTGTAAGGCAAGCGCACCTATCGAACAGTTTTAGGCAAAACGGGAATATCGAATCCCAAAGGAACCAAAAGTACTAATACTAACTCTCTTTTTATTATTTAGCCTAAGAATTAAGTGAACGTTTATCTAATCTAAGTTTAACTATCAACTAAACTAAAGACGCAAAGACAAAAAGAGAATGAATTGGGAAAAATAACTTGGAAGAAAAACCAATTGATTAAGACGATACCCTTAGGAAGAATCCACCTAGACTTCACTTGTTATCCAACACTGAACTAGACGATTTATTCATTTGACTTGATCCGTAAGATTCCCTAAGTTATATTAAGCCCTCTCTCGAAGCGAATAACGTCTAACCCTAGGTTGATTAATTGAAATCTCTTTCTAATTAAAACCCCTAGAATCGCATAACTCAATCTATGGACTCCCATATTAGGTTTCACCCTAATCCGGCAAAATCTCGTCACCATATCTCTAGGCTTACGATCAACTCCGCTTAATTATGCTAGATCTACTCTTAAGCAGGGACTTTTGCTCCTCCACCTAAGCACATCATACTTGAATTAATATCCCGGAAATATCAACACAAGAATTAAGCATACATAATTAAGAACAAGTCAAATATTTATCATATAATTCAGAAAACAATAACAAGATCTGTCTTAGGTTTCATCCCCTTCAGGTATCTGAAGGGTTTAGTTCATATCAAATAAAGAAAACATCTCAGAAGAAAAGATAAAACAAAACATAAGAAATCCCTAAAACTCCCTAAAGGAATTGAAGGAAAGATCCGCCGTCTTGAGTAGAATTCCGGCTTCTTGATATGGATCAACTGGCTATCTTCGAGTGATTCTCCACAAATTTGGTCTTTCTGGCTCGGCTCCTTGGCCTAGCAAACCGCCCTCTTTTAGGTAACACTTAGGGGGTTTATATAGGCTTTCGAAATATGTTTCTTCGCCCCAAAGTATCCAAATCTGAATGAAATTGCTCTTTGCCACGACAGGGACACGACCATATCACACGCCCGTGTGACTAGTGGTCACGCCGTGTTCGGACTTCTTTAACAAGGCACGGCTGTGTAAGTCGAGATCAGGCAGTGTTCTAGTAGATTGGTGTGGCACGGCCGTATGGGCTTAAGTCCAGACCGTGTCGATTTCCTCTTTGGCTCAATTTGGTCTGTTTTAAGCCCGTTTCTCGTTCTTTTCATCCTCGGGTGCTTTCCTGAGTATATAACATGAAAACAAAGGATTAAGAGCACCTTTTTACATAAATCGAGGCTTAATTCATCCAAAATCATACTAAATGTGGGCTTAAAATATGTTACTTTTACGGTTTATAAATAGCAACGAAATAAAAGAGTGAATAACATGAATGATTAGTGTGGTAAGGCAAGTTAAGGTAAGTGTTTACATTGAAAAGAATTAATTTAATGATGGCATTGAGTACAATTGATGCATGAAATGTATTATGAAATAAATTATATTAATTGTTACTTTAATGATTTTAATTCTTGTTGTACTTACTAAGTCTTCACCAATTTAACGCGTAGGTTGAAGATAGAACTGGAAAGTTAGGACTGAAGTCGTGGTTAGTTCATCTCATCACATCTCCAAGCTTGGAGAAGAGTATGACACTAAACTTGGTTCTAGTTTGGCATGTACATAGGCTAAATAGTGTAAGAATGTGTAAGAAAGACTAAAATGCAAACTTTAGTAATCTGAAAACTTAATCAAAATCTCTATGCTTGTGGTGTATGATATTATGTTAATGTTATGAGTTATTTATATGCTTAAATTGTAGATTGGTTTAGTTTAATTTGACAAATTGAATAGGGACTAAAATGGGCAAAATATGAAGGATTATGAAACACCCCAAACCTGGCCCACGAGCTTTGACCAGATTTGGTATGTTCCTCAAGTAAACCGGTTCAAAATTCTTTTGTTACTTAGGAAAAACTTGTGTGATTTTTAAAAAAAATATTGCTTGGGTTGGGCTTGAGTTGAAAACAAATTTATCTTATGTTAAAACCCATTTATTTAAGGTGACAAAACATTTAGAGTTAATTTTAAAAGGAATTTACTTAAACTTTAATTGATAAAAATCCATAAACATAATAAATAAAAGAAAAAAAATAAAGTAAACCACAATGGCCTTATTATATCAATGATCCCAAAGTAAAACTTAAAATACTTAAAATAAATTGAAAGTCCAAATCATAAATTTCTTGCTATGCATGGCCACCTTTAAGCTCCTGCCGACCCGGTCCATTACTGCTCATCACCTGAAAAATATTCCCCAACGGGGTGAGTCAACAGACTCAATGTGTACACAACACTAAGTCATAATAGAATCAGGCATACAAATGATACACATTCAAATCATAGAATACAATTAATGATGCATTCCCAAACCCAAACCTAATTGTCCATCCGCTACACACCCCCGTACCTGCCAAACACACCATGGGGACTACTAAGTCGACCCTCCTTCCGCTACACACCAATTTGCGGGCTTAAGGCTCCGCATCTGTGGTTTTAGGAAACCACTTTTCAGATTACTGTGGTCTTAGATCACCACTTTTCAGATTACTGTGGTCGTAAGTCACCACTTTTCAGATTACTGTGGTCTTAAATCACCACTTTTCACTTCCCCTTTCAATATACAACCATATGCCCCATAAACATTAATATGCATAATATACCATAGTTCACATTCTTATCATATTCTCATGTTATGAATAACATATTTCGTATTCCTAGTAGAAGTAGGAAACGTACCTGAGTACTTAGTACCTTAACATGGTACCTTAGCCATGCTCATATTTTCATTAACATATATTTTAATACATGCAACCATAATTCATATTACAAAGTAGTGTGGAGTACACACATTCTTAATAATACATTTAATTTAAACATAGCCATGAACCTATCAAAACTTAGGGTAGGGTACACACCTGATTTGCTTAACGAATTCCTTGAAATCCCGAAAAACTGATCTATTGCTTCAGATCTCAATTCCTACATTTGGTAACCTTAATATGTTAGCATAAGCCTATAAAACCAAATCCTAGTAGGATTTGTATTCTTAAAACCTACCTTGTTGTCGAATTGACTATAGTCAAATCCCGAAAACTTGTATTCTTCTCCTTTGAAATCGGCTACTCACTAGATCCCTTGAATCTGTTAGTTTTCGGCTTAAA
This sequence comes from Gossypium australe, assembly GCA_005393395.2. Taxonomy (NCBI): domain Eukaryota; kingdom Viridiplantae; phylum Streptophyta; class Magnoliopsida; order Malvales; family Malvaceae; genus Gossypium; species Gossypium australe. Next base: position 92,140,464 of record CM016618.1, on the reverse strand, counting down.
ACACATAATAATAGATCTAACTACTAAAATAGGCCTTGGCCGAATGCTATAGACACTTACCTTGTGGATTTTAAATCCCGAAACTCACCGAATAACTAGGGAACACGCGGCTTATGGTGTACCTTCGGGAAAAGAACTTCTCCTTCCTTGTAGTCGACACTTAGTAAATCCCGAAAGATCTCTTCGGCAACAGATATTAAGGGTATTAGAATCTTAATTTCGACAGCCTTAAAAAGAAATAGAATGAGAATCTAACCTAATCTTACCCTTACTGAAGAATTTGATGGAACTCTTGCTTGAACCCTTAGCAGTATTCGGCTATGGCTTTGATGTGGATAACAATTTCGGCTCTTGAGGCTTAGTGAGAAATCGACTAGGGCTATTGGTATCTTCGGCTTTTGATTGTGTTTGTAATAGAAGAAGAAAAGAAAAGAGAAAAAGAGAATAATGGCAGAGAAAATTCGGCAGAGAGAAGAGGAGAAACTTTAGAGAATTTCGGCAGAGGTTTTCTTGAAAAGAAAAGAATGAATGAAGAATAGCCTTACTCTTCCTTTTATAGCCAAAATTACTAGCTAGAGTCCTTTACTTGGCCACCACTCTTCTATTTTGATAGCTTTATCCCTTGATTTATCACTTTAATAAAACTTAATCCAATAATTATCTCTTATCTCTTAATAAAAATAATACTAATAATAATCCTCTTTTATCTCTTCCTTATCTATCAAAATAAAAGAAATAAATCCATATTTATCCATCTATTATCTCTTAAAAAAATAATCCAATTTAAATCCCTTATTTATCCCATTAATTGCCGAAATTTAAAGGGAATAAAACTCCCTTTTTCTAGAAGCCTTGCCGTCCACTCCTCTGCTTCTGAAAGCAAAAATAAAACTCCTTTTATTTTCTTCCCAAGTGACTCGAACCCAGGCCCAACACCTTGCATGTGGCGCCATTTCCAGAGGCCCTAAGTGGCATCTCCAGGCCACTTTTCCCAGCCTGTTTGTGTGTCAAATTTCACAAACATTTTCTTTTAAGGCCACCTTGCCTTAATTTCCTCTTTTAAACTTTAAAACTCGACATTTCTAAGTCATTTCTAAGTTTCCAAAAATTTTCGTTCGGCTCTGTAAACTTGACATTTCCTTACATTTCCAAGTTTCCAGAAATGTTCATTTCTAAATCATTTCCATTCATTTCCGGGTTTCCAGAAATGTTCGAAACTTATTCCTAGTACATAAAACATATCACTTCGTACAATTAAACCGAAAATGCATAGGCCCTTTCCAGGATGTTACAGATTAATTGGGAAAATTAGCCCTTAAATTTCAAAGTTAAACACTGTTCTCGAAATCCACACGGGTCAACCACACGACCATGTGACCCACACGGGCTAACCACATGGCCATGTAGATACTGGAAGAAAATATTGTTGAACCACACGGTCACAGAGAGCCACACGGCCTAGGGACATGACCATGTCCCCTGATTTTCACAATAGTCCTTATTTCATTTTATAATGTTCTAAATAAAAGAACGGTTGAAAAATTTTATCCTAACTTATCCCGAACACCAATAATTAATATACTGAAATAACGAAATCAATGTGTAAAATATAATGCTATATTTATTTAGATATTACTATTAGAGTTTCTTACAATCAATGTAGCATTTCTATACTTGATCCGGTAGTCAGGTCCAGTATAAGGGTGTTACAATTGGAAACTTCAAACACAAGCTTAATTAGAAAGAACATGCAAGTGTCACGAGGCTAGAACTTTAGTTTGGCAAACTGCGTGGCCTTAGACTATTCCTTTACTTCAAATCTACCTAAGTCAACCTATCTCTCAAAAAACAAAAAACGAACTAAACAACCACAAGAAAAATAAGTAAACCAAGTGTTTGAGTAAATGCTCTCAAAGTATTTCTATTAATTTTGAAAAATTACAAATAGAGTGATTTCAAATGAGGGGGAGGACCTCTATTTATAATTGAGTTCCCCAAATCCAACGGCAAGATTAAATTATATCGATAGTCGATATTAAAGCCTATCTGCAAGATAAGAGTTTTAAAGGATTTAAACGCTATACAATCTTATCCCTTAGGATTACAAAATATTCACCATGATAACTCTAGTTTTACTGAAACGTTTCACCGAGCCACCAAGACTTCAAGTAGATGGGTTTCTCAATATGTTCCGTGAATTAGGCCAGTTACAGTGGGTCAAATGAGTCCCATTTTAATCAGTTGACCTCCATGAGACATTTTGTGTGCATTCATCACAAGTTTCAATCCATGGCTCGTGACACAAGGCTCTCGATGGCCAGACCTTAGATAACAGTCTCGTATAAACCTTAAATTTAAATAATATTTTTGGGAAAATTAAATATATATTGATACATGAGTAATAAAAATTAATTATTATTCAATTATTGAATATGAAAAAAATTAAATATATACATATGCATAAAATAATAATATTTAAGTGCAAGCAACTGCATTACAATCGTGATAAGAATGGGGTTACAGAACTATAAATCTAAATCCACGCAAAGTTATCAATAAACTAGTGTAATGAGACACCATATCAATAAATTTTTAATTTAGAGCACAAATGGTAATTTGAAAATGAAAATGTGCACTCTGGGACATAGCAAAAGCAGGGGGGGCATCGATTTCAGACCATAAAAATCATTAAAAATTGATGAAAGGAGAAGGTTTTTTTGAATATGGAGCTCATACTCATTATGTCAATGATGAAATTATAAAATCAGAGAAATTATGAAATTAAAGGACAAAAATTATACATCAAATTTCAGCACAGTAAAGAGGCTAAATGGAGTGATATATTGTTGCAATATGATCAGCAGCTGTTGGCAGCTTGAAAAGTTGATTGATAGGGAAAAAGCAAGCCTCAAATGCCACCACCAATATTAATATCAACGATGTGGAATTAAAAAGCATCGCAGATTGAACCAAGAAATAGAGTATGATGTTGATCTCAAGGCATTGAAATTAAAGCTGGATGCTGTTCCTACTGACTCATAACAGTATATTCAAGATGTTGGTTTCAACATAGAAAAGAATATATGAGGGTCCCTTTGTTTAATATGAGTGCATGCAAGTTTCCAATCAAACCAAATTTCCTAATATATCAGCCTAGAGAGCAGTGAGTACATCAGAAAAGACGGATCCTTCAAAACAAGATGTTATTTATTAGGAAACATTATGCCAAAAAATAATTAGTTTTTTAATTATCATAATTTCCCACAAATCTTGAAATACCAATGAAAGTGGAAAGTTCATTGTCATCCCCTCCACTCTCTTGTAAAAGGCAATAGGCATGTTAGAGTCAAGCTTACGTGGATTCAATATTCACATCCATAACATAGGCCATCATCATTCATAAGTGGGCAACAAGCAAAGTTGTTTAAACCCTCCACCACCATCAACCGACCCTCCACCACCTAGCTAATTGTAAATCGGGTTAGCCTTTGTTTTTTGTTTTTTTTTCCGGCTTTTTGCCTTTGAAAGCCCCCACAATTCCACCTTGGGTGGGCTTCCCATTCAATCGCATTCCACTACATATACTTTTGACAGTACGATTAGGTTAAACAATGGCGGTAGAATCAATTGGATTGAGATTTAAATCACTTAAGTTGGATATTTGCTAGTATATTAGTTGGTTGAATCAAGATAAAAATTGACTGTTGAATCAGTTAAATCGATTTTTATAATTTATTAATATTTTTTATATTTTATTTAATTAAAATTAAATTGATGTTCAAATTAAGAATTGATGGTTTAATCGGTTCCATCACTTGTTCGATTTTTAAATTCATGGATTAAACTAGTACGGTACCCCATGTTTCCCATTGAGTTACTTTTTTTTTTCAAGTAAAAAGTTGAAAGTTAAAAGTTAAAATAGGTTTCAAATCCTTATATTCTTAGTAGATTTGAAAGTTGGTCACTCATACTTTTATTTTCAAGAATTTAGTCATTTACTTTTTAGATTTAAAAATTCTGATTTAGTTGAAAACATTGTTAGTTAAAGAAAAGGTATCAATTTTTTTTATGAAATCAAAAGATAAATGATTGTTTTTGACATGGATTGTTTTAGGTCAAATTATGGTCATGATCCCTCTACTATGTTTAAATATAGGATTCAGTATCTATATTTTAATATGGTTCTTGTACTTTTATAATATCAAGTTAGTCCAAAGAGTTGATCCCTTTAATTATTTTAGTTAAAATACTTATTCCAACTTATCATATTCGAAATAGACTTTTTTGTGTGTGTTGAATAATGCTTTTAAAAAAATTCACTTCAATTTTTAATTAGAACAATTAAAGATGTTAACAATTTGGATTAACTAATATTATTGTAAAAGTAAATGACGAAATTATGTCAAATTAAAATATAAAGACTAAATTCCAAATATGATCATAATAAAAGGATCAATGAGAGAAGTGGGCATTCTTTTTCTATACAGATACATAAATTTCTCCTATAAAAGCATCTTTTTAATATATACAAAAACCTATATTCCCAGGATAAGTTAAAATGTTCATTTTTAAGAAAAAATTAGCTTCATTATTTTAACCGGAATAATTAGAGATGATAGCTATTTGAACGTATTAGTGCCATTATTTTTAAGAAAACATTTTTTAAAGCTTTAATGTTAAAGCAGATTAAATTGAAGTATTAATTTTTAGGGAAGACCCAAATTTAATTTTTTTTATTTAATCGAGTGGTTAAAATGGATTAGATTGAAACATTATATTTTAAGAGGAGTTAAAAATATAATTAAATCATGTAATTAAATAGTAAATTGTTTTAAATTGAAGTCATTTTGAGTTTGAAAATGATTTAATTATTAAAAAAGACATAGAAAAAGCAAAAAATGTGGCAGCTTATCCAAACGTCTTACATTGACATAATAACAAACATGTTGTGCGCAAAATTAAGGTTATTTAACCAATCAATTATAAGTTGATTATAAGCTGACAATTTTGGTGTAGGGTTTGATGAATTAAAAATCTATCAACAAAATCAAAAACAAAATCCCAAGATTTGTCTTTGAGTACAAAGTACAACACAAAGCAGAATCTCTCAATCATGGCTGACATCTCTCCGTATGCTGCCTGTCCTATGAGGTCTAAGAACAATCAAATCATTTATAGAAGGTAATCAATGCCCCCTGAAAGAAAAGGAAATACATAAAAAAAAAAAAGAGCTTAATCAATGAAATAACAAAGTACAATGTATTTTATTGTTCAATTATTTTATACACAAAAAAGAAAAAAATAAGCAGTGAGAGAGAGAAGGGGGAGCAGCAGACAGTGCCTCGCCGAAACTTCAAAGAGTCACAGACCCCAATTTTTTTTAATGGATAATAAATAAATTAAAAAAAGAGAAAATAGTGGGACTAGGGTTTTACAGATGGAAGTCTCTAGAGAGAAAGAGTAGGCAATTATTTATTTATTTATATATGTGTATGTATGTATAGGTACAAAGAGAGACAGAAAGGAAAGAAAAGGGAGATTATTATAGTATGAGTATGATGAGGAGGCAACGATGTTATTTGGATATAAGCATTGGAGAAGAGCTTGAAGGAAGGATAATAGTGGAACTGTTCAATGATGTAGTACCCAAAACTGCAGAGAATTTCAGGGCGCTTTGCACTGGTGAAAAGGGCATTGGCCCTAACACTGCTGTTCCTCTCCACTACAAGGTCCCTTCTTCTCTTTCTCTCCCTTTTTGTTTTACCTTATTGTAAGGATTTTGCTTTCTGGGTCTTTGTTGGTTTTGCTTATGGTTGTATGAAATGGCTTTTGTGTCTTTGAACTTGTCCAAACTCATGGGGTTTTCTTTCCTTTGTGTTCTTGGAATGAAAGATTGATTTTTTTTCCAGATGTTGTATATAAGTAATTCATGCTGATTATTTGTTGTCAACTTGAATCTTCTTGTTGTTGTTACTTGTTTCCTGATTTTGCTGATGGATCTTTTGAACAAGAAAATCTGGAATCACTTGGAATTTTGTTTTGGTTGTTTACTTGTGTCAATCTCCAAGTTTTTGAGGTTTTTCTGTGATTGTTTCTTCATTCTATACTAAAAGCTTCAATCTTTTTGATCATCCTCAACATTCCTTGACATCAGTTTCTGGCAACCAGCATGTCATTAAGGTTTCAATTGTTCTCATCTTTTTTGCTTTAGTAATGCCATGTTAACTCATCTTTAATCAGATGGAAGAAAGTAGAGATGTCATCTAACTTTTTGTGATGCTACCAATGGTTTGTCTATGAAATGCTCTTACGCTGTAGTGCTGGTTTTGAGACCTAGAAATAGAAAAACTTAGGGGGTACTTGCTTTGACTTAAGTCATATTCATGATCTTGATTTTAATTTCCATTTTCCAGAAAAGTTATTCCATATTCATTCTTGGACTCAAACAATATGATATAAGCCTGTACTTGTGATCTTCAAAAATTGGATATGTCATTGTAATGCAAGTAGCATATTGCATAAAACGTGTATGAATAGGAATTTCAATGTTAAGTGATTATGCATGACTTTGGATGGGAATTTTATTTTTGTTGGGATTGAACGATATATGTGTTTTCATTACAGGGAGGACGTTTTCATCGGGTTATTAAAGGATTTATGGTACAAGGTGGAGATATATCTGCTGGAGATGGTACTGGAGGAGAGTCAATTTACGGTTTGAAATTCGAAGATGAAAATTTTGATATGAAACATGAAAGGAAAGGGATGTTATCAATGGCGAATGCTGGTCCTAACACAAACGGTTCTCAGTTCTTCATCACTACAACTCGCACTTCTCATTTAGATGGGAAACATGTTGTATTTGGCAAGGTTGTCAAAGGAATGGGAGTCGTTCGTTCAATTGAACACGTAACTACTGTTGAAGCTGATTGTCCCACCGTCGATGTTACAATTGTCGATTGTGGAGAAATCCCAGAGGGGGCAGATGATGGGATATCCAATTTTTTCAATGATGGTGATGCTTATGCCGATTGGCCAGCTGACCTCGATGAGAGCCCTGATGAGCTCTCTTGGTGGATAACTGCTGTGGATTCTATCAAGGCTTTTGGAAATGAGCATTATAAGGTAATGGGATTATGCATGCTTATGATATGTGCCTTGGCGTAGGATCTAGTCACAGGTTTAGACGAGAAAGAATTCTTACTTCGACCTATGGTTACTCAAAAGGCAGATTTGTCCTTGACTGAACTCCCTCTCTAAATAACTTTTCTTTTTTGATAGAAATAAAAACTTAATATAATAGAGAAAATAAGTAAAACTAAAACTTTTAATAAAACCTGATATAATAAATAAATAAAACTAAAAACTCCTATTGCAATAAAAGCGTCCATACCAGTTTATTAGTGCAGTAACGGGTTAATACCACATAGCAGTTGCGCGCAACCTTTTTGCTTAACTCGAAATTTCAAGATGGTCTCTTTTTGTGCTAATGGATGTCCTTTAATAGAAACAAGACTACAAGATGGCACTCAGAAAATACCGAAAGGCTCTACGCTACTTAGATATCTGCTGGGAGAAAGACGGGATCGATGAAGGTGATGTCTATTTTCTTTTGCTCTACATGGTATCATCTTTCACTTATTAAGTAGTATGAATCCTAACGCACCATGGTCGGTCTATGTATACTATGTTGTGGCTTTGCAGAGAAGACTTCAAGTTTGCGGAAGACAAAATCTCAGATATTCACAAATAGCTCTGTAAGCTTCATTCTTCACTCTTTGACTGAATCCATCAATTGTTGGGCACTATATTTACTTTCTAAATACCATGTTAAAAAATAACTTTATTCTTATCTTGTCCGTCAACTTGTAATTTGGACTGATGGTAGTCATCTTACATTTTTTTTTCTAATACTTGGTAAGTTATGTTGCTTTAGGCTTGTAAACTGAAACTAGGGGATCTTAAAGGTGCACTGTTGGACACAGAGTTTGCTATGCGTGATGGAGAAAACAATGTGAAAGCCTTGTTTCGCCAAGGCCAGGTTAGTATCTCTCCTTGGTAATAGTTTTTGATCCCTTGGATGCTGTCGGCTTTGGTGCGTACTTAGTCTGAGTTCATCATATGTCAAGGGAAAAAAATGTTTAGATGCATAACCATAGACCTTCCGTAGAAGCTACCTTTACGGGTTTGCTACTTGGGTTATGTTCTTTATGCTCTGCACTTTTGGTCCATTCAAGCACATTACGGTCCTAATGATTTCCAGTACTTTCTGCAGGCAAACATGGCACTTAATGATGTTGATGCTGCTGCTGAAAGCTTCAAGAAAGCTTTGCAATTGGAGCCAAATGATGGTTAGTGGTGAACCTTGATTTGGCTACAATCGTATCATTACCCTTTTTTTTGAACTTTTTGAATGCGAAATGGGATTGACTAGATCAAGGCAGCTTGTATCGTTATGTTGTTGATGTTGTTAATTTGTGGAACTTCTTGAGACTTTTTTTTTACGACTTCTGCAATATATTGTGTTTCAGGTGGTATAAAGAAAGAGCTTGCTGCTGCTATGAAAAAGGTTAGCAAATACAATCGAATTACTCCTGTCTTGTAGCATTACATATTTTACAAAACATATCTGTTTATGCAATAAAACTTGGTGAGCAGATCAATGATCGGCGCAATGAGGAGAGGAGGCGATACCGTAAGATGTTCCAATCAGACACCACTGGTACGTTGTGTCTGTCGGCTCTTTGGCATGCTTTTATTCTTTTCATGTCTTGAGATGGATATACCTGATGTTATCTGGGAATGCGCAATGCAGGTGCAGATAACCAGTGATAATTAAGAGCTTCAATTGTCTTTTTTGCCATTTCGTATTGAGATAGTGTTGCTTGGTTCAGGCTTTCTTGATTAGGATCTCTTTACCTAGGTATGGGTTTTCCACCTAATGAAAATTGCAGACGAATAATGAAACCGTAGCCCTTTATCGTAGGTGTCATGTTGATTTAACTAAATCTTCCTCGGGTTTCAACGGAAGCTGAGGAAGAATTCCAGCAAAACTCAAATTGTACAAAAATCCGAGGCTTGAACCAATTCTTGATTCTAATGAGGCTTTTCATACATAGGAAATTTAGACCCAGACTGATCAATTCCTTTTGTCTTTCTTACAGAATTTGGTATAAAATGTAGAATCTTGACTTGTTATGAAAATTTTATAAAGCCTGCTGTTCTTTTAGCACTTGTTGGCCATGAATTATATAAGGCCTGCTTCTATTCTTTTAGCATTCAGGTCATTTGGGTTAGGTTATTTCAGGTTCAAGTTAGACGAGTTTGGGCAAGACTGATAATTTGTTTTTTCTTTTATGTTAAATCGAATTCGAGTTGGAATAGCAGCTTGGATAATAATGAACATTTAAGACCTTATATAACTAATATAATCATACAAGGTGGAAAAGCAGCTTGCCTACTGCAAACGTTTCTTTATACACTTCTACATAAATATACCATAACAATGAAAACAGCTGCCACACAAAACGCAACACGAATGGTGCCCCCATTACATACATACATACATACATACATACATACATACATACGTACGTACATGCTACTCAATCACATCCACAGTCAGAAGTCTGAAACCACATTCCTCTTCTGTACAAAACCTAGTGTAGCCTTCTTCACACATGATTCATATTTACAGCTATTTCAGTAACGGCAAGGGGAAGGGCATAAACGTGTTACCGATCATAGAAACTAAGTTCCCTCCTGTAAATGTTCAACAGTTGCTACCTGCCTCACACGTTGCATAAGTTGCCTTCTGCGATAGATGCCGATCAAACGCAGGATGAGTACCAGAGTAATGGCAGAAAAATCAAACACTCTTCCGATTCCAACGCCCCCTGCAAACATCATATCCTAATGTAACAATAATCATCAAATCGTCTCCTACGGATGATAAGTGTCTCAATTTTAAAAGAGGATACCTGTTGGAAGGAAATCAAAAGGTGTGGCTTTGTAGATGATACTTAACAGCATCTGCAAACGTGACAGATAGAAGAAAAGAGTTTTAAAAAGCAGTAAAAACAGTCATGAAGCTTGTTTTAGTGACATGACGAACTCATTCAACGTAAATACACATGATGCCTCTTTCAACCGATACATTTACAGAAGAAAAAGAAATTTCTGGTAAATATTGAATCAGCTTAACTGCAAAAAGGCGCATCTCGGCAATATATGTGTCATTTGCATCAGGATCCATCAATCCTTGGAATATTTTCTTCATGAAGAATGGTAACTGACGTAGTTTCTGCTAAGAAGAGAAGGAAAAAAAATGTTTGTGGCCTGCTTGCAACTGAACAAAACATTCACATAATTTGGCGAAAAATAAACAACAAAATCACTTTGCAAACTCAACCTATTAAAGGCTAAAGACTAGCAGAAATACCTGAATGTATCCGAGCGCACCTCCTACAAAGAGAAGGTTATACCTCTGTACGCTTTTAAGTACCTGAGTAACTTCTTGGTCCTGTTGTTGTTGCAGCGATGCCTCAGGCATCAAGTTAACAATCTTGCAAGCACACATGGGGCACTTGCATGGCATAGATGCTGATGAATAGTTCCAGAATTGCAAAATGCAACTGCCTGCCAACACCAGAAAGGAGTGGGGACAAGTTGAAAGAACCGATTTGAGGAAAGTTGATTCAAGATCATATATGTATGCCGTTCCCTGTTCGGGAGTATTTATGAACAAATAACTCAACCCGTTACTCCAAAAGCAAGTCCGAGTTCGCTATAGCAATAACTATGTCAAATGAACAAGCTTTTGGTAGAAAAATGACAGCAATGTCAAACACAGAACGCAGCAGCAACTCAGTTAAATACAAACAGCGCAAACGCCAAACTCTGACACCTCCCCTTCCTCCTATGATCCGTAAGTTGAGGTAAATTTCTAGCATCTAATCATGTTCACATGATTGGATGTCAATCCCATTAAGTTACACGGACTCGAATGTATCTGACACCAGCATGGTTAGAAGTTTTAAAAATTTTCCGTGTATTTGAAAGATCTTGGAGGCCAATGGTCATATCTTTATATCCATATGTCTAAAAATGTGTCGAACGCGGATGCTTCAAGAAGAAATGAAGAGTCCAAGCAAGAGAACCAATATATATAAAGAAAAGGAAACAATCCTCGCTGAAAATGCTCGTACATTGTAACTTATACGAGAAAGAAATATGCACGCAAAGATCCCATAAAAAGCGTCCACCTTCTCTATAATTCTTTAAAAAAGTTATTTTTTTTTTAAAAAAAAAAGAAAAAGAGAAAGCAATGAGGCAAAGGAAACTTGTTTCCTAGTAGCACAGATTCTTTTCTTCAAGCAATGTACCACCTTATTCATGCCGCAAACAGGACATTAGCCCATAAATAATATGACAGCAAATTTAATATTCGAGCTCGAAATTTTAAGATCACATAATGTCTATACTATGTATGTATTTTCTCCGAATTTTATCTTGGTTTAAGTCTTCCCATGCATGTCATGTCCGGTGATTATTAGTTTGGAAGCTGATCTTGGTTATCAAAAAAAATTTGTTTGAGAATGGTTTCCTACAGATAGCTTTCTATGAAGTCAAGATGTTAAGTAATACGATAAGAACTCTGATGGAAACATATATATATATATATATATATATATATATTCACGAATCTTTATTCATGCTTGCAACTAAAATTTGAACGTCATTTGCTAATTTCATGGCACAAACCCTGTTTCCGTAGAAAATTTTCTCAAGGACCAAACCTAAGACATGTAACATCCAAATAAAAAGAAGGAAATAAAAGAATTACCACAATACCAATGGCCACAATTGGACCGACAAGGAACGGTGAAAGAACCAAAGCAAATTGGGCAGCAATCATCATCGGGAGGGGTTTCGGTAAACCTCTTATTCCCTCTAGATTCCTCAACGTTTCTTTCTTTTACCTCTGTTTCCATTATCCTCTCTTTTCTTTCTTTCTTTCTTTCGTTTTTATTTTTCTTTCCGCTTTCAAAATGTATTGCGCAAGATATTTTCCATCACTTTCTCAGGAAAATGCGGCGTGCTAAATGTAAGGAGTGTAAAAATGTAAAATGCGTGCCCCACCATAGATATATTCCCGAGTTTCCGCTTAGAATCGCGTAATAACTGTTTTGGCCTTTTGGTAGCCAATGCCAAATCTTCTCTTTCTTTTCCATTATTTTTTAGTATTTGCATAATTTAATCCTTTGGTGGATTTTTTACATAAATTTTGGCGACTACTTATTTGAGAAAGATTCTGATATGGTCGATTAATGACGCTTTGATAAGCAAGGTTGATACAAGCTAAGATGTGAAAATTGAACACTGGAAACTTTTATATGTGAAGACATTTGGGTGCCTAAAAGTGGTCTTAGGCAAAGGAATTGCTTACTTACATTATGAGCTCTGAAAACTGAAATAAAAGATTCTAAGCAACCATAAATCATGTTTATAACTGAAATGAATATTCACATATCATGAGAAATGAAAATGACTACTAATTTTCATTTTAATGGCCCGAGCCATGTAAATTTCATTGATTTCTGTTAAAGTGGACTGAATTATGGTTTAATGATAAATTTCATTGAAAATTAAAATAAAATACAAAATTGTACTAAAATTGATAATGATTTGATATGAAATCTTCTAATAAACTAAATTAATAAAACAAATCTCTAGTAGCTTAGTGAATTAGTTAGGATACAATTGACATGTTAATAGGGGACTTATCTTACTTTTGGTAGGAGATACGATTTCGACCATGGTTTAGCCTTCGGGCATAGTACTTTTTTTATTACTACTTTAGTACTTCTGCTACTAGCACAGCACTTCTGTGCTTCTGTTATTGGCACTTTGGTGCGATACTGCTTTTTATCTTCGGACATTAACGCTACAATGTTCCTATTACTATGGTGTGTTGATTGGTTAGTCCTGAGTATTCAACCTTTGTCTCTAAGTCTACTCAAGCCGTAATTAATTACAAACTGATTAATAAGATGGACCATGAACATAAAAAAATGAGTACCAATGATGGTACATAATAAAAAAGCTAATAAGCTATATGAATTGTAAATAACCGAATGGAAATATAAGCCACTAAGAAAGTGGTGTAAATGAACGACTTAACAAATTGTGGTATGATTGAAAGCCTTAATGCGTTATTAAAGTGAGTTAATAACTGTGTAAGATCTTAGGATGAAAACTGAAATTGAAAGGTAAAATTCATAAATGAATCAAATTTCAAAACTAGAATATATGCATAATAAAAATGCTTAATAAATCGTCAAGATATAAGTTGAGGCTTAATTTGAAAATTCACATGAAATGGTTAAATTAATAACAATGTGGCTTAAATAAAATTAAAAACGATGATTCATCTAAAAGACTCAAGGTTATTAAAGACTTACGATAAAATTTGATTATCCTTATTACTTATTGAGCTTTTTAGCTCACGCGTTAGTTGTTTAAAATGCGTAGGTACAGACTTGTCGAGAAGTTACTATGATAGCTAGGGAGTATCGCATCACCCGATGATCCTATAAGGTTGTTATTTTTAAATGTTAAAGTGAAATTTGTATTATATTAGTGGCATGTATACTAAGTCTCGTGATGAATATAAAGATTGTAATGTGAATGACATGTACTTAGGGCATCAACGCGTATAAAAATGTTTATTTCATATGTCAAATAGTGCTTGAAACTTGGGTCATAATGTAATGGTTGAAGGCATCATAAATTAGTTAAAGTTCAAGCATGTGCAAAATTGTAAATAGTTTCAATACCGCTTCAGCCGCAGCCTAACGGAATTAATATTAACTACATTAATGCTTGAGCAGTGGCTTGAGCCGCCTAAGCAACTCCTTGGCGGAAAAAAGAACTAATAACTCCAATACCACCTAGGTGGGAGCTATTGACGCTTGGTTGGCAACTTAACGTACTTTTACTTTTTTTTGGTTTTACTTATTTTTTTATAAATTCTTTAAGGGTTTGAGTAACCTTTAACAAGTTAAGTACATTCATATATTTTACAAATTACCTAGTTTCTTTGTTTTAATTGGCACTATAAGGTTTTTTTTGCTTTATTTTGAAAGCATAAAACTCATTTTGAATAGAATTTAAATAATTTTTTTATTATTTTATAGAAAAAATGTTTTATCATTTATTTTCTTAAATAAAGTATTGGTTTTGCTTCGAAAATAACCTGTTAGCGTCTCACATATGTATCGACCATCGGAACGGGCGAGGGACGTTTCAACTTTAGTCTAATGTGAAATTAGATACATAAACTTTAATTTGGTGCAATTATATACATGAAACTTAAATTGTGGTTCATATATATACATGAAATTTTAATTTTGATTCAACTATACATATTTAAATAAATAGAAACATACATATGTTTTCATAGTCGGATTAATATAATTGTTTGTATGCAATATATCAACATAAAATTGTACCAATTCGATAATGTTATTAGTAATTTGTGAAAATGGAATCAAATCAAAATGTCATGTATAAAATCATACAAAATCAAAGTTCACGTATGACACTGCATATTGAATCAAAATTAATATATAATTTTGATATTTATCAATAAATATTTAAATATTAAACTTCTGAATAATATGACATTCTTCAAAACTGATAGAAACCAACTATATACAATTTAATTTTTATATAATTTAATATCAAAATAAAAAGCATCTAAAATTGATGTATATTAAAATAAATATTACTTGTTTATTTTTTAAAGAGTGTATATTTGATTTTTTATATGTTGTAATATATAATATTAAAAAAATAATATCATATTATAAAATTAAAAGAAAGGATTGACATGTGAAAGTAATGTTTACTTCACGTATAGTGAATATGGCTACAGATTCAATGGCAGCTTGATTTGAGAATTTATAATGTTTCCCCAAAATAATTGAGATGAAGATTCTACAAGACACTGTTGGTGTCCGATATAATTCCTGTTATGACTAAATGTATTTAACTTCTTTATCTACCAAATTTTTTTTTTTTTTAAAAAGGAGACGGTTTGAGTTTAATCAAGTCTAGATAGTTGGAGCCTTAGCTTAACTTATGTAGACCCAATCTTTTGTTTAAAATCTTTTAAATATTAAATCGACTTTTGAATTTAAACATATAATCAAATATATACAATAATTTTTATATATGTTAAAGTAAATATTAAATAATTATTATATGGTTTACCCGCAAAATCACATTGCGTGATTTACGATAACGAACTTTTCTAATATTAGATTATTGCCAAACATGTAAATAAGTTGAAAAACAGGAAAAAGATATGGGGAAAATAAAATAAAATAAAAATAGGTAAAAACTAGTTGTTAGTCCTTATACTTGAAGGATGTTTGAGATTTAGTCCCTAATTTAAAATTTAATAATAAATTTAAAATTTAATTCATCTCAATTTAATCAATTTAAAAATCCTAGTTTAGTTGTTGGCATAGTTTCTTTTTTTTTTCTTTCAAAATTTTCCATCAATACATCCATGCAAATCATACTAACTTCTAAAGTAATATATTATGGAATTAGGATGAGTGTGGATGAGCGGTGCATTTATTTGTAGTTAGTGTAAAAACAGTTGTGGTGATGAGATTAGATACTGTAGTGTGAGATAAAAAGTAAGCTAAACGCACCGTACCGTACCCCACCACCCATTAAATTTTTTTAAACAATTTTTCTAATATTTAATTTGGCACCTAAATTCAAGTCCATATAAATGATTTTTTTTAAAAAAAAATTATCTCTCATGTTTCTGTTATAGAAAAATAATGACCAAATATGTTTTCATTATTGAAAACAAAATTTTATTTCTATTTATCAAATATATTTTTTAATTTTTAAAAATAAAAAATGAAAATAGAAAATATTTTCAAAAGTCAAAAGGAGCCTTAATTTTTACTTTTTCAAGTATAAAAAACGAAAATCTTAAATTTTATGGAAATACAAGGACCAACTGTGTATTTTGACCAATCAAAATTTTCTTTTAAGATAAAGGAGAAAGTAACCATAAAGAAATGTGAATGACTTTTGAGAAAATGTCAAAGTAAACCTCTAAATTTCCTTTGTTTTTCAGTTTCTAAAAACTGTTGCCTACCAACGTTTGAAAAGGTTATTAATTTGGCAGTTTCACACTCTTCCTTTCCCTATAAATTCCCTGTCTGCTCATCCTCCAATTGCATCAAACAAACACCCAAGTTTTCATACACTTTCTTTTTGGTCTTTAAAACTTGACTGTTTTTCCAAAAATGGGTTTCACATTTGCTCATCAAGGACTTGTTTTGGTGCTTGTTGCTGCTTCCATGGTGGGAGTAAGCTTAGCAAACAAGGAATGGGGGAGCTTGGGTTCCCATCCTCATCCTCATCATCCCCACAACCATACCATTGCCCCCAAAAGAATCATAGTTGGGGGATCCCAAAACTGGCATTTTGGTGTCAACTACACCGATTGGTCACTCAAAAATGGTCCCTTCTACGTCAATGATACTCTAGGTAACTAAGACAATCCCAAACTTTCTTATTTCTCAAGTGTTTTTGGTTAAATTTTGATATCGTTCCCTCTGCTATACTCAAATTTTATCTTTAGTCTTTATATTTTAATTTTACATAATTTGGTCATCTATTTCCATAATATTAGTAGATAGTTCAAACAGTACGGTTAACTAATTCAAATAAGATGCTAACATGGACTATAAAATACAGGGACTTTTCTAAATTTGAGCATAGCCGGGACCAAAATCATAATTTGACCTTTTTCTAAATTTTTGACAGTTTTTTTTTTTGTAGTGTTGGGAGGGATATTTAAAAAAAATAACATAGAATATTTAAACTAATTAATGATATTATAAAAATAGATGGATCAAATTCTAAATTTGAGGGACCAAAACTACAATTTAACCCCTTTTTTCTTTACTAGCATTGCTCAATGTTTGTAATTTTTGAGCAGTATTCAAATATGATCCACCAAGCAACACCACATTTCCTCACAGCGTCTACTTGCTACCCCACTTAAAGAGCTTCCTCAACTGCGACTTAAGAAAAGCTAAGATGATTGCCAACCCAACTCAGGGAAGTGGTAATGGGTTCGAGTTCGTGTTGAAAAAGTGGAAGCCCTACTATTTTGCTTGCGGAGAACGTAATGGCTTCCATTGCAAGGTTGGCCTCATGAAATTCGACGTAGTATCGCCGCTCCGTCGCCGCCATTGATGGATCACTTAAGCCTTCAGGGAAGATGCAGTGCCTGTGTTTTTTTTTTTTCACTACCATTTTTGTTCACGACAACGTGTTGAATGTTGAGCCTCTTTTTTTTTTTTTTTTTTTAATTGTTCAATAAGTTACAGGTTTCGGACCTTAGGGTTCAATTCTGGCCATGTTATTTTGTCTTTTTGCAGTAATTTGTGTTTCTTTTTTACAAAGAAATACCATGTTTTGTGTTTTGTTAACATCTTGTTTTGGTTTCAATTTATTTCGTTTGGGATGTTTCATTTGTGTCTTGCAACATTCTTGACTTCACCCCATGTATGAGCTAACATTGATCCAAACGCTTGGAATTGGGTCTAATCGAAAATGTCAAGACCATCTACACTTATTTTGAGCAATGGTTAGAGCTTTCATCAAGTCTGTAGATAATACAGACTCAAACTCTTCCTCCTTTATTATTGTATTGATAAAAGAATGTTTAAAATGACTTGCAAATTGTGAGTTTAAGTGGATTAAGGCACCTAATGTCGAGTATAAATATAAACAACTTAAGATTTGGGGTTAAGAGTAAATTATAAAATGAGCTTATATTGAGAAGTTAGTTCATCTATTTTAATTTTTCAAAATTTGATTCTTGTACTTTACAAGAATTGAACAATTAGTCTAATTAGATGACATTAACCTTGCCATTAATCGTGACATAGAAATTAACAATTCAATAATTTATACGTAAGAAATTAACAAAATTTAACTATTTAAATTCATATATTTATCAACAATCTAATTAACTTTTTCGATTTTTATAAAGTGAAAAGTACAAATATTGAGAAATTAAAGTAAAAGAAAGTCAATACTAAAATCCAATGAGAGTCAAAATTAAGATATTTCAAAAAAGAAAATAGATTATAAAATATATTGGTATTTGTCTAATAATAAAGTTATACTATAATCAAAAGTACTTGTTTTTTGGGTCAAATATAATAAAGAAGTACTTAAACCATGAGGTAGAGAATGTTGAGATTCGCCCAACTTCTTTAATGCCCACCTAAAAGCCAAAAGCCATTCAATAAAAAAATCAACTGGATTGACGGATGAAATTGATTGAATCAGAAATTTTCAAGATTATTTTAATTTAATGAGAATTAATATAATAAGGTTATCTTTATCTGAATATATTATCTCAGTCTGAACAATAATATATTCGGATAGTAAAATGGTTGAGGATACTTATGGTCATACACCTTAAAAAAATTTATTTTTAGTAATAAAATTATTTAGCACATTATTGAATATGGTGCAATATCTTATTATTTGATTTATTTCGTTAGGATGTAAGATTATATTTGGTTCATTTGGTTGGAATGTAACAATCGTCCTTGTATTATATATTAGATTATATTTTGGTCCCTCTATCGGAAAAATAAGCAAAACAGTTCTTATATATTAGATGAATAAAAATAGTCCGCCTGTTAAAATTGTGCTTTCAAATGTTTATTTTGGTGTTTTTGTATAAGTTATAATAATAAAGTTAACTCTTAACCTTTACATCTTTATGCAATTTGCCCCTACTCTTTTTATTTGAAGCAAATTGTTCTTCACATCTTTCATTTATAATGTGACACTGTTTTATCTAATATATTATGTTAGAAATTATACTTAAATAAATTACAAAAATTTTTAAAGTAAGTTAAAACATAAAAATTAGTGTAACATTTTTGAGGTTTGGGATTAGTATCAACCAAATATATTTGTACATGAAAATATCTATTTATCAATATTCTTAATATTTTCTTAAAAAAATCAATATTCTTAAAAATTCTCAATTGTACACAATTGAGTTTTTATCGCTTGATTCGCCTATGATTCAACTATATCAATAATTGAAGCATATATCAGTTGTATTTATATATAATAAACGTGTGCGTACCTTTGACTCGGTTACATTTTGTAGTAAACCCATCGTTAATCAGCTTTAATTTTATAGAGTGTGAATCGCATTTATCAAAAAGTTGAAGGAGGACCAAAATAGGCTCGGCGTCATGACGAGTAAGTAGGGCTTGTCGAGACAACGCGATATAAAGCCCAAGCAAATGTAACATTTGTTGGAAAATTTGGACATCACATATATAATAAGGATAATTACATGTTATTATCTACTATCATGATAGGTTAGCCCAAATTAAAAGTGATCTAATTTGGTTAAGAATTCTATTGGGCTTTTAATTATTAAATAAAGTATGGGATAAATATGTGTAGATACTCTTCTAATCAAATTCTAATTAATGATGGGCTAATTAGAATTTGATTAGAACTAATATACTAAGTGTCGAAACCATTTTTTGAAAAAAAAAAAGGGAATCGAACTTGGGTTTTGAAAATGAATAAAAAAACGGGAGTCGCCACCGACCTTTATTAGGTGTGATCGGATCACCTTTGTTTTAATAAAACATTTCAGTTTACTAAAACGGGGTTTTTGGTCTACGAACATTCGAGAAAATAGGTTCGGTAGTCGGTTACGTGTGAGGAAGGATTAGCACCCTCGCAACGCCCAAAATCGGTACCAAATTAATTAATCAGTGTCCTAATGTCGCAAAGCTTGAAAAGATTTTGAAATTTTATTCTATTTTTTTGTGATTCTAAACAACTTGATCGAATATCGAGTTTCCCTTGTTTCGAAGGAATAGAGTCTCACATCCAGCACGATTGGACACGATAATCTAAATCATTGAACTCAAGATTGTCTCCAAAATTCTCTAAGCACGCATTTTTGAATTTTTTGGAAATGATATTTGCTCATTCAGTCATTAAAAAAAAAAACACACCCAGCACGATTGGGCACGATCTTTTCAAACTTCCAAATACGCAAATATCACCTTATTCGAGAATAGAAACAAAATTTGAAAGAATATCCACTTGTTCGGTCAAACAAAAAGTCACACCCAGCACGATTGGGCACGAATTTTTGAATTCCCAAATTCACGAATATTACTTTTATGAAACCCCTTTTTTATGAATTTAATAAACAAAACGAAGTGTTAGATTGTGATTTCAAAATTGACGATCTACATAGAATGACAAAAACGAGACAACACATAATGAAAAATGCAGCAGTAAAAACAAAATTAAAGCAATAATATTAAAATAACAATAAAGAAATTTAAAACAACACAATACTAGTGATAATAGAGGTAGTAATAAATAAAATGATAATAATAGTAATAATAGTATAATAATAAGTAAAAAATAATAGTGATACCAAATATATATAACATAATAATATAGTAATAATAATAGTAATAGCAATTAGTATAGTAATAATAGTAAAGTAATAATAAAAATATGTACAATATAATAATAACAATAATAATAATAATAATAATAATGATAATAAACACAATAATAATAATAATAATGATGGTAATACGAAATATGTACAAAGTAAATATATAAATATAGTGATAATAATAATAATGGAAATAATAATAATAATAATAATACTAATAATAATATAATAATAATACGGACATGTACAATGTGTAAATATACATATAGTAATGATAACGAGATAATAATACTAATGCAAAGTATATACAACGTAATAATATAGTGATAATAATTAATAATAATTAGTATAGTAATAATAGTAAGGTAATAATAATACAAAATATGGACAATATAATAATATTAATAACAACAGTAAACATAATAATATTAACAATGATGATAATACGAAACAATAACATAAGTGTAGTAGTAATAATAATGATAATATGAAGAAAAAGGACTAAATTAAAAGGTGAATGAAACTTAAGATCTAAATTTAAAACAAATAAAATGAAGGGTTTGATTGGACGCGCGCGAAAGTAAAGGGGACTATTCAGGAAATTATCCCAAGAGTCCATGTGCCACGTTTTGCGCAGGACTAATTTGAAACAGGAGAGAATTCATTGGGGCAATTTTAAAAATAGCAAAAACTGAATTTTAAAGGAAGTAAAACACGAAAGGACTTTTAGCGCAATTATACCATCGCAGAAAAACACGCGGACCCTGACTCGGGTCGGATCATGCGTGCGGGTTGGGGCCAAAACGGCGTCGTTTTGGCGCCTTGGCACCCAACCTCAAAACGACGCCGTTTCACTTTATTATAAAATCGGATTTTCTTTTTTTTTTTTCATTTGTGCAGTTCATTTTAAAAAAAAAAAGGGCTTCCCCTCTCCTTTTCTCTCTGTCTCTCCGCAGGGGAGGGCCTTCGATGGGGGATTCCGTCCGGCGCCGTCGCCGGCCACCGCACGCGGTGGCCGGAATTCGCGAAAGGTAGACCTTTTTCCCCTTTTTTATTCTTGTTATTTTTTTTATAAAAACGTACGTATATGTATATATATGTGTAGTCGATTGAGTAATATATAAAAAGGGAAAATCGAAACAACGAATAATAAAAAAGGGAAAACGCGAAATCACCTCCTTTTTCTGCTCAAACCTCTATCTTTTCGTATTTAAATCTATTCTTTGTTTTTTTTTCTTTTGTATTCTCTTGATTGAAAAAAAAAATCCCTTGGTTACATCGTTTTTCCTGTTTTTATAACCGAAATAAAATACAATAGATCTCCTTATTTTTGCTATTGTTGTCTATTCCTTTTTTGTCTCTTCTGCTTTTTGGCTCCTTTTCTTATGTGTTTGCAGGTTTTAGTGGAGCAGTTAGAGGAGGCATGAGTCGCGCCAGTGGTGGTGGGAGACAGAAGGTCGTGGGGTGGTGGTTGAGTGGCTGAGTGGGGGGCTATGCGGCGCTAGGGTTTTCAGAAACCCTAGCTTTTTCTGAAAAATTGTAATGTTTTGGGCCTTTGATTCGGGTCAAAATTGGGTTAGGGGATTTGGGCTTGGTTTTGTGATTGGGCCCTGGGTTAATGAACCCGGGCCAAAATTGGTGATTACAGCTGCCCCTTTTTGCTCATTGTCGTGAAACGATAATAGAGCAAAGACAATAGAAGAACCAATTTTGCCCGGTCTTGGCCAAGCCTTGACTTGTTGGTCCTCGTCTTCTTCAAACAGCTTCAAACTCCACTGTAACTTGTTACTTTGATCCACTTCACCGTTTCGTTATATCTTCAGGGAGATAACATTTCAGGGCTTCGATGTGACTAGTGCCTCGATCGGCTTCGATGTGATTTCAGGGCTTTGATCTTCTCCACTGGGACTTCTAGGAAATAAATCTAAACTTTTCAAACTGCTTCCTTGCTATCTTCGGGGAGGCTTCGATCTTCAGTCTACTCCAATGCTACTTCCGAGAGATATGACCTGTAGCTTCATTTTGCTCTTGCTCAATCTTCTTTGTCCACTGGAACTTCAGGGTAATAAATCTGAAATTTGCAGCTTGCTCAAAGCGACTTCAGTATTTCGTCTGTAAGTACCTCCACATGTGACCCGAGGCTCAACCCCGCTCTCGTAATAATGAGTTTTTTTTTAAGACAGAAAGTGAAGAGCAGACATTGAAAATACCTCGGCGGAGTAATACGATTTGATTCTTGAAAATAGAAATTGAAGAACAGAAATTGAAAACAGAAATTGAAACGCCTCAGCGTGCGACCTGAGGAGTTGATTCAAACAGAAATCGAACAAGGGAAATTAAAAATG
Source organism: Gossypium australe (assembly GCA_005393395.2). Taxonomy (NCBI): domain Eukaryota; kingdom Viridiplantae; phylum Streptophyta; class Magnoliopsida; order Malvales; family Malvaceae; genus Gossypium; species Gossypium australe. The sequence goes on along the minus strand of CM016618.1, from coordinate 92,117,547 downwards.
CCTCAGCGTGTGACCTGAGGATCTGATTTTTTGCAAACCGAAATTGAAAAACAGAAATTGAAATGCCTCAGCGTGCGACCTGAGGAGTTGATTCAAACAGAAATTGAAAAACAGAAATTGAAATGCCTCAGCGTGTGACCTGAGGATCTGATTTTTTGTAAACCGAAATTGAAAAATAGAAATTGAAATGCCTCAGCGTGCGACCTGAGGAGTTGATTCAAATAGAAATTGAAAAACAGAAATTGAAATGCCTCAGCGTGCGACCTGAGGATCTGATTTTTGCAAATAGAAATTGAAGAACAGAAACTAAAATGCCCCAGTGTGCGACCTGAGGGTTGATTCAAATAGAAATTGAAAAACAGAAATTGAAATGCCTCAGCGTGCGACCTGAAGAGTTGATTCGAACAGAAATTAAAAAAACAGAAATTAAAAATGCCTCAGCGTGCAACCTGAGGATCTGATTTTTGCAAATAGAAATTGAAGAACAGAAACTAAAATGCCTCAGCGTGCGACCTGAGGGGTTGATTCAAATAAATTAAAAAACAGAAATTGAAATGCCTCAGCGTGCGACCTGAGGAGTTGATGTTTACGAACAGAAATTGAAAGACAGAAATTAGAAATGCCTCAGCGTGCGACCTGAGGAGTTTATTTTTGCAAACAGAAATTGAAAGACAGAAATTAAAAACACCTCGGCGTGCGACCTGAGGAGTTGATTTTGGAAAACGTATCATCTGGTGGTATTCGGATGCCTCCTTTCTCCTTGGTTCGGTGCAGTTATTGTCAAAACTTCTTGCTTTACTGGTGTACCTGTATGTGTGGTGCGTGATGATGTCATGATATGCATGTGTTTGTCTTAAATGCCTACATGATTATGCCATGTGTCTTGGGCTTGTTTGTCATGTGTCTCTTCTTGTTACAACTCTCATGATGACCTGCATTCACTGCTTCGACTCTTGACTTTCCTCAGGCCTTGTACCCGTCCTCCAGTTCTACGAGTAATCTGTGTTCCTCGTATATCCTTTTTTTTGCCCCCTCTTGAACTTTGTCCTTGCTTTGAGGCTCTCGTACTTACCCAATTCTCATCCAGGTAATGCTCAATATTCTTTTCGTTTAGAGCGTGTAATTTCACTACTTATCTCTAAAATAGAATGCATGAAGATGGCAAAGTAGGCGGGAAAGGGATATCTCATATCTATATTTATTTCAAAAGCGACAAGCAAAGACAATTGACAAGAAATAACTCGATCAAGAAAGCATTATAAAAGGAAAACAAGTTCAGTTGTCGTAAGTGCTCTAGATATCCGACGTATGAACTTCTCCATGTTTCTTCATCCTGAATCTTTTCGAGCAAGATTTTTCGTGTAGAAGATTCTTGAGCTTTAGAGTCCGCTTCAATACTATAATCTCGCCGTTTGACTCCTTGTTCAAACCATTCCTGCTTTTTCGGACCAAATTTGCTTCCTTAGGATGCCCTTTCGGGTTTTCATCCTAAGCCTTCTCTGTTTATCAGGATACCTTTTTCGGTTTTTTTTTAAGCGTAATATTTCTTCACGGCATCTGAGTTCACCGGATTTGGTAACTCCTTCCCATCCATTTCAGTGAGAATCAAAGCTCCACCTGAGAAAGCTCTCTTTACGACGTATGGTCCTTCCCAACTCGGTGCCCATTTTCCTCGGAAGTCTTTTTGTATTGGGAGAATCTTTTTCAGGACGAGTTCTCCTTCGCGAAATTCTCTTGGACGCACCTTTCTGTCATGGGCGGCAATCATTCTTTTCTGGTACATTTGTCCATGACAGATTGCTTTTAGGCGTTTTTCTTCAATCAGGTTCAATTGGTCATATCGAGCTCGAACCCATTCCGATTCTTCTAGTTTTGACTCCATTAAGACTCGCAGGGAAGGGATCTCAACTTCAATGGGTAGCACAGCTTCCATTCCATAGACCAAAGAGAAAGGAGTTGCCCCCGTGGAGGTCCGTACACATGTGCGATACGCATATAGAGCAAATGGTAGCTTCTCGTGCCAGTCCTTATACGTCTCAGTCATCTTCCCAATAATTTTCTTGATATTTTTGTTAGCGGCTTCTACCGCCCCGTTCATCTTTGGACGATAGGGTGAGGAGTTATGATGCTTTATTCGAAATTGCTCGCACACTTCCTTCATCATCTTGTTGTTCAGGTTCAGGGCATTATCTGAGATGATTCTCTCAGGCAAACTATATCGACATATGATCTCCCTTTTTAAGAACTTGCAAACTGCGGTCTTTGTCACATTGGCAAACGAAGCAGCTTCTACCCATTTTGTGAAGTAATCTATGACCACAAAAATGAATCGATGTCCATTAGAAGCTTTTGGGGAAATTGGCCCTATAACATCCATCCCCCACATAGAAAAAGGCCACGGAGAAGTCATGACGTGAAGGGGCGAAGGTGCTGCATGAATTTTATCGCCATAAACTTGACATTTGTGACACTTTCGTGCTTAACTAATGTAGTCGCTTTCCATTGTCAACCAGTAATAACCGAGCCTCATAATCTGCCTGGCCATAGTGAGGCCATTGGCATGTGTTCCACAAACTCCTTCATGGACCTCTTCGAGTATCTTTCTGGCTTCAACAGTATCCACACATCTCAAGAGCATTTGATCTTTCCCCCTTTTGTATAGGATGTCCCTATCGAGAACAAATCCTGCTGCCAATCTTCTGATCGTTCTTTTGTCATTCTCGTTTGCTTGCTCGGTGTATCTTTGATTCTTAACATATTCTAAGATATCATGGAACCATGGTTGTCCATCCGCCTCATTTTCAATGCTAAAACAATGTGCAGGGGCCTCATATATGCTCATCTGGAGAGGCATTATTTCTGTTTCTCGGTTTGCTTTGAACATTGAAGCCAAGGTGGCCAGGGCATCAGCCAATTGATTTTCTTCCCGTGGGAAGTAATTAAAAGTCACTTCTTTGAATTCTTCAACCAATTCCGCAACAAGATCGTGATATTTGACCAACTTCGAGTCTCTTACTTCCCAATCTCCACGGATTTGGTAAATCACCAGTGCCGAGTCCCCGGAGACTGCCAAGACCTTGACGTTCTGTTCGATAGCTGCGCGAAGTCCCATGATGCAAGCCTCATATTCCGCTATGTTGTTGGTACAGAAGAAATTTAATCTGGCAGTAAAGGGGTAATGATTCCCTTCTGGTGACACTAAAACTGCTCCAATCCCATGCCCCAATGCATTTGACGCACCATCAAAACTCATCTTCCATGATTTCTCTTTCGATGATTCACATTCTTTTTTCGTAATGCATATCAAGTCTTCGTCTGGGAAGTCAAATCTCAATGGTTCGTATTCCTCTATTGTTCGAGTTGCTAAGAAATCAGCTATTGCACTCCCTTTAATCGATTTCTGGCTCACGTATACGATGTCATACTCTGATAGTAGGATCTGCCATCATGCCATTCTTCCTGTATTTTATTGGGTTTAGCTTTGAAATCAACCACGTCGTATGATACAGCACATATTGTCTAAGCCTCTGAGTTGCCCAGACCAGAGCACAACAGAATTTTTCGATTGACGGATACCTTGCTTCATACTCCGTGAATTTCTTACTGAGATAATAGATTGCCTGTTCCTTTTTTTGGACTCATCATGTTGCCCCAGGACGCAACCCATGGAGTTTTCGAACACAGTCAGATATAGTATTAGCGGTCTTCCAAGAGTTGGTGGTACTGGCACCGGGGGACTAGACAAATACCGCTTTATCTTGTCAAAAGCCTCTTGACATTCCCTGTTCCATTCTCCAGGATTGTGTTTTCGAAGGAGTCGAAAAATAGGATCACACTGCTTGGTGAGTTGAGCAATGAATCGAGCGATGTAGTTCAGCCTTCCTAGAAATCCTCTGACTTCCTTTTGTGTGCGCGGGGGCGGTAGCTCTTGTATGGCCTTTATTTTATCCGGATCAACCTCGATGCCTTTCTTGCTAACGATGAACCCCAGCAATTTTCCAGAGGTAGCCCCAAAGGTACATTTGGCTGGGTTAAGCTTTAGTTGGAATTTCCTCAGTCTTTCAAACAACTTCCGGAGGTTCTCCACATGCTCTCTTTCCCCTCAAGATTTGGTGATCATATCGTCGACATAGACTTCTATTTCCTTGTGCATCATGTCATGAAACAATGTTACCATGGCTCTCTGGTATGTTGCCCCGGCATTCTTTAGTCCGAACGGCATCACTTTGTAGCAGAATGTCCCCCACATTGTCGTGAATGTAGTTTTCTCCATATCTTCAGGAGCCATCTTGATTTGATTGTAGCCCGAAAATCCATCCATGAAGGAGAAAAATGAATGCTTTGCCGTGTTATCTACCAATGTATCGATGTGTGGCAACGGGAAATTATCTTTAGGGCTTGCTCGATTCAAATCACGGTAATCCACGCACATCCGCACTTTGCCATCTTTCTTCGGTACTGGGACTATATTAGCCACCCATTCCGGATATCTAGAGATTTGTAGGAAGCCAGCATCAAATTGTTTCTTTACTTCTTCCTTTATCTTTAAGAGCATTTCAGGCCTCATCTGCCTTAACTTCTGTTGGATAGGCTTGCATTCTGGTTTCAATGGGAGTCTATGGACCACTATATCTTCGTTCAAACCTGGCATATCTTGATACGACCATGCGAACACGTCTTTGTATTCATGAAGCAAGGCGATCAGATCATTTTTGGTATCTTCAGACATGGAGGTCCCAACTTTTACCTCTTGCCTCTTTTCTTCGTTTCCTAAATTCACTGTCTCGACAGATTCTCGATAGGGCAGAATCTGTTTATCCTCTTGTTCTACCATTCTCAGTAAGTCTGGGGAAGAGACATAATCTTCAGCATCTTCTTCAGCCTCGAATTCTCCCACACAAATGGCTTTCTCGAAGTCAATTTTAGGACTTGTAACAGGATTGTTCGCGTCGATGATATCTAGGCACCTGAAAAGTAGATGGAAAAGAAACTATAGAGGGACATCAAGGTACCGGATCCTATAAACGTGATACGATGATACGGGATATATAGGGACAGGTTATAAAAAAAGAAATGAATATGGAGCCGATGAGAATGGAAAGACCATGACAAAATGCATCTTTATTCATGTTTCATTTAAAAGCTAAATAGACAACGCAAACTCTCATAATAGATTCCCCTACAGCTTAGGGGCATACAAAGGTCAGTACTGAGCATTACTTTGGAGGAGACTTGGAAATTACGAGAAGATCCACGGCAGTCCAATTGTTCGGAGTGAATCCAGGGGGCAAGGGCGTATCGCTGAGACATCTTCCACTGCATTATTCCCTTTGCTAATGACATTTATGCTGAAGTCCTGCAGGCCCCTTTCTATCCATGACATCACGCTTCGTGGATCATCTCTTCCCGGGTATGTAATTCCTGCCGATGTAAACGTTTTCAACAAAGGTGGATACGTTATGGGCTCCCATTCCAATTCTCGACCTGAGGCTCTCGCAATCCTCCTTTCTTGCTCTTTCTGTAACTGTTTCCTTCTTTGCCACTCGCAGGGCTTGAATCCTAAACCCCATCGAGCCTTATGGTGTATTGGTTTTAGTGCTCTGGCCATTCCTTGCTGGTATTTTCCCAACCCTTTCCTCGCTTGGGCTCCTTTCCCCACAGTCAGCTTGATTCCCATCTTGGTGTTCCTTGACAGCTTGGGCATGGGGGCTTTGCTTCCTTCAGCGATAAAAGTAGCATTGATGAATTCGAAGGAACGGAAGGAACACTCTACTGCGTCTTTGTTCACCTCGATGTAGGGTGCATCAGTAGAGATGGACGCAACGATGTCTTCCTCACTAGCGACCGTGATCAAGCGATTATCCATGATAAACTTGATCTTTTGATGGAGAGACGAAGGGACTGCCCCGGCGGAATGGATCCAAGGCCTTCCTAAAAGGCAGTTATATGAAGGCGCGATATCTATGACCTGGAATTCAATATTGTATGTACATGGGCCCACTTCTAGAGGGACCTCAATCCTTCCCATGACCTCTTGTCGTGTCCCATCAAACGCTTTTACCGTGGAATGACAATGCCTTAGGTAAGACATATCAACTGGCATCCTGAAAAGCGTGGCCAACGGCATGACATTGAGCGCAGACCCGTTGTTGATAAGAACACTTGGTACTATGTAACCTTTACAATAGGTTGTAATATATAATGCTTTGATAGAGCCTCTACCGTTCGGTGGTATTTCATCATCGCTGAAAGAGATGAAATTATCCGCGTTTAAGTTGTTTGCCCATCTATCAAGCTTTTCAACGGGTACGTTGCTCGGCACATATGCTTGGTTTAACACTCTTAATAAAGCGTTTCAGTGTGGTTCTGAGTTTAACAGTAGAGATAACACTGAGATCTTTGCCGGTCGCTTGTTCAATTGCTCCACGATGTTATACTCGCTGTGCTTGATAAACCTTAAAAATTCATGCGCTTCGTCCTTATTCACGGGTCTTTTAATCCCCTGTTCGGATGGGATTTCAGTCTCGACTACCGCCTCATGCATTGGTGCTTTTCCTTTTTGACTCGAGTCGATGCCTTTCTTTTTTGGTTCAACCATCTCGGGAGAATAGCACCTCCCGCTGCGGGTAAAATGTCCTACCTCGCTAACATCACCAGTCGTAGCTTCGGGCATAGTAATGCTTGTCGTAACCATTTTTTGACAAAACGGAAATCGAACTTGGGTTTGGAAAATGAATAAAACGGGAGTAGCCACCGACCTTTTATTAGGTGTGATAGGATCACCTTTGTTTTAATAAAACATTTCGGTTTACTAAAACAGGGTTTATGGTCTACGAACATTTGAGAAAATAGGTTCGGGAGTCGGTTACGTGCGAGGAAGGATTAGCACCCTCGCAACGCCCGAAAATCGGTACCAAATTGATTAATTGATGTCCCAATGTCGAAAGTTTAACAAAATTAAAAATGAATTTAGAAATTTGGGTCTTTTTGGAAACGTTTGAGTCTTCTTAGAATATTAAGATTTCCTTGTTTCGAAGGGACCAAATATCACATCCAATACGTAGGACACGATAATTTCAATCCTCAAATCCAAGGTCGTCTCTTAATCCCTAAGACTCATTTATTAAAATAACAAAAGGTTATTCGATTATTTGGTCAAGCAGGAGAACCGAAACCCAACACATAGGGCACGGTCCCTCGAATTTCCAAACACGGAATATTGCCTTATTTTTGAAAAAATTTTTAGTTTTTAGGGTGAAATTGATGAAAAACTATGTTTTAAAGAAACGTTATTTGAAAATCGGAATAGGGTCATGCGATGAATAATGATGATACAACACAAATTATGTACAAAATACTATTATAGATATAGTAACGATAGTAATGATAAAGCTAGTATATACAAATAATAATGCAATAACGATAATAATAGTAATTAGTAGTAATAGAAAAATATAATATAGTAATAATAATAATAATAATAATAATAATAATAATAATAATGGTAATAATAACAATAATAATAATACGCGATGTATATATATAAAATAATAATATAAGTATAGTAGTAATAATGATAATAATTATAGTACTAATAATATTTAATGATAATAGTAATGATATGGAGTATGCACAATGGAATAATATAAATATAATAGATATAATAACAATAATAATAGTAGGTATAAAATATGTACAAAAAAAATAATAATATAAGTATAGCAATAATATACAATATATGTACAAAGTAATAATAAAAATATGGTAGTCATAATAATAATGCACAATCATATAATAAATAATAATAATTACAAAAATACTAAAGAGGGGTCGAATTGAATCAAAACGAAAGTTTGGGGTTAATTTAAAATGAAATGAAAGGGGAGAAGGGTTTATTCGCGAAGCACGCGTAACCTAGAGGGTTTAAAACAGAAATAATCCCTCCTACTGGAACGGTGCGCATGAAGGGGGGACTCAAATTGAAGTCATGGAAGATATTCGGGCCAAAATCGAGCAAATAAAAACTTGATTGTATACCCATAAAAAGGAGGAGGGGCCAAACGCGCAATTAGCCCCTCCAAACAAAAACACGCGGGTCTTGCTTCAGGTCGGGTCGGGTCGCGCCAAACGGTGCCGTTTTGAATAATTTTGGGGCAGGTGCTAAACGCATCGTTTTGCTTGGGTATTTAAAGCAAAATTTTTTTGTTTTGCTTCATTTCTTCTCTGTTTTTTAAAAAAAAAACTTGACTCTCTTTTCTTTTCTCTGCAGGCCTGATCTGGGGAGGGAGTCGCCCGTCGCGCCTGTCGTTCTTCGTCGCTCCGGCCACCACGCGTGGTGGCCGGAAGGGGTAAGGTTTTCTCCTTTCTTCCCTTTTTTATTTATTATATTAATATATATATATATATATATATATACATATAGATTTTAATTAAGTAAAAAAAAGTGAAACGACGAGTAGAAGAAAAGAAAAGGAAAATACCGAATACTCTTGGTTCCAGATCTTGTTTTTTTGTTGTTTTTTATTGTTTTCGGATGAAAGATTCTTTGTATTTCTCTTTGAAAATCAATCCCCCCTGTTACAGTTTGTTTTCCAGGCTTTATAGCCGATAAAAAAATAAAATAAAATAAAAAAGAAATCCAATACAGTCTGTCTTCCACTTGGTTAGCTCTTTTTCTGTTGTGGATCCATTGCTTGTTTGCAGGTGCACTAGCGGAGTGGCGATGGTGGGGGGCAAATGGTCGTGGTGCTTGTGGCGCTGGTGGACGAGTGGACAAACGGCGCTGGTAGGGCCAGCAGCCAGGGAGTTACGGCGCTAGGGTTTTCCTGAAACCCTAGCCTTCCCAAAACTTTAACCCTTCTGGGCCTTTTGGGCCGCCTATAGATCGGGCCTCTTTATTTATTTTATTTGGTTTATTTTGGGTCTGGGCTTAATGGGTTTAGCTGGATTATTTTGTAATTGGTTTTGTGTATTGGGTTTATGGACTGTAATTTTGGACATTTCCTTATTTATTTATTTATTTTTTGCTGAATTTGGATTGTGAATGGGCCCACGGGCAAAATTGGTTTTTACAGCTGCCCCTCTTTGCTCATTGTCCTGAAACGATAATAGGGCAAAGACAATAGAAGAACCAATTTTGCTCGGTCTTGGCCAAGCCTTGACTTATTGGTCCTCGTCTTCTTTAAACAGCTTCAAACTCCACTGTAACTCGTTGCTTTTGATCCGCTTCACTGTTTCGTTATATCTTCAGGGAGATAACATTTCCTATTCCATTGCTTCTTCAAGGGCATAGTAGCTAGTGCCTTGATTGGCTTCGATGTGATTTCAGGGCTTTGATCTTCTCCACCGGGACTTTGAGGAACTGCCTTTTTCAAACTACTTCCTTGCTATTTTCGGGGACTTCGATCTTCATTCTATTCCACTGCTACTTCTGAGAGATGCAGCCCATAGCTTTGTCTTGCTCTCGTTCAATCCTCTTTGTCCACTGGAACTTCTTTGTCAAATTTGCTCAACACGACTTCGGTCTTCCTTCTCATGAGTTTTTTTTTTTTTGAAATTTGTCAAACAGAAATTGAAAATACTTCGACCTCTCGTAATGAACTAATCTTTGCAAGCAGAAATTGAAGATAAAAGAGAAATTGAAAATACCTCAGTGTGTGACCTGATGCATCAACTCATCTCTCGCAGTATGAGTTGATATATTTTGAACAGAAATGAAAAGACACCTCAGGGTGTGACACAAGGCTTAACTCACCTCTCTCTCAATATGAGTTGATATTTTGAAAAGAAATTAAAAGACACCTCAGGATGTGACCCGAGGCTCAACTCACCTCTCTCTGAATATGAGTTGATATTTTGAAGAGAAATTAAAAGACACCTCAGGGTGTGACCTGAGGCTCAACTCACCTCTCTCTGAATATAAGTTGATATTTTGAAAAGAAATTAAAAGACACCTCAGGGTGTGACCCAAGGCTCAACTCACCTCTCTCTGAATATGAGTTGATATTTTGAAAGAAATTAAAAGACACCTCAGGGTGTGACCCGAGGCCCAACTCACCTCTCTCTGAATATGAGTTGATATTTTGAAAAGAAATTAAAAGTCACCTCAGGGTGTGACCCAAGGCTCAACTCACCTCTCTCTAAATATGAGTTGATATTTTGAAAGAAATTAAAAGACACCTCAGAGTGTGACCCGAGGCTCAACTCACCTCTCTCTGAATATGAGTTGATATTTTGGAAAGAAATTAAAAGACACCTCGGGGTATGACCCGAGGCTCAACTCACCTCTCTCTGAATATGAGTTGATATTTTGGAAAGAAATTAAAAGACACCTCGGGGTATGACCCGAGGCTCAACTCACCTCTCTCTGAATATGAGTTGATGTTTTAAAAGGAAATTAAAAGACACCTCAGGATGTGACCCGAGGCTCAACTCACCTCTCTCTCAATATGAGTTGATATTTGCAACCGGAATCTCAAAATATATCATCTGGTGGAACTCGGATGTATTCTTTCTCTTTGGTTTGGCGCAACCATCGTCAAGACTTCTTGCTTTACTAGCGTACCTGTATGTGTCATGCGTGGTGATGCCATGACATGCATGTGTTTGTCTTAAATGCCTACATGATTATGCCATGTGTCTTGGGCTTGTTTGTCATGTATCTCTTCTTGTCACGACTCTCATGATGACCTGCATTCACTGCTTCGACTCTTGACTTTCCTCAGGCTTGATACCCGCCCTCAGGTTCTACGAGTAATTCGTGTTTCTCGTTTTTTTTTTTGGCCCCATGTTGAACTTTATCCTTGCTTTGAAGCTCCCGTATCTACCCAATTCTCCTCCAGGTAATGCTCCATATTCTTTTCGTTTAGAGTGTGTAATTTTACTATTTATCTCCAAAATGAAACATAAGAAAAATGCATGAAAATGGCAAAGTAGGCATGAAAGGTGTTCCTCGTATCTATATTTATTTCAAAAGCAGCAAGAAGATTGACAAGGAATGACTCGATTAAGAAAGCGTTATGAAAGGAAAACAAGTTCAGTTGTAGTAAGTGCTCTAGATATCCGACGTATGAATTTTTCCATGTTTCTTCATCCTGAATCTTTTCGAGCAAGATTTTTCGTGTAGAAGATTCTTGAGCTTCGGAGTCCGCTTCAATACTATGATCTCCCCGTTTGACTCTTTGTTCAACACATTCCTGCCTTTCCGGACCAAATTTGCTTCCTTAGGATGCCCTTTCGGGTTTTCATCCTAAGCCTCCTCTGTTTATCAGGACGCCTTTTTTCGTTTTTTTATTTTTTTTAGGCGTAATATTTCTTCACGGCACCTGAGTTCACCGGATTTGGTAACTCCTTTCCATCCATTTCAGTGAGGATCAAAGCTCCTCCTGAGAAAGCTCTCTTTACGACATATGGTCCTTCCCAATTCGGTGCCCATTTTCCTCGAAAGTCCTTTTGTATAGGGAGAATCTTCCTCAGCACGAGTTCTTCTTCGCGAAATTTCCTTGGCCGCGCTTTCTTGTCATGGGCTGCGATCATTCTCCTTTGGTACATCTGTTTTTTCTTCAATCAGATTCAGTTGGTCATATCGAGCCTGAATCCATTCAGATTCTTCTAGTTTTGACTCCATTAAGATTCGCAGGGAGGGGATCTCAACCTCAATGGGCAGTACAGCTTCCATTCCATAGACCAAAGAGAAAGGAGTTGCCCCCGTAGAGGTTCGCACACACGTGCGATGTGCATATAGGGCAAATGGTAGCTTCTCGTGCCAGTCTTTATACGTCTCAGTCATTTTCCCAATGATCTTCTTGATATTCTTGTTAGCGGCTTCTACTGCTCCGTTCATCTTTGGACGATAGGGTGAGGAATTATGATGCTTTATTTGAAACTGCTCGCACACTTCCTTCATCATTTTGTTGTTCAGATTTAAAGCATTATCTGAAATAATTCTCTCTGGCAAACCGTATCGGCATATGATCTCCTTTTTTAAGAATCTGCACATTGCTGTCCTTGTCACATTAGTAAACGAAGCGGCCTCTATCCATTTTGTGAAGTAGTCTATGACTACAAAAATGAATCGATGTCCATTAGAAGCTTTCGGGGAGATTGGCCCTATAACATCCATGCCCCACATAGAGAAGGGCCACGGGGAGGTCATGACATGAAGGGGTGAAGGTGCTGCATGAATTTTATCGCCATAAACTTGACATTTGTGACACTTTCGTGCGTAACTAATGCAATCGCTTTCCATTGTCAACCAGTAATAACCGAGCCTCATAATTTGCCTGGCCATAGTGAAGCCATTGGCGTGCGTTCCACAAACTCCTTCATGGACCTCTTCGAGTATCTTTCTGGCTTCAACAGTATCCACACATCTCAGGAGGACTTGATCTTTTCCTCTTTTGTACAGGATGTCCCTATCGAGAACGAATCCCGCTGCCAATTTCCTGATTGTTCTTTTATCGTTCTCATTTGCTTGCTCGGGATATTTTTGATTCTTGATATATTCTAAGATATCATGGAACCATGGCTGTCCATCTTCCTCCTTCTCAATGCTAAAACAATGCGCAGGGGCATCGTATATGCTCATCTGGAGAGGCATTATTTCTGTTTCTCGGTTTGCTTTGAACATTGAAGCCAAGGTGGCCAGGGCGTCAGCCAACTGGTTTTCTTCCCGTGGGAAATAATTAAAAGTCACTTCTTCAAATTCTTCGACCAATTCAACAACCAGATCGCGATATTTAACCAACTTTGAGTCTCTTACTTCCCAATCTCTACGGATTTGGTAAATCACCAATGCCGAGTCCCCGGAGACTGCCAAGACCTTGACATTCTGCTCAATAGCCGCGCGAAGTCCCATGATGCAAACCTCATATTCTGCTATATTGTTGGTACAGAAGAAATTTAATCTGGCAGTAAAGGGGTAATGATACCCTTCTGGTGACACTAAGACTGCTCCAATCCCGTGCCCCAATGCATTTGACGCGCCATCAAAACTCATCTTCCATGATTTCTCTTTCGACGATTCACATTCTTCTTCCGTAACGCATATCAAGTCTTCGTCTGGGAAGTCAAATTTCAAGGGCTCGTATTCTTCTGTTGTTCGAGTTGCTAAAAAATCAGCTATTGCACTCCCTTTAATCGATTTCTGGCTCACATATACGATGTAATATTCTGATGTAGGATCTGCCATCGTGCCATTCTTCCTGAGAGTGCAGGCGATTCCATCATGTATTTTATTGGGTCCAGCTTTGAAATCAACCATGTCGTGTGATACAGCACATATTGTCTAAGCCTCCGAGTTGCCCAGACCAGAGCACAACAGAATTTTTCGATTGGCGGATACATTGCTTCATACTGCGTGAATTTCTTACTGAGATAATAGATCGCCTGTTCCCTTTTTCCGGACTCATCATGTTGCCCCAAGACGCAACCCATTGAGTTTTCGAACACAGTCAGATATAGTATTAGTGGCCTTCCGGGAGTTGGTGGTACTAGCACCGGAGGACTAGATAAATACTACTTTATCTTGTCGAAAGCCTCTTGGCATTCCTCGTCCCATTCTCCAGAATTGTGTTTTCGAAGGAGTCGAAACATTGGATCACACTGCTTGGTGAGTTGAGCAATGAATCGAGCGATGTAATTCAGTCTCCCTAGAAATCCTCTGACTTCCTTTTGTGTGCGCGGGGGCGGTAGTTCTTGTATGGCCTTTGTTTTATCCGGATCAACCTCGATACCTTTCTCGCTAACGATGAATCCCAATAATTTTCCCGAGGTAGCCCCAAATGTACATTTAGCAGGATTAAGCTTTAGTTGGAATTTTCTCAGTCTTTCGAACAACTTTCGGAGGTTTTCAACATGCTCTCTTTCCTCTCGAGATTTGGCGATCATATCGTCAACATAGACTTCTATTTCCTTATGCATCATGTCGTGGAATAGTGTCACCATGGCTCTTTGATATGTTGCCCCGGCGTTCTTTAGTCCGAATGGCATCACTTTGTAGCAGAATGTTCCCCACATCGTCGTGAACGTAGTTTTTTCCATATCCTCGGGAGCCATCTTGATTTGATTGTAACCCGAAAATCCATCCATGAAGGAGAAAAATGAATTCTTTGCCGTGTTATCTACCAATGTATCGATGTGTGGCAATGGGAAATTATCTTTAGGGCTTGCTCGATTCAAATCACGGTAATCTACACACATTCGTACTTTGCCGTCTTTCTTCAGTACCGGGACTATATTAGCCACCCATTCTGGATATCTAGAGATTTGCAGGAATCCAGCATCAAATTGTTTCTTTACTTCTTCCTTTATCTTCAAGAGCATTTCAGGCCTCATCCGCCTTAACTTCTGTTGGATAGGCTTGCATTCCGGTTTCAATGGGAGTCTATGGATCGCTATATCTTCGTTCAAACTTGGCATATCTTGATACGACCAGGCGAACACGTCTTTGTACTCATGAAGCAAGGTGATTAGATCATGTTTGGTGTCTTCAGACATGGAGGTCCCGACTTTTACCTCTTGCCTCTTGTTTTCATCTCCTAAATTCACTGTCTCGACCGATTCTTGATAGGGCAGAATCTGTTTATCCTCTTGTTCTACCATTTTCAGTAGGTCTGGGGAAGAGGCATAATCTTCGGCAGCTTCTTCAGCCTCGAATTCTCCCACACAAATAGCTTTCTCGAAGTCGATTTTAGGACTTGTAACAGGATTGTTCGCGTCGTTGATATCTGAGCACCTGAAAAGTAAACGAAAAAGAAAACTATAGAGGTACATCAAGGTATCGGATCCTATGAACGTGATATGATGATATGGGGTAAAGAAGGAAATAAATATGGAACCGATGAGAATGAAAAGAACACAACAAAATGCATCTTTATTCATGTTTCATTTAAAAGCTAGATAGACAAAATGAAATATCATAACAGATTCCCATACAGCTTAGGGGCATACAAAAAGCCAATATTGAGCATTACTTTGGAGGAGGCTTGGAAATCACGAGAAGGTCCACAGCAGTCTAATTGTTAGGAGTGAATCCCGGGGGGCAAGGGCGTATCGCTGAGACGCCTCCCATTGCATTATTCTCTTTGCTAATGACATTTATGCTGAAGCTCTGTAGACCCTTTTCTACCCATGACACCATGCTTTGAGGACCATCTCCTCCCAGGAATATAATCCCAGCCGAGGTAAATGTTTTCGACAAAGGCGGATATGTTATGGGCTCCCACTCCAATTCCCGACCTGTGACTCTTGCGATCCTCCTTTCTTGCTCTCTTTGTAACCGTTTCTTGCTTTGCTGCACGTCGGGTTTAAATTCTAAGCCGTATCGAGCCTTATGGGGTACTGGTTTTAGCGCTCTAGCCATCCCTTGCTGGTATTTCCCCAAGCCTTTCCTTGCTCGGGCTCCTTTTCCGACCGTTAGTTTGATTCCCATCCTGGTATTCCTTGACAACTTGGGCATGGGGGCTTTACTTCCTTCAGCGACAAAAGTAGCATTGATGAATTCAAAGGAGCGGAAGGAACATTCTACTGCATCTTTGTTCACTTCGATGTAGGGTGCATCAGTGGAGACAGACGCGACGATGTCTTCCTCACCAGCGACTGTGATCAAGTGATCATCCATGACAAACTTCATTTTCTGGTGGAGAGATGAAGGGACTGCCCCAGCAGAATGGATCCAAGGTCTCCCTAAGAGGCAATTGTATGAAGGCGAGATATCCATAACTTGGAATTCTATGTTGTATGTACACGGGCCCACATCCAGAGGAATTTCAATCTTCCCCATGACCTCTCATCGTGTCCCATCGAATGCTCTTACTGTAGAATGACAAGGCCTTAGATAAGACATATCTATTGGCATTCTAGATAGTGTGGATAAAGGCATGACATTAAGCGCAGACCCGTTATCAATGAGCACACTCGGCACTATGTAACCCTTACAATAGGTAGTGATGTGCAATGCTTTGATAGAGCCTCTACCGTTCGGCGGTATTTCATCATCACTAAAGAGATAAAATTATCCGCGTTTAAGTTGTTTGCCCATCTATCAAGCTTTTCAATGGGTACGTTGCTCGGCACATATGCTTGGTTTAACACTCTTAATAAAGTGTTTCGGTGTGGTTCTGAGCTTAACAGTAGAGATAACACTGAGATCTTTGCCGGTTGCTTGTTCAATTGCTCCACGATATTATACTCGCTATGTTTGATAAACCTTAGAAATTCATGCGCTTCGTCCTCGTTCACCTGTTCGGATGGGATTTCAGTCTCGACTACCGCCTCACGCATTGGTGCTTTTCCTTTTTGGCTTGAGTCGATGCCTTTCTTTTTTGGTTCGAACACCTCGGGAGAATAGCACCTCCCGCTGCGGGTAAAATGTCCTACCTCGCTAACACTTCCATTCGTAGCTTCTGGCAGGGTAATGTTGACATCGTATTCCCAAGGCACTGCTTTGTCCTCTTTGTAAGGGAACGGAGTTGGCACCTTAATTATCATCTTTGGTTTTACCTCCTCCCTCTTTGCTTCATAATAGATTACCAAGGGTCGGTCAACACTATAAGGGGGACTTGATGATTGGCCCTCGGAAGCATATACATCCTTTTCGTCGAACCCTTCCTTCTTACTACAAATCGCAACCTCCTTATTATCCGCCATACCTTGAAGCAGTTCTTTAAACTCATCGTAAGATTGGATGTGGTGTCCTTCCATGCCGTGAAAAACGCAAAAACTTTGACTTTCCACGATTTCCTTCTTGAACCTTCTGGCAAGCAAACCCTTTTCAGTCATTATCTCTCATATTTTCCCCAAAGGTGTTCTTAGCTCGGAGACGCGACTTTTGGCTCGCCACCTATTTTCCTGTGCTACCATACTTATGTTCCCTACGAGATGGTTAGGGAGTGGATTCCCAGCCAAATTAGTGACCCCATCAAATCGTAGAATGCCCGCATCAATTAGACTCTGAACCTTTCTTTTAAAGGCTAGGCAATTATCCGTAGAATGCCCCCGGTTTCCAGCATGGTACATGCAGCTAGCATTAGGATCGTACCATTTAGGGTAGGGAGGTTTCAAAGGTGCTATGTAATGTGGTGCTATTAATTGTTTCTCCAGCAACTTTGGGCACAGTTCTCCGTATGTCATGGGAATAGGGGCAAACTGAGGCTTTTCGGGGTTGGGTCTCGTTGGCCTCGGTTCACTTTTGGGTTGGCTCGGAGCGGTCATGGTATTTGGTGAGAATATGGTGAGTGGTCTTTGGGCATCGGCGGTATAGACGGGATAAAGAGGAGGGGTTTGATAATAGAGGTTCTGAGGAGGAAAATAGAGGTTTGGAGGTGGGCGGAATTGAGGCCGAGGTTGGATAGGGTATGGATTAGGAGTGTAGTGATTCTCGGTCCCTACCATATGGGTTTCGGGCTCCTTCTTCTTTAATGGCCTTTTAGAGCTTTCAGACCCTTCCATCCTCCCATTCTTGATGCCTTTTTCGATGAGCTCTCCAGATATTACGACATCCGCGAAATCCTTTGTGGCATTCCCCACCAGCTTGTCATAGAATGGCGCTTTTAAAGTGTTGATAAAAAGGACTGTGATCTCCGTTTTGGTTAGTGGAGGTTCCACTTGAACCGAGACATTTCTCCACCTTTGAGCATATTGCCTAAAGGTCTCAGATGGCTTCTTTTCCATCATCTGCAATGTTAGGCGATCAGGCGCTATGTCAGAGACGTGCTTATATTGCTCACAGAATGCTGCCGCTAAGTCATCCCATGATTGGATCCTTTCTCTACCTAGCTGATTGTACCACCGGAGGGCCGACCCGATCAAACTTTCTTGAAAGCTGTGTATCAGCAGCTTGTCTTCATCTTCATGACCAGCCATTTTTCTGCAAAACATGGTGAGATGCGCCTTTGGACACCTTGTTCCATCATATTTTTCAAAGTTTGGTGCTTTGAATTTCGGAGGCAAGACCAGACCGGGAACCAAACTAAGCTTTTTGGCACTCATTACGGAAGAGACTCTAGTTCTTTCTATCGCCCTGAGTCTTTCTTCCAAATCTTTGTACTTGTCCTGAGCATCCCGTTCCTTCATTTTTAACTTGGCTAGCTCTATAGGGTCATCCAAATCCGGGACAATAGGGTCAGTTGGGTTAGTTCCATGACTTGGTGCGAATACTCCTTGCCCTAGATGGGCAGGTGGAGGTACAGGTGGGTGTTCTAAGCCTGTAAATTCCTTTTGAGGCCAGACTCCATGGGGTGGAGTAAATCCTGGGGGATGGTCTTCATTTTCTTCCCCGGTACTAGTTGTTGGGTCTTTTCCTTTATTTGTTATCCCCTTCATCATTTGAGTCATTTGGGCCATCATATCCCGTTGAGCCTCTATCATCTGGTCTTTCAATTCTTGCTGAAACTTCTTCATCTGGTCTTGTATATCTTTCTGGAATTGTTCGTATCTTTGGTCCATTGCTTTTGCCTTACGACGAGTGTTGTAGTAGTGTATGATAGGTTGATTCTCGTCGGTTTCCAGGGTAACCTCTGTTACGATTTTAACCAATTAGGCTCCTTTTTGATGCAAATAATGTGATGTATGCCGATGGATGGAATGCAATGCAAATGCGTGGAATGAATGCAAGAAGAAAAAGGTGTTGACTTGATTCAATCCCATTAGATAAACTTTACTAGAAAACGAAATTCCTTTCATAGAACGGACGATTACATATACGACTTCGCCCTAATGCCTAAATCCTTAACTTTCCTAAGAAGCCAAGCTAAACTTTGGCCTTGCTTCGATCCTGACTCGTATATCAGACTTAACGTGTCAGCCCGAACTGCCAGGGTTTGCAAATGATCGGCCGCCTCTCGGATTTGAGCCACGGCTTCGCCCATTACGTAGTCTCTGTTTCTAATCTGTTCCTGGGAACGGTGGAGCTGCTCCTTCCAGTGTTCATTGTTCACTTCAAGGAGCTCAAACCGAATTTTGCTATCTTGTAATGCAGTCTCGAGCTCCTCTATCTTTCCTCTCATCTCCTCAATTTTGTTTTGACTAGCTCTTAATTCGACTACCGAGTTGCGACTACGGTTCAAAAGCAGTGACCTTTCTAATTCTGCTACTCGGGCGCGTAATTTCTCCTTTTCACTTTGGTTTTCTAACAGGCTCTTTTTCAAAGCATCTTCTCGTGCTCGAGCATCTTGAAATTTTTTCTCCCACTGATCGGCTCTGGACTTTTCTTCTTTAATTTCCTGTCGCCATTGTTCCGATGTCTTCCCCAAACCGGCAGTTCTAATGGACAAGCGTAGCTTCTTATAGTCCATCTTTAGGCTGTCC
Organism: Gossypium australe; assembly: GCA_005393395.2. NCBI lineage: Eukaryota > Viridiplantae > Streptophyta > Magnoliopsida > Malvales > Malvaceae > Gossypium > Gossypium australe. The sequence continues at coordinate 92,098,242 of CM016618.1, read as the reverse complement.
AAATCCTCTTCGGCCTTATTCTTGCCTTTTTTCAATTTTTCGGCCTCGAACTTATGGAGGTCAACATCTAACCCCAACTGCATCTTTTCCTCTTCTAGCTGCTCTATTCTTTTACCCAGTTCCCGGCTCTTTCTCTCGAAATCTTGCTTGATAATCTCTAATTCAGACGGGATTGCTTGCAGCTGCTCTTCTATTGGTCGAGCATTCCCTTGGGTTGGTCTTGGGACGTTGTCATTGACTCTTTTGGCCCACCATCGATCGTATTCAGACGTAATCATTGGCCTTATGGCGAGTCTCTTTATTTTCTGAGTTTGAGTCCATGCATCTGATATCTCACGAACTTTCTTCTTATAGTTATCGTCCTTGTACGAAAACTCACATTGGGCTAATCCATATGTCGCCGGTATAAATTGCCTCGATTGATACTGCCTCATTACTAGCAAAGGGGCGTACCCAACAGCTCCCCATATTCCGAGTAAAGGGACCCAGTCGAACTCTCCGCATCGATACAAGATTTCGTCAGGGATCATCCACGGAGTCTTCCATTCTACATCTTCCACTTGCAAATTTTGGAGGATCACTATCCATTTCTCTCCTGATAGGTTGTCTCGCCTTGGCGTATCCGCTAATTCCTGTAGAGGGGAGTAGTTTTCAAAAAAGATTTTGCATGAGACTTTTTCCATCTTCCAGAAATGGCAATGGAACCATGAAAGCAACAGTTGTGCACATCCCATGAATCTTCCTTCGCCCGCTCTTCGGCAAGCGTTCAATGATCTGAAGGTTTCGGCCAAAATTGCGGGGATAGGTGTGACTCCCTTGTCAAGTTTATCAAATAGGTCCGAAACCGCATCCTCTATGTGCCCTAATGCTTTGGGGAAGATGACCAAACCATAGATGCTTAGAGCGAAGACGTCGACCCTCTTTTTCTTATCAGGATGTGCCAAGATAAAGTCCCTCAAGTGTTTCCATGGAATGCACTTACAATCCCCCTTTTGTTTGATCCGGGCCGTAATCCATTGCTCACTCATTCCTGTGATGTTCATTAGCTTTTTTGAGAATGCCGACACATTAGCAAACCTTGAATATGCCTTATCAGTTTGAATTCTCGGGCATCGAAACAAAGCTGTGTACTCTTCTATAGTTGGAACCAAATCTACTTTTCCAAAAGTGAAGCAACTATAAGCGGGGTTCCAAAACTGAGTAATGGCTCGAAGTAGGTACTCGTCTACCTTGATATCCAGCAGATAGTGCAGATCACCGTAATTATGGTAGAACAGTTGTTTGTCCTCATTGCCCCAGGAATCCCATATTTCCTTTAATTCCCGCAGGTCATTTTGAGCCACACTGACGCGGGTGAAATCCCATAACTCCGATTCATGCCCCACTGTCAGGCTGTCTCCCTTTTCTTGCTGTGCTCTCTCGGACCACACTTGGACAGCCGCATTATCCTCCACTCTATCGAGAAACCCCTTTTCTATGTCAAGCTTTTCCATCTAGTAATCGAATGTGGATCAACATCCTTCGAATAATGAAATGCCATGCAATGAAAATGAAACACAACAAGTTAATACCAGGCACAAAAGGAACTTAAAACAAACAAGAAACAATCAAACTCGTATTTAAGGTAACAACTAGGGTTTGCAGCTTTATCTACAACGGGCTCTTAGGTCTCTCTATATGTGGTTTGGTTCTAAAGCAAGGGTACCCGAACCAACAGATTCCTCAATCCTCACCTATTATAGGCTCATACAGACCGAGTTCAGTTCAGGGGAATACATTTCCCTATGGCTGCACGGAGATAAAAACCTCACGAAGACATAGGTACGGATGTATCCCGAAAGTGATCCACTATCTTGCACGGAGGTAAAAACCTCACGAAAGAGTAGCTTCCCACTCCCACTTAAGGGTGTGACCGCAATGGTCATGCAATGCAATGCCAAAGTATTTTACGAGACTCGACACTATAGCACAAGCAAATGCGCCAAAGAGAAACACGATTTTTCAAAACATTTTGCTAAATTTTCAATCGAAGGGACAAAAATCAATCAATCTACGGCCTGACTCTCTTATTCCCCAGCGGAGTCGCCAAGCTGTCGTAACCATTTTTTGACAAAACGGAAATCGAACTTGGGTTTGGAAAATGAATAAAACGGGAGTCGCCACCGACCTTTTATTAGGTGTGATCGGATCACCTTTGTTTTAATAAAACATTTCGGTTTACTAAAATAGGGTTTATGGTCTACGAACATTTGAGAAAATAGGTTCGGGAGTCGGTTACGTGCGAGGAAGGATTAGCACCCTCGCAACGCCCGAAAATCGGTACCAAATTGATTAATTGATGTCCCAATGTCGAAAGTTTAACAAAATTAAAAATGAATTTAGAAATTTGGGTCTTTTTGGAAACGTTTGAGTCTTCTTAGAATATTAAGATTTCCTTGTTTCGAAGGGACCAAATATCACATCCAATACGTAGGACACGATAATTTCAATCCTCAAATCCAAGGTCGTCTCTTAATCCCTAAGACTTATTTATTAAAATAACAAAAGGTTATTCGATTATTTGGTCAAGCAAGAGAACCGAAACCCAACACATAGGGCACGGTCCCTCGAATTTCCAAACACGGAATATTGCCTTATTTTTGAAAAATTTTTTAGTTTTTAGGGTGAAATTGATGAAAAACTATGTTTTAAAGAAACGTTATTTGAAAATGGGAATAGGGTCATGCGATGAATAATGATGATACAACACAAATTATGTACAAAATACTATTATAGATATAGTAACGATAGTAATGATAAAGCTAGTATATACAAATAATAATGCAATAACGATAATAATAGTAATTAGTAGTAATAGAAAATATATAATATAGTAATAATAATAATAATAATAATAATAATAATAATAATAATAATAATAATAATAATAATGGTAATAATAACAATAATAATAATACGCGATGTATATATATAAAATAATAATATAAGTATAGTAGTAATAATGATAATAATTATAGTACTAATAATATTTAATGATAATAGTAATGATATGGAGTATGCACAATGGAATAATATAAATATAATAGATATAATAACAATAATAATAGTAGGTATAAAATATGTACAAAAAAAATAATAATAATATAAGTATAGCAATAATATACAATATATGTACAAAGTAATAATAAAAATATGGTAGTCATAATAATAATGCACAATCATATAAATAAATAATAATAATTACAAAAATACTAAAGAGGGGTCGAATTGAATCAAAACGAAAGCTTGGGGTTAATTTAAAATGAAATGAAAGGGGAGAAGGGTTTATTCGCGAAGCACGCGTAACCTAGAGGGTTTAAAACAGAAATAATCCCTCCTACTGGAACGGTGCGCATGAAGGGGGGACTCAAATTGAAGTCATGGAAGATATTCGGGCCAAAATCGAGCAAATAAAAACTTGATTGTATACCCATAAAAAGGAGGAGGGGCCAAACGCGCAATTAGCCCCTCCAAACAAAAACACGCGGGTCTTGCTTCGGGTCGGGTCGGGTCGCGCCAAACGGCGCCGTTTTGAATAATTTTGGGGCAGGTGCTAAACGCACCGTTTTGCTTGGGTATTTAAAGCAAAAATTTTTTGTTTTGCTTCATTTCTTCTCTGTTTTTAAAAAAAAAAAAACTTGACTCTCTTTTCTTTTCTCTGCAGGCCTGATCTGGGGAGGGAGTCGCCCGTCGCGCCTGTCGTTCTTCGTCGCTCCGGCCACCACGCGCGGTGGCCGGAAGGGGTAAGGTTTTCTCCTTTCTTCCCTTTTTTATTTATTATATATATATATATATATATATATATACATATAGATTTTAATTAAGTAAAAAAAAGTGAAACGACGAGTAGAAGAAAAGAAAAGGAAAATACCGAATACTCTTGGTTCCAGATCTTGTTTTTTTGTTGTTTGTTATTGTTTTCGGATGAAAGATTCTTTGTATTTCTCTTTGAAAATCAATCCCCCCTGTTACAGTTTGTTTTCCAGGCTTTATAGCCGATAAAAAAATAAAATAAAATAAAAAAGAAATCCAATACAGTCTGTCTTCCACTTGGTTGGCTCTTTTTCTGTTGTGGATCCATTGCTTGTTTGCAGGTGCACTAGCGGAGTGGCGATGGTGGGGGGCAGATGGTCGTGGTGCTTGTGGCGCTGGTGGACGAGTGGACAAACGGAGCTGGTAGGGCCAGCAGCCAGGGAGTTGCGGCGCTAGGGTTTTCCTGAAACCCTAGCCTTCCCAAAACTTTAACCCTTCTGGGCCTTTTGGGCCGCCTATAGATCGGGCCTCTTTATTTATTTTATTTGGTTTATTTTGGGTCTGGGCTTAATGGGTTTAGCTGGGTTATTTTGTAATTGGTTTTGTGTATTGGGTTTATGGACTGTAATTTTGGACATTTCCTTATTTATTTATTTATTTTTTGCTGAATTTGGATTGTGAATGGGCCCACGGGCAAAATTGGTTTTTACAATGCTGACATCATATTTTCACGGCACCGCCTTGCTGTCCTTGTAAGGGAAGGGAGAAGGTACTTTGATTATCATTTTTGGTTTCACGTCTTCCTTCTTTGCTTCGTAGTAGATTACCAAGGGACGGTCAGCACTATAAGGGGGACCTGATGATTGACCCTCGGAAGCACATATATCCTTTTCGTCGATCTCTTCCTTCTTATTACAGATCTCCACCTCCTTATTGTTCATCATACCTTGAAGTAATTCTTTGAATTTCTTACAAGATTGGATGTGATGTCCTTCTATGAAGTGAAAAACGCAGAAGCTTTGACCTTCCATGCTTTCCTCCTTGAAACTTCTGCCGAGCAAACCCTTTTCAGTCATTATTTCCCAGACTTTCCTCAAAGGTGTCCTTATCTCGGAGACACAACTTTTGGCTTACCACCTATCTTCTTGTGTCACCACACTCACGTTCCTTATGGGATGGTTAGGGAGCGAATTTCCAGCCACATTACCGGTGCCGTCAAATCATAAAATCCCCACATCGATAAGACCCTGAACCCTCCTTTTAAAAGCTATACAATTGTCCGTAGAATGCCCCTGGTTTCTTGCATGATACATGCAATTAGCATTAGGATAGTACCACTTTGGGTATGGAGGCTTCAAAGGTGCCATGTAATGCGGGGATATTAATTGTTTTTCCAACAATTTCGGGCACAGTTCTCCGTACGACACGGGAATAGGAGTGAATTGAGGTCTTTCAGGATTGGGTCTTGTTGGCCTCTGTTCTTTTTTAGGCTGACTTTGAGCGGGAGTGGTATTTAGCGGGGATGTGGTGAACGGTCTTTGGTTATCACTGGCATAGACGGGGTAAGGAGGGGGCATTTGATAGTAGAGGTTTTGAGGAGGAAAATAGAAATTTGGGGGTGGCCGAAATTGAGGTCGCAGTTGGATTGGGTATGGATTGGAAGCGTAGTGGTTTCCGGTCCCCACCATATGGGTTTCAGGCTCTTTCTTCTTTATAAGTGCTGACCTCTTTGAGCTCTCGGAACCTTCCATTCTCCCACTCTTGATGCCGTTTTCAATAAGTTCTCCAGATATTACGACATCTGCGAAGTCCTTTGTGGCATTTCCTACCAGCTTGTCATAGAATGGCGCTTTTAAAGTGTTGATAAAAAGAACTGTGATCTCAGTTTTGGTCAGTGGGGGTTCTACTTGAACCGAGACGTCCCTCCACCTTGGAGCATATTGTCTAAAGGTCTCTGATGGCTTCTTTTCCATCATCTGTAGCGTTAGTCGATCAGGTGCTATGTCGGAGACGTGCTTGTATTGCTCACAGAATGCTGAAGCTAAGTCATCCTATGATTGGATCCTCTCTCTGCCGAGCTGATTATACCACCCGAGGGCTGACCCGATCAAGCTATCTTGAAAGCAGTGTATCAACAACTTGTCTTCATCCACATAACCAGCCATTTTTCGACAAAACATGATAAGATGCGCCTTTGGACACCTTGTTCCATCATATTTTTCGAAGTCTGGCGCTTTAAATTTTGGAGGCAAGACCAGACCGGGAACCAAACTGAGCTTTTTGGCGCTCATTGCAAAAGAGACTCTAGTTCCCTCTATCGCCCTGAGTCTTTCTTCCAGATCCTTATACTTGTCCTGAGCATCCTGATCCTTCATTCTTAACTTAGCTAGTTCTATAGGATCATCCAAATCTGGGACAATAGGGTCAGCAGGGTTAGCTCCATGGTTTGATGCGAATACTGCTTGCCCTAGATGGGCAGGTGGTGGTACAGGTGGTTGTTCTGGGCCTGTAAATTCCCTTTGAGGCCAACCTCCATGAGGTGGAGTGTATCCTGGGGGATGGCCTTCGCTTTCTTCCCCGGTACTAGTTGTAGGGTCTTTTCCTTTGTTTGTTATCCCATTCATCATCAAAGTCATTTGGGCCATCATATTCCGTTGAGCCTCTATCATCTGGTCTTTCATTTCTTGCTGAAACTTCGTCATCTGCTCTTGCATCTCTTTCTGAAATTGTTCGTATCTTTGGTCCATCGCTTTTGCCTTACGACGAGTGTTGTAGTAATGTATAATAGGTTGGTTTTCGTCGGTTTCCAGGGTAACTTCTGTCACGATTTTAATCAATTAGACTCCTTTTGATACAAATGATGTGATGTATGCAAATGGATGAAATGTAATGCAAATGCGTGAAATGAATGCAAAAGGTGCCGATTCCCGTTCAATTTCTTATAGAAAGCTTATTTAAGAAACAAAATCCTTTACATAAAACAGAGTCATATATGCGACCTAGCCCTTATACCCAGAATTTTAATTTTCTCGAGGAGCGAGGCTAACTCTCGACCCCGGTCTGACTTTGATTCATACATTATACTTAATACATCGGCTTGGACCACTAAGGATTGTAGATGTTCAGCCACTTCTCGTATCTGCGTTACTACTTCACCCATGATGTAATCCCTTTCTCTGACCTGATTCTGAGATTGTTGGAACCGGAACTCACTATTTTCCAGTGCCATTTCGAGCTCTACTAACTTCCCTTTTAACTCTTCAATCTGGTTTAGGCTTGATTCTAGCTTCACCATAGAGTCGCGTCTTCGGCTAAATGTCTTTTCTTGTTCTGTTAATCGAGCTTTCAGTGTCGCATTCTCTCTTTGGCTCTCACTTGCAGTCTTCCTCAGAGCATCCCTTTGTGCTTGAACCTCTTGGAACTTTTTCCTCCACTGATCAACCTTGGCTTTCTCTTCTCGAATTTCTTGACGCTATTGTTCTGAAGTTTTACCTAACCCGGCAGTCCTCATTGATAGACGCAACTTTCTATAATCAGTTTTCAAGCTCTCCAAATCTTCTTCGGTCTTCCTTTTTCCTTTCTTCAATTTCTCAGCCTCTGAGTTTTGGACACCGATATCCAACATCAAATGCATCTTTTCTTCTTCTAGACGTTCTATCCTATTTTCCAACTCTGAATTTTTACTTTCAAAGTCTTGCTTCATAATCTCCACCTCGGAAGGGACTACTTGTAAGTATTTCTCTATTGGTTGAGTACTGTCGTGTGTCGGTTTAGGGACATTATCGTTTATTCTCCTACTCCGCCAGGCATTATATTCGATAGTTACCATCGGACCTACAGCAATTCTTTTCATTCGGCAAATTTGTTTCCAAGCATCAGCAATCTCCCGAACCTTCTTCTTAGAATTATTCCCTTTGTACGAAAATTCGAACTGAGCTAGGCCGTAAGTTGTCGGTATAAACTGTTTTGAATTGTATTGCCTTAGCACAAGCAAAGGAGCATACCCAATGGCTCCCCAAATTCGTAGCAGGGGAACCCAATCATAGCTTCCACAGCGGTAGAGAATTTCATCAGGAACAAACTAAGGAGCTCTCCATTCAATGTCCTTTTCTTGGAGATTTTGAAGGAGTGCGATCCAATTTGCTTCTGATATATCGTCTCTCTTGGGCATATCTGCCAACTCCTTTAATGGGGAATAATTTTCATAGTGAACTCGACAAGAAGCTCTATCTATCTTCCAAAAATGGCTATGGAACCAAACTACCAATAGTTGTGCACATCCCATGAATCTACCCTTGCCTGCTCTCCGGCACGCATTTAAAGATCTAAATGTTTCGGCAAGAATTGCTGGTATTGGCGTAACTCCTTTGTCAAAACGATCAAATAAGTCAACAACTACTTCATCCACATGCCTCAAAGCTCTTGGGAAAATTACCAGGCCGTAGATACTTAAGGCGAAGATGTCAACCTTCCTCTTAGCATCTGGATGTGCCACTATCAAGTCCCTTAAGTTCACCCACGGAATGCATTTCCCTTTGCCTTTTTGCTGAACATGCGCCATGACCCATTGTTCACTCATTCCAGTGATGCTCATCAGTTTCTTTACAAAAGTTGGTGCATTGCCGGCCCTAAAGTAGACTTTATCGACCTGAGCCCTTCGATTACGAAGTAAAGCCGTGTATTCTTCTATGGTAGGTACCAAGTCCACTTTCCCGAATGTGAAGCAGCTATATGCGGGATTCCAATATTGTGTTATGGCCCGAAACAAGTATTTATCCACTTTGATGTCAAGCAGATAGGGTAGATCGCCATAATTAAGGTAGAAAAGCTGCTTAGTCCCCTCATCCCAATGAGCCCACATATCTCTTAATTCTTGGAGCTCATTCTGTGTTATACTGATGCGAGTGAAGTCCCCCAACTCCGATGTATATTCCTTGGCTAGACTATCCCCTTTCTCGAGTTGTATCTTCTCTGACCATATACGCACGGCCGCGTTATCCTCTACTTTATCAAGGAATTCGTCCCCCATAACAAGCTTCTATCTTAGTAACCAAACGGAAATCGACACCTTTTAATGTGAAATGACATGCAAACATGGTCAAAATAAACAAGTTAGTTTTGAATAATAGCAGTCAAAACGAGTAAAAGGGCGTCAAACCACTATATGGGTAACCACTAAGATTTAGCATAGCTTTACTTACGGTGGGCCCTTAAGGTTCGCTATATGTGGCTTAGTTCTAAAAGAAGGTACCCGAACCAACAGATTCCTCAATCCTCACCCATTATAGGCTCATACGGATCGAGTTCAGTTTAGGGGAATACATTTCCCTATGGCCATGCGGAGGTGAAAACCTCACGAAACCATAGGTACGGATGTATTCCGGAAGCAGTCCCCTAGCCCATGCGGAGGTGAAAACCTCATGAAGGCATAGCTTCTCGCTCCCACTTAAGGGTGTGACCACAACGGTCATGCAAATATGAATGCAGAGACATCCTATGAGACTCGACATTATTGCGATCATAGTACCAGCAAATGCATCAAAAGAAACATGATTTTTCAAAATGATTTTCCAAATTTTGACAAAAGGACAAAGAATAATCAATTTTACGGCCTGACTCTCTAAATACTCCCCAGTGGAGTCGCCAAGCTGTCGAAACCATTTTTTGAAAAAAAAAAGGGGAATCGAACTTGGGTTTTGAAAATGAATAAAAAAAGGGAGTCGCCACCGACCTTTATTAGGTGTGATCAGATCACCTTTGTTTTAATAAAACATTTCAGTTTACTAAAACGGGGTTTTTGGTCTACGAACATTCGAGAAAATAGGTTCGGGAGTCGGTTACATGCGAGGAAGGATTACACTAAGGTTATAAATATTAGGGTTATGGTCCCCAAATTACACACAAGAGATCTTTTCTAATATCCCATCATTAGGAAAGAGAGAGCATATATTTTTTGAATTTCTTGTGTGCTAATTTGGAAGATCAAATCCCCAAGATCCGGCAAGACTTCAAGAAATTCATGGATTCAGGTACGCTTCCGCATTTAGTTTTATTCTTGATTTATTCTTGATGATTTGACATGATGGATCCTAGTTTATTAAGTTTTATTTTTAGATTTATTTTACAAATCTAACAAGTGGCATCCAAGCTTTGTCATGTTGAATTATTGAGAAAGAATTTATTCTTTATGAATTTCATATTTTAATATTATGTTGAATCTTTGAGATTCTTGATAATTTTGGGTTTTGATTCTTTAAATATAGATTTAAGGTTTTATAAATATAATCTATTTTGATATTTGCAAGGCATGTGATTATTATTTTAATCTTATATGACATTTAAAAATATATATATAGAAATTGATTCATATATATGTTCTGTTATATAATATATGCATGCTTTGATTGGTTTAATGCATGTTTTGGAAATATATATATATATATATAATTATCTTTCAAATTTGATTGAAAGATGAAATTAAGGTAAATATTTTGAAACAAATAAATTCAGATTTTGGTTTTTAATTAAAGATGTCTAATATTTTAAATAAATTAGTTGAAACAAAATGCCGCCAAAGTGACCTCTTTTGTGTAGATTAGTTTATTTGAAATATTAAGATGATTATATGTTTTTGTGATTCATGCATTTATTAATTGACCCAAAGGTAAGTTAATATTTGGCAGAATTTCAACGACATCTGTGGTGATAAACGTGTGACAATTATAAGGTATTTTATGTGAGCAATAAGTTAGTCCAAAGATTAATTCATTGTTTGACATAATTTATTGTCAATGTTTGATTGCTACAACAAGAGTACCGCTTACTATTAATATTACTGTCCAAAGACTTGATATTAATGTTGTGTTTGGTATCTTGAGATGGGATTAGCCATTGTCCTGAATCTATTGTTTACTTATGAATATTGATTTAAGCTTGTTTTTTGTTCTATATTCAGCTAATTCATCTTCTGCTGCCACAATATTTGCTAATATAAATTCTATACCCATGTTTAATGGGACTAATTTCAAGGAATGGAAAAGGCACTTACTTATAGTGCTTGGGCTGTATAGACATAGACCTTACACTAAGGGAAGAACAACCTGCACCTCTCACTGCGGAAAGTACCCCTGATGTTAAGAGGGATTTTGAGAGGTGGGATCGTTCAAATCGCATGAGTCTTATGATCATGAAACACAGCATTCCAGAAGCCTTTAGGGGCATATGATGCGTCGTTGAAAGCACCAAAATATGTCCTACTCCCTGTAAAATAACGAAAATAATAGTAAAGGGTAAGTAGGGTCGAATCCACAGGGATTGGATTATACAAATGCCTGTTTCTCAAAATCCTGGGCAGAATCGTGCCCAAGAAAACCTGCGATCCTGCAAAAAAAAACAGAACTAATAATTTCGATTTGGAATAAAACAGAATATAAAATGAATTGAAATCGTGAGAGTAAATTGAGAGTAAATTGCGAAAATAAAAAGAAAAATGAGAGAGTTTAAAGAAGAGTGAGTTTTCTTATTTGGCGAGATTCTAGCCTCCGGTTGTCTCATTCCTCCTTGGTTCAATCTTCGGCTTTTGGATAACCCTTCTCTGCCCAAGTAAGCCAGTTATAGTGGAAGAGGACGCCTACGGCCACCAACTCCAAGAGTTTTACCTTACGAATTTAGGGAGCCTGACTCTAGCCTGCTATTGCTCTTGTGGAGTCATTTACGCTAGATCAACGTTTCTCAATGGCGAATCCCACGCCATTTTGTCTCTTGGGCTCGCTACCCTCTGACGCAGTAAGCTCACGAACCGACGGTGCAATCCTCCCAAAACACACAAAGTGGCCGCCTTTGCATACGTTGAAAGGGTTACTTTTAAAGGGACCTGGACAGAAGCGTCAGCCCCGTAATACGGAGAAACGATGAATACCTGGGCGAGAAAGTCAAGTGCGGGTTCTAAGCCTCAAGAACCTTTTGGGGCATTCGACAACCTTCGGCTAGATGGTTTTTAGTGGCTCATAATTGTGGTGGAAAAGTAAATAAAATATAAAAATATGGAAAAGAGGGTTTTTATTGAAAGAAAAAAATAAAGGAAGCACAAAAACTTCTGGGAAAGGAGTGTACAGAAAAAGATGAACCACCAAAATGAGTCACTCCATCCTCTATTTGCAGTGCTTAAGGTAGATGGACTAGTCCTACTCAAACTCCCAAAGATAATTATAATTTAATTAAAGATAAATAGAGATAAATAAAGAAATTAAATAATCCTAAATAATTATCCTAATATTAATTATCCTAATATAATTAAAATAGAGTTTGATAAAGCAAAGTCTCTTCTTTTTGCATTTCAATCCCTCTGCCCTCCATGTTTACACTTTTGGCACCATCGTTTCCCTTGGTTGCACATTGGTCCATTTTTATCTTTAATTCCATGATTTTGGCCCTCAATTTTGCATTGGTCTCCAATTTAGTCCCTACGAGATAAAAGTCCATAAATAGCCCAAATTAGTAGAATCACACTCAAAATTAATATACAATTAGCACATAAAAACATGACATTCTAGAGTGTTATCAAATCCCCCCTACTTAGCCCATGCTTGCCCTCAAGCATGGTTCCTATCCACTGTGGAAGTTAGATTCTGAAAGAAATTCTACTCCAAAGTTTTATAAAGATTAGTCAAAAATGCATATGAAAAATAAAGAGAACTTCTAAGCTTGCTTTAAGTAAAACAGAAAAAGTTTTCTAATTAACACACACAAAAATTAAAATCGGCTTGAATTTTTTCATGACAATTAGGTGATTTACCAAACCTACTCAGACACTCTATTTATTCCCACTTTTAGGCCTCAGCTGAAATTTTATTAGTACTATTTTTCTTTTTCTTTTTCTTTTTTTTTCTTCTTCTTTTTTTTAATTATTTATTTAAGTAGGAATATATCGAACCTTTTGACGCGAAGAGAGATGACAACCCAAGCACCCCACCCTGGTTACTCAGCTCAACATACTCCTAAAAATTATTTATTTCCGGTTAGCAGAGTTTTACCCGTCACGTCACACAACCTTTTGACGCGAAGTAGAATGACAACCCAAGCACCCTACCCCGGTTACTCAATCAGTCACGTTCTGAGCCATACTCATAACCTTGGCTAGCGGAGTTTTACCTATTACGTCACACAACCTTTTGACGCGAAGTAGAATGACAACCCAAGTACCCTACCCCGGTTACTCAGTCAGTCACGTTCTAAGCTGTACTCATAACCTTGGAAATATTTATTAACCACAATTTTCGCGAAATATAAACTTCAAGAGGACCTAAGAGAAATAATCAAGTGTCAAAAATAAGTTTTAGTAACCACCTAATAGTCATGTACATAACTTAGGCATGCAAACGTATTAAGTGTCCACTTGATATTAAACTTGATCAATTTTACGAAAAACAAGATAGAGTTAACTTATTAACCATAAATATTATTGGCCTAATAAGAATAAAACAATGGAGATAAAATCAAACAGACAGAATCAGAATTAACTCAGTGGCCAAGAATCATGCATGTGGGGCAAACAATGGTAAGTCATGGGCAAATTCTTGGGCATGATTAGCGACAGAATGTTCTAAAAAAAATATGGACAACCTAAAAGAGCCTCAAGCAGCAAACACAAAACTCAGCAGAATATGACAGTAATACAAAGAGTACCTCCCCCTACTTAAAATACATTGTCCTCGATGTGGATGCAAAAGAAATAAATAGGAAGAAAAGTTTAGAAAAACTCCCCATTAGGCTACTGAGCTACTGTCGATTGCGGAAGAGAGCGATGAGTTCGGTGAGCTGCTCGCTAGCAGTGTCGAGTCGAGCCTCAATGCGCTCTAAACATTGTTCAACAGTCGATGGTGGTTGGGCTGGAGCGGGTGCTGGTGCGTCAGGTTGATGGCGTAGTCGAAAGACGCGTTCGGGTGGTGTAGAACAAACACCCGGGGGAACAAAGTGGAAGGAGGATGGAGTGCCAAGTAGTAGTCCCATGGAGTCGAGGCAACAGACATCTAAAGGATCGGCCTGACAAGTAACATGTAATTCTGAAATAGGAGCGTTAGAACCATGCAAAGAAAGCAACAGTTGTGTAATAAGAGAACCTAAAATGAGAGGTCGTTTAGCTTTGATAACATGCTCGAATTGAAGTGCAAACCAATAACCCAAATTAACCGGACGACCGGTGTACATACACCATAAAAAGAAGAGCTCCGTCTTTGAGACGTTCGCTGGAGCGTCTCGACGGCCTGAAAAATTGTAAGCTAAATATCGGTGTATGTAACATAAGGCAGGGTCGCGAAACCATAAATCCTTTGATGTTTTTGGGCTATATATAGTCTCCACATTATTAGTTAACAAAGAAAAAGCCTCAACAGCTTTGAAAGCAGTAGGAAATGTACACAAACTGTTCTAAAAATCCTGAGACATAGCATACTTTTCAGTTACAAAAGATAAAGCAATATTAAAATCAATAAGAGATAAACTATGCATCGTATCTAACAGCCGAAATTTGACAACACCAGGTGCGTCAATCGAAACAGGATTGTGCCGATTAAATTGAAAGGTAGAATAGAATTCAAAAACAAGTTCATAATTGGCAGAATAAGGCACATCAAAATTTCCAGCCCAGCCAATATTCTTGAAATAATCGTTAACAACAGTTTCAATATTCAAGGCAGCCAAAACAGGTATCGACAGACACTTACAAGGCACAATCGCTTTATGACGGAGGAAATCATACCTGTTCTGAGCAGTAGAGGATGTGAAAGAAAGGTTACCGTGCAAATGGCCCTCCGGAGGTAAAACGTTGATGCGAGAACGGTATGTTCGATCCTGAAAAGGTATCGGGCGGTGCTCATTGGTAGGGGTCGAGGGGTCGACAGAGGCGTTGGAGGAAGAGCCCGACGTGGAGTCGATTGTTCAGGCTGCACATTGGGGTGGCCGACGCGACGGCCCGGGCGACTCATGGTGTGACGGTGGCCAAGAGCTCTCCGTTGGTCGGGGCGTTGTGAGGAGCCGTGGTCGATGGTCTTGTGAATGAGCGGGATTGGGGGTTTCGTGGCCAATGGTGGGGGAAGAGGCCCAACGGCGTAGAGAGGATGTAGGCGCGGCGGATGGCGGGCTTGTATGTGCATTAGGAGTCACGGAGGTTGAGGAGTTGAGGGAGGCCGACGGTAGTCTGGTCGGTAATGGGGAAGGGTCGGGCAAGGGCGTGGCCAAATCGGTGGGTGCGTGTAAGGGCGATGATGGTGGGATTACGGTGGCTTGGGGGGCGACCATGGAAGACGATGAAGAGGAAGGGGAGGAAAAAGGAGAGTCGGCCGAGGTTGGGGCGTCGATCGGCGGTGAGGATGAGGATGAAGAAGGGGCGTCGGTGAGATCGACGGCTTGGGGCGCACATAAGCGATGGCGACGCGAGTTGACGGTGAACGTGGGTTCGGCGGCGGCGCGGCTCCGAGTGCGTACCATTGTGGTCTGTCAGCGGCGAGGCTTGGAGGGTAAACGGCGGTTGGATGGGTGGGAGAAAGGATGTAGGTGCGGCGGCAAGGAAATGGGGGGAAGAAAGTGGGAAAAATGTTTAGGTTTTGGGGGTTTTAAATAGCTGATAAGGAGTGTTTGGATGCAGGGTTAGGGGCTCTAAGCTGGAATAAGCCTGTTTGGCTGCAGGGATATGGAATTCTGGACAGGAATAAAACCTGGAATAGAGGCTGTTTGGTACCTTAGATAGGGCTGTTTGGCTCTATTTTGTCCCCCTTTCTTTGCTGAATCTTTGCTCCGTTTGGCCTAATCAAAGAAGAGAATTTTATTGATATTTAAATAATAATAAAAGAAAAATAAAAAATAAAAGAAAGTAATAAACAGGAAATAGAGATAAAAACAAAAATAAAAGAAAAATAAATATTGGGTTGCCTCCCAACAAGCGCTTGTTTAACGTCATTAGCTCGACGACTTAAATGGTTCTACGATGGCTCAAAATAAATCTTTTTAATCATGTGAGCTTGGAAATTCTCATTTTTTATCACATCCACCATATTTGGGTTTAATCGTCTTTGCGCCTTTTTCATTGGTTTCATAGTTTCCTCCAAAGGGTTAATCCCCTTTAAGTCAGCAATGGTCTCATCATTCTCCGAAAATGTGAATTTGAGATGCTCGAGAGGTGGTTTTAATTTTGGATCTGATGCCTGTACAACAGATGGTAGAAGTTTAGTATCCATAGGAGCCAATAATTTATTAACATATTCAAAATCATCAAACATCATTTTAGATTTATCTCCATAAATTGACTCAAAAGCTTTTTCTACTGATGAGTTAATTATGTCGATACGGTTTACGTCCAAGACTTCACTTGGGTGGCTAATTGTGCCATAAACGTTAAACTTCACGATCTCCCCATCAAACTCCATCGTGAGGGTTCCGCTTCGGACGTCAATCTTAGTATTTGCGGTACTAAGGAAAAGTCGCCCCAACAAGATGTCTGAAGACCCAGGAGCTTTATCCTCCTCCATTTTTATCACATAAAAGTCTGCAGGGAAGATAAGTCCATTGACTTTGACTAATACGTTCTTGAGGACTCCTTCGGGATGCACAACGGACCTGTCTTCCAATTGAATGCTAACACCTGTTTTTGTCAAAAAACCTGCGTTAAGTGATTCATAAACAGAAAAAGGCATGACATTTATGGAGGCTCCTAGATCACACATAGCCTTTTTAATTCCCAAATGACCTATTTTGCATGGTATTGCAAACATGCCCCTATCCTTACATTTTGCCGACATTTTTCGCTGTAACACTGCGGACACATTTTCACCTACATTCACCCTTTCATTACCTGTTAACTTCCGCTTATTGGTGCAAAGCTCTTCAAGAAATTTAGCATAACGTGGAATTTGCTTGATGGCATCCAACAGCGAAATGTTGATCTCGACATTCCTAAATGTTTCAAGGATTTCCTTGTCCTCTTTACCTTTTCGACACTGGATGAACTGTTCTGGAAATGGAGGTTGAATTTTAGGCAGTGGAGGTTTCGATCGAACCTGTTCGTCTCTTTCGGGTTTTTCCTGGGCGATTTCTTGGTCAAGATTCCTGTCAGGAATAGGTTCCAGTACCTTCCTGCTTCGCAACGTCACTGCATTTGCTTGTTGTCTTAGATTCAGTTCTGTTTGTGACGGCAGCTTCCCTTGAGAGTTCAATTTCTCAACTGATATGGTCAATTCTCTTATAGATGCCTCAGTTTTCTGTTGAAAATCAAGCATATTAGCTGCTAATTTATTGACCGAAGATTCTAGAGAATTACCTGAATCTTGTGGCTGCTGTGGAACTCGGTTCTGATATGGCTGGTTATATCATGGGTTGACCCCATAATTTAAGTTAGGGTGATCCCTCCATCCTGGGTTGTAGGTATTAGCATAGGGATCATAACGCCTTTGTGGTGGGCCAGGAAAGTTTCCCACGGCATCCAAATGAGCCATAGTGTCATCAATCAAACTGGGACATGCATCAGTTGTGTGCTCCGGTATAGCACATATTCCACATAACCGAGCTGGTTTAGCTTTTTCTGCAACAAGAGAGCTCACAATATTAGTAAGTCTATCAAGTCTATCTTCTATGGAATAATTACTTAGCTGGTGAACCCTTCTACGGGGTTCAGGATTGGCTCGGAATTGCTGAGAATTTGCAGCCATTGTGGAGATTAAGTCCCTTGCTTGTTGGGGAGTCATGTTAACCAACGCTCCTCCACTAGCGGCGTCTACCATATTCCTCTCTATCGGTTTCAAACCTTCATAAAAGTACTGGAGGAGAGATTACTCTGTTATACCATGTTGTGGGCAGCTCGCACACAACTTCTTAAACTGCTCCCAATAATCGTAGAGAGTCTCTACTTCTTTCTGCCATATTCCCACGATCTCTCTTCTAAGCTCAGCTGCTCTAGATGCTGGAAAAAACCTGTTGAGAAACAAACGAGATAAATCAGCCCAAGTAGTAATAGATCCAGGAGGTAAATAAAATAACCATTCCCTAGCTAAATCTGCTAGGGAAAAAGAGAAAGCGCGCAATTTAATTTGATCCTCAGTTACGCCTTGAGGTTTCATACTCAGACAAACCATATGAAACTCCTTCAAATGTTTATGGGGGTTTTCATTTTGTAACCCTCGGAATGTTGGCAGCAACTGAATTAACCCTGATTTCAGTTCAAAATCAGTATCCATAGTAGGATATGCGATGCACAGTGTCGGTTGTTTTGTCAGAGCTTCGGCCAGTTGCCGAATTGTTTGAGCCATTGGTTGAGGTGCTAAATTAGGGTTTCCATCAACCCTAGCGTTAAGCACTTCTTCTGGTGAATTGACTTCTTCTGCTTTACTTTCAAATGTTTGAGTAGGGTTTTCGTTAACCCTAGACTCTGCTTCGTCGTCGATTCTGATTTCTGGCGGTGGATTGCTTTGAGTCTCAACCACCGCTGACTACTTTTTCCGTAGCTTTGTTTCTTTGCGATTAGCTTTTGCAGTCTTTTCAATCTCCGAGTCAAGTGCAAGAGTGCCTGGAGCAGATCTGGTCATAGAAAACAAAAAACAAGATTACATTACCGATCCCCGGCAACGGCGCCAAAATTTGATGCGTCGTTGAAAGCATCAAAATATGTCCTACTCCCTGTAAAATAACGAAAATAATAGTAAAGGGTAAGTAGGGTCGAATCCACAGGGATCGTATTATACAAATGCCTGTTTCTCAAAATCCTGGGCAGAATCGTGCCCAAGAAAACCTGCGATCCTGGAAAAATAAAAAATAAAATAGAATTAATAATTTCGATTTGGAATAAAACAGAATATAAAATGAATTGAAATCGTGAAAGTAAATTGCGAAAATAAAAAGGAAAATGAGAGAGTTTAAAGAAGAGTGAGTTTTCTTATTTGGCGAGATTCTAGCCTTCGGTTGTCTCGTTCCTCCTTGGGTTCAATCTTCGGCTTTTGGATAACCCTTCTCTGCCCAAGTAAGCCAGTTATAGTGGAAGAGGACACCTACGACCACCAACTCCAAGAGTTTTTCCTTACGAATTTAGGGAGCTCGACTCTAGCCTGCTATTGCTCTTGTGGAGTCATTTACGCTAGATCAACGTTTCTCAATGGCGAATCCCACGCCATTTTGTCTATTGGGCTCGCTAACCTCTGACGTAGTAAGCTCACGAACCGACGGTGCAATCCTCCCAAAATGCACAAAGCGGCCGCCTTTGCATACGTTGAAAGGGTTACTTTTAAAGGGACCTGGATGGAAGCGTCAGCCCCGTAATACGGAGAAACGATGAATACCTGGGCGAGAAAGTTAAGTGTGGGTTCTAAGCCTCAAGAACCTTTCGGGGCATTCGACAACCTTCGGCTAGATGGTTTTTCGTGGCTCATAATTGTGGTGGAAAAGTAAATAAAATATAAAAAATATGGAAAAGAGAGTTTTTATTGAAAGAAAAAAATAAAGGAAGCACAAAAACTTATGGGAGAGGAGTGTACAGAAAAAGATGAACCACCAAAATGAGTCACTCCATCCCCTATTTATAGTACTTAAGGTAGATGGACTAGTCCTACTCAAACTCCTAAAGATAATTACAATTTAATTAAAGATAAATAGAGATAAATAAAGAAATTAAATAATCCTAAATAATTATCCTAATATTAATTATCCTAATATAATTAAAATAGAGTTTGATAAAGCAAAGTCTCTTCTTTTTGCATTTCAATCCCTCTGCCCTCCATGTTTGCACTTTTGGCACCATCTTTTCCCTTTGTTGCACATTGGTCCATTTTTATCTTTAATTCCATGATTTTGGCCCTCAATTTTACATTGGTCTCCAATTAGTCCCTACGAGATAAAAGTCCATAAATAGCCCAAATTAGTAGAATCACATTCAAAATTAATATACAATTAGCACATAAAAACATGACATTCTAGAGTGTTATCAGCATAGAATCTGAAGAGATTACTAAGGCCAAGGGTTTCCTTAATGAAGTTGAGAAACGTTTTGCTAAAAACGATAAGGTTGAGATGACATCACTTTTGACTTCTTTGATGTCTATGAAGTATAAGGGTCAAGGAAATGTAAGGGAGTACATTATGGAGATGTTCCATACTACTTCAAGACTTAAGGCACTTAAGATCGAGCTTTCTGAGGAATTGCTTGTTCTTATGGTTTTGCTATCGCTTCCTGCACAGTTTAATCAATTTAAAATTAGTTATAACTATCAAAAGGAGAAATGGACCCTAAATGAGCTCATTTCTCATTGTGTGCAAGAGGAAGAAAGGTTGAAGCGTGATAAGTCTGAAAGTGCTCATTTGGCCAATGCCCCTAAAGACAAGGGCAATAAAAGAAAATATCAGAATGAAGCTGCTAAGGGTCCAGCTCAAAAGAAACAACAACAAGCTACAGAGAGTTGCTTCTTTTGTAACAAGTCTGGACATGTAAAGAAAGATTGTACCAAATATCATGCTTGGTGTGCAAAGAAAGGTATAATTTTTAATTTGGTCTGTTCAGAGATTAATTTAGCTTCAGTACCTAGAAACACTTGGTGGATAGATTCTGGTGCTACTACTCACATAAGTGTTTCTATGCAGGGTTGCCTGAGTTACCGAAAGCCAAGTGATAGTGAAAGACACATCTTTGTGGGCGATGGAAAATCGATAGAAGTAGAAGCGATTGGGCATTTTAGGTTGTTATTAGGAACTGGTTTTTATTTGGATTTAAAAGACAATTATATTGTACCGTCATTTAGACGGAATTTAGTTTCTGTTTCTTTGTTGGACAAATCTGGTTATTATTGTTCATTCGGAGACAATCAATTTAATTTGTCTTTAAATTCAAATGTTATTGGAACTGGTTATTTAAATACTTATGACAACCTTTATTTGCTAGAAACAATTGCATCCTATAATGAAACCTTGCATGTGGAATCACGTGGTATTAAACGCAAATTAAATAAGGGAAATTCAGCATCATTATGGCATAAGCGCTTAGGTCATATCTCAAAAGTTAAAATTGAACGCCTTGTGTCTGATGGTATTTTAAAGTCCCTTGACTTCACAGACTTTGATGTCTGTGTTGATTGCATTAAGGGAAAACAGACCAAAACCAAGAGATTGGGTGCCAACAGATCTTCAGACATCTTAGAATTAATTCATACAGATACTTGTGGGCCATTCCCTACGGCATCTTGGAATGGTCAACAATATTTCATAACATTCATAGACGATTACTCACGGTATGGGTACCTATATCTTATTCATGAGAAATCTCAGTCTTTGGACGTGTTCAAAGCTTATAAAGCTGAAGTTGAGAATCAACTCAACAAAAAGATTAAAAACATCAGATCTGATCGTGGTGGTGAGTACTACGGTAGATATGATGGCTCAGGTGAATAATGTCCAGGACCATTTGCGAGATTCCTAGAGGAATGTGGTATTGTCCTACAGTACACCATGCCAGGATCACCTAGTATGAATGGTGTAGTTGAAAGACGAAATATAACTCTTAAGGATATGGTAAGGAGCATGATTGCTCATTCTACCTTACCTGAGTCCCTCTGGGGAGAAGCATTAAAGACAGCAGCTTATATTCTAAACAGAGTACCCAATAAAGCAGTTGCAAAAACACCTTATGAGCTTTGGACATGTCAAAAGCCTAGTCTAAAGCACTTTCACATTTGGGGATGTCCAGCTGAGGCAAGGCCTTATAGGCCACATGAAAAGAAATTTGACTCTAAAACAATAAGCAGCTACTTTATTGGCTATTCTGAGTGATCTAGGGGCTATAAATTTTATGATCCCATAATTAAGAATATTTTTGAGACGGGAACTGCAACATTTTTTGAGGATGTTGAGTTTGGGGGGAGAAATAAGGTTAAAGACATTGATTTTGAGGAGGAATTGGGTTCTAACTCAGTTCCTACTATCACTTTTGACGATGTTCAGGTTCTTATACCTATCATTGATCAAGAAGTGAATCCAGAACCTCTACAAGACAATGTTGAACAACTTCCCATTCAAAATGAGGTAATTGTTCCAGAAGAACAAACTCAACAACCTTAAGAACAAGTGCCATTAAGGAGGTCCACAAGAGAAAGGAGAAATGCTATTCCAGATGATTATGTTGTATTTCTCCAAGAACATGAGGATGATAATGGAATAATGGAAGATGATCCAATCAACTTTCATCAGGCCATGAAAAGTTCTAATTCTCAAAAGTGGATTGATGCCATGAAAGATGAGTATAAATCTATGCAAGACAATAAAGTTTGGGAACTTGTCCCATTACCTGAAGGTGCAAAACCAATTGGTTGTAAATGGATATTTAAAACCAAGAGGGATGCAAATGGTAATGTGGAGAGGTATGAAGCGCGTCTTGTAGCTAAAGGATATACTCAAAAAGAAGGTATTGATTTTACAGAGACTTTCTCTCCAGTTTCATCGAAAGACTCATTTAGGATAATCATGGCGCTTGTTGCTCATTTTGATCTTGAGTTACATCAGATGGATGTTAAAACTGTGTTTCTTAATGGCGACATTGAAGAAACAATTTATATGGTGCAACCAGAAAATTTTGAGTTAAAAGACTCAAAGAATATGGTTTGCAAATTGACAAAATCCATCTATGGACTCAAACAAGCTTCTCTTCAATGGTACCATAAGTTTCATCAAATAATTGTCTCGTTTGGTTTTGAGATAAATATTGTTGATGATTGTGTGTATCACAAATTCAATGGGCGTAAGTACATATTTCTGGTTCTATATGTTGATGACATTTTGCTTGCCGCTAATGATATAGGCTTATTGCACGAAACCAAGATGTTTTTATCTAAGCATTTTGAGATGAAAGATCTTGGGGACGCCTCTTTTGTTTTAGGAATTCAGATACATCGAGATCGATCTCGAGGTATTCTCGGATTATCACAAAAGAACTATATCGATAAAGTACTCAAAAGGTTTGGCATGCAGAGTTGTAGACCAGGTGACACCCTTGTCGCTAAAGGAGACAAATTTAGTCTTACTCAATGCCCTAAAAGTAACCTTGAAATTCAGGAAATGCAAAAGATTCCCTATGCATCAGCTGTTGGGAGTTTAATGTATGCTCAAGTCTGTATGCGTCCGGACATTGCTACATTTTTGGGATGTTAGGTAGATATTTAAGCAACCCTGGTATAGACCATTGGATAGCAGCCAAAAGGGTTATGAGATATCTTCAGAGAACAAAAAATTATATGCTTACTTATAAGAGATCAGATCTTTTAGAGGTCATTGGGTATTCTGATTCTGATTTTGCTGGATGCCAAGATAGTAGGAAATCTACATCAGGCTATGTCTTGGAAGAGTGTCAAACAGACACTTGTAGCTTCAACCACTATGGCAGCAGAGTTTGTAGCATGCTATGAGGCATCAAACCATGGAATATGGTTGTGAAACTTTGTCACAGGGCTGCGTATTTTGGAGAATGTAAAAAGACCACTCAAATTATTTTGTGACAATAAGTTAGCAGTACTGTATTCCAATAGCAACAGGAGTTCATCTAAGTCAAAACATATTGACATAAAGTTCCTAGTTGTAAAAGAAAGAGTGCAAAATGGTCAAATATCCATAGAGCACATTGGGACAAACTCCATGATAGCGGATCCGCTCACAAAAGTCTACCACCCAAGGTCTTTCATGAGCACACTGCTCACATGGGTGTTACATTGTTTGAGGATATCATGATTTAGTGGGAGTTTATATTTTATTTGTTTTCAAACATTTATGTATTCAGTTACTTTCTGATCAGAAATGAAGTATTCAGTTTATTCACTCAGTTTATTGTTTTGAAACTGACCTCACTTTAGTTTAAAGAGGACCAGTTGGAAATAGACATGTTTAGATCATATTGCATGTAATTTCCATGCTACACATCCGTACTTGATCTATGTTATTTGGTTGTGTTAATATACGTGATCATGGATGGATTTAGTTACGATATATGTAACGAAAGTCGCCTTGGTTCTATGTTAACATAAATAATAGACGAGATTGTTCGGAATACCTTTTGGATATGATAGTAAAATTTTGAGCTCATAAGGTTATATAATGACATGTAATTATAAAGTAATTAGTATATATATGTGGTCCAAGTGGGAGATTGTTGGAAAATTTGGACATCACATATATAATAAGGATAATTACATGTTATTATCTACTATCATTATAGGTTAGCCCAAATTAAAAGTGATCTAATTTGGTTAAGAATTCTATTGGGCTTTTAATTATCAAATAAAGTATGTGATAAATATGTGTAGATACTCTTCTAATCAAATTCTAATTAATGATGGGCTAATTAGAATTTGATTAGAACTAATATACTAAGGTTATAAATATTAGGGTTATGGTCCCCAAATTACACACAAGAGATCTTTTCTAATATCCCATCATTAGGAAAGAGAGAGCATATATTCTTTGAATTTCTTGTGTGCTAATTTGGAAGATCAAATCCCCAAGATCCGACAAGACTTCAAGAAATTCATGGATTCAGGTACGCTTCCGCATTTAGTTTTATTCTTGATTTATTCTTGATGATTTGACATGATAGATCCTGGTTTATTAAGTTTTATTTTTAGATTTATTTTACAAATCTAACAGCATTGACGTCATGATGAGGAGAGTCGACACATCACGACATGCTCTCCTATTTGGTAACTGCATTTTAGACTTCAATCAGGGTTGCATCTTCTAGCTGGACTCTAATTATTTCAGGAATATTTTAGTATGATTAGAACTCTAATCTAAGTCTATTTAAATAGACCATTGTATCCCTATTTTTACACATCAGTCAGTAAGAGCTTTTCTTGAGGGTGGTAAGATGTAGTCGTAAATGAGTTTTTGTGAGAATTTTCGTGGTAACTATGAAGAAAATTTTGTTCCTGAGTGAGGGCTTTGTTTTCGGGGTCTGGGTAATGTACGTTTAGTACATTTAAGATTATTCTCTCCGTATTGTACTTTCATTTGTTTACTCATTTAGTGAAAAGCCGAAACCTCCTTTGCCCAAGGTTTTTATCCTCTTCGAAGGAGTTGTTCACGTAAAATATTTGTGTGATCATTCTTTTCTATTTTACTTGTTCATTTATATGGGTCAATCTCCAACAAATTTCTCTGTGTGTAAATCTAAATTCAAGCTTTATAAGCTTAGTCGTCGATTTCGTGAATCTCATTGATGAAAAAGAAAACATGAGGACAAACGTTGAATTTTAGTTCACATTTTTCATTTTTTTTTCATTTTATTATTTTGTGATTACTTAGGTATGTATAATTCAATCTTAAATTGATATTAAATTATTTAAAGTTCGTTTCAATTAAAATTTTGATAGATTTCAACCATTTTAATCTATTTTAACTAATATTTTATGAACTTTTAATATTTTAAACCGAAATTTCATATTTAAGGGAATTTTTTTAGATGCAAGTTACTTAAGCTTTTATTTGGTTACCAATTAAAATTTAAATGAAAAATATTATTATCGTAAGTTTTATTTGGACAAAGTGATAAAGTAACATGGGTGAAAATAATTGTGCAATATATTTAATTAAAATTGACTTGAAAATTAAATAATACTTTAGTTGAAATGGTAAAGTTAAGAGAGTAAATGTTATGATATCTTGGGACCTTAATAACATAACCTTTTGTAAAATTGAAGTCTAAGTTACATTTCAATCAGAGACCATATAATCACCGTCAATTGGGACCTTGAGTTGCAACGCGATCTAATTTTTCAAGTGATGGCTCCATGCCAGATGAAATTCGTAGGACACCCAAATCCACAACACCACCGTAGATTCAAACATACCTTAAAACTATAACAATGTCTATCTCAAACGCAGGAAAAGATAAATTTACAAACTTCTAATTTCAAACCGTAAGAAAAAATTTAACAAAGTGAAAACACGTCGCGTTTTTATGAAAGAAAAGAAAACGCATTCTACAGGGCATTTTTTCCTTACCCGATCAATGAAAACGCACCCTATAAGACATTTTTTTTCTTTCTCTCTCCAAAAATAATGTAAATACGAAGATTTAAAAAAAAGACCTAGTTTCTCCATTGATATTTTTCAACATATTTAGATAATTTTGCCCTATTATTTGTCTTATGAAATCAAACTATTCTTCCCAAATGGATTTGGAAATACTGGCAATTTTACTAATCTAACCCCAAAAAAATTTATATTTACAAAAATTACCCCAAGTTTAAAAACAATCACCAAAATTACCTGAAATGATCATTAAAATTGAGTTTTGGGAACCCAATGGCCGGCACTACCTAGTGTTTTGGCCCCATGATTGCCTGATGATTGTGTCAGGCTTTAAAATGATTTTTTTGACTTTAGGAACCCAATGGCCGGCACCAGGGTATTTTTTTTAAATCGTATCATATCGGTATACAAAAATACCAGTATTTAAAAAAAAATTGGGTGCTGGCCATGTAATGGCCGACACTAGAGATATAAAAATAAAATAAATTTTGGGTGCTGGCCAGTAGATGATCGGCACCAGATATCTTTTTCGTGTCCCAATGCAATTTTTTTTTTTACTTTGGTACACTGATGGCCAGCACTAGAGATGTAAAAAAAAATTGGGTGTTGGCCATGTAATGGCCGACACCAGAGATGTAAAAAAAATAAAAATTTTTAGGGTGCTGGCTAGTAGATGGCTGACACCAGAGATGTAAAAAAAAAATTGGGTGCTGGCCAGTAGATCACCGGCACCAGGTACTTTTTTTGGTCCCCAACGCAAATTTTTTTACTTTGGGACACTGATGACCGACACTAGTGATATTTTAAAAAAAAAATTTGGTGCTGGGTAGTAGATGGCTGGCACCAAATTTATCATATATATATATAGGTGTTTTATCTTCCATTTGAGTTTTTCTTTTTGCTTTTTCTTTGTTTTTGTAACACCCCAAACCCGGCCCACAAGCCATGACCGGATCTGGTATGTCACGGAATAGAAGAAGTTTGAAAGGTTTGGATTTACAGTGGAAATTAAAAATTTCCGCTAAGGGTATAAAACGGTGTTCGTTAAAAACTCAAGTAGTTTAATTTGGTAAATCCGATTGAGTTGAAAATCCATTCTTCCTTTTTAAAACCATTTGACCATTTAAGTTTTAGAACATTAGCATGATCAAAAGCTTAGAAAAATCTCGTTACCCGATGGTAACATTTCTTTGAAAACGCGTACGAGTGCTTATTTTTTGAAAACGTTACTTTTAACCGATTTGCATAACCGTCCGTAAATTCATCAGTTATAAAGTAAAGTAAAAACAACTACCTAACCATCCAAAATAATAAGCGGCCATATTACAACCCAATCGAATTGTAGCGAATAATTAAACTTAAAACGGGGCAAAAATAAGATTTCAAGTCCACAAAACCAACATGGCCGCCTCGAGCTCTCCTCGGCTCCGCATCCGTGCTCTACTCACCTGCAAGATGATATGGGAAGGGGTGAGTCACCAAGACTCAGTGTATAAATCCCCAACCCGGGAAATAACACTCATACACAAGATATTAGTATGGCATGCAATTATGCGACCCAATCTAGCCATCCATGCTCCTTTTCTACCCCGTGTGGTACCAAACCACTGGTGGTGCCAAACCACTGGTGACGTATAGTCACAATCAAGTGATGGGGCCAACCCATCGTGTGATACCAAATCACTGGCGTCAATCCCGTATCTCAAATGTGGGGCCAACCCACGGTGGTACTAAGCCACAGGGACGAGACGCTATGAGGTGCCAAACCTCTGGAGGTACCAAACCTCTGGTGACCGTAGTCACAATGTGTTACCAAAACACTGGTGGTGCCCAACCACTGGTGACCCGAAGTCACAATCAAGTGATGGGGCCAACCCATCGTGTGATACCAAATCACTGGCGTCAATCCCGTATCTCAAATGTGGGGCCAACCCACGGTGGTACTAAGCCACAGGGACGAGACGCTATGAGGTGCCAAACCTCTGGAGGTACCAAACCTCTGGTGACCGTAGTCACAATGTGTTACCAAAACACTGGTGTCCGTCGACACGAATATTACTCCCTCTCATCAATCCCACCATCATCATGCTCATATTACAAGTATCATGATTCCATATATCATGCAAACGGATATAGCATAGCATTTTTCAGCATATGATGGCATATACAACATATATCGTAAATCGAGTAATAAGGAAACTTACCCGAGAACCAAGCTTATGCCCACTAAGCCAAGTTACCATGTGAGAGGTTATTAATATCATTAAACAACAGTTTATACTAATAAAGTGTGTAAGAGTTTACACACCTAATTAATCGAAGGTCTACAAGGAATCCCGGATCTACGTGCTATTTAAAAAAAAGTCCCGAACTTGTCCTCGTATAGCCCCTTTATCAATACCCAGCAAAGTGATCAAAACTCGAACTTCTAATTTCTCGACCGATTTGCCTCCTAGCATCACCGTACAAAATTCGGTTATCACTTCAAGAATACCAAGGATGGCTTTTGGCCGAAAATGATTATTCATCTCCAAGCTTACCGAAAAACCCTAAGTTATAGTTTGACTCGTTGAGGCTCTCTGAAGAATCAAAATCCAAGTACTCCTTGTGGTCTGCTATGCATGCAAACATTTTTAATTTAGTATGGCCTATACCCCCCCTATTTCGGCCGATTCCCAAAAGGTCCTTAACTCAAGTTTTCAACATGCATTGAGGGGGCGAGTTTGAAACCGAAATTTGAAAGAGAGCGAGTGTGTTCTTACCAAGCGATTGATAGGCTTGGCTTTGAAGATCTCGTAATTCCGGAGCACCTAGACAGATTCGGTTTCAACAAGTAATTAGTACCTTTGGTAGAAAGTGCCGAAACCGGCTTTTACTCCTTTAAACGTTGACAAGAACGAGAGAAACAAAATAAGGCATTCGGCTTTGACCATATACCCACCTTATGAACCGATTGGAGAAGGACCAACTTTTAGACCTGCCCTTGTTGCTAATCGACTAAGGCTACAGTAAAAGAAGAAATGAAACTTTTACAAGGTCAAAGAACTTAGAAGTTTCGGCCAAAGCCTAAAGCTCAAGTCCACCAAAAGTTGGTCATCCCTTACCTCGACATTGCTTCACTTCATGGACACCCCTTCTAGCCGAAATTTCCTTTCTAGGAAACACCATACTCGATCATCAAAAAAAATGGAGAAGAAAAGATGGTATAGAGAAGCTCCTTCTGCCAAGCATTCAAAGTTGGAAGGAAGGGAAAACAAAAGAGCTATTGCCGAAATGCTCTCCTTTGCTAAGCTTCAAAACCGGCCAACCCCAAGACATCCTCCTTCCACCTTCAATTTCCTATGAACATTGGTTGGGTACATTCCCAACATTTCCCCCATGCTTAGATTAAACTATTGGCTAGGTAAAAATAAGGATAATCTCCCATACTAACATAAAATATTACACCATATTCCATATATAAAATAATAATAATAATTAGTAGTAAATATATATAATAATAATAATAAAAATAGTTAACTAATACCAACACTACCTCCCCCCCCCAAGGCCGTGCAACACTAGGGGACATGGGCAGCATGCTTAGCATGCGTGCGCCCCATGCAGGTGGCCAGCATGCGGGTAAAAAAAATGTCCCCAGGTGCTGCTCCTTGGTCTCGAAACTGAGACCTGGAGGAAAGCCTCCTCTGCACCGTTCCTTAGCCACTCGGCTGTGGCTCCTTTCATGCCATAATCTGGCATGAAAATTCTTTTAGGCTTTCCCCCCCTGGCTCCCTTACGCAATTAATGCCAGAAGCCAAAAAAAACAAAACGCCTCACTGCAGCCCAGGGGTTTCGAACCCAAGACGTGAGGGAGATACCCCCACACCCCAACCGCTCGACTAACGCGACTTTCATGACATAAGCCGGTAAAACTTCTTTTAAACCTAAGCTTCACGAGTCTCCAAAGCTTTAAATGCCAAAAGAAATTAAAAGCATCCATGCGCCTAACAGGACTCGAACGTGAGTCCTCGAGCTGCCACGAACCGCCACGCCCCTGGCCACTATGCCAAGGTGTGAATTGTGAGATGAAAACATCAAAACTTTCCTTTAAAACCTTCCCCAAAGGCTCGTTTCGCTTAGGCACAAAAAGCGAAAATTTAAATGCCCCGAGTATAACTCCCGTGGCTCGAACGCGAGGCCAGGAGGAATAATTCCAAGCCTCTAGCCACTCTTCTAATGTGTGGTTCATGCCCCAACTCGGCAGCATTTTCTCTTAAACACCCCCTTACTTCAATGCTAAAATAAAAACAAGCTCCCTTGTGTCCAAGGCGATTCGAACTCAGGCCTAGCGCCCCCAGCCCCTAGTCGGCGCCCCAAGCCACCAGGCCAGGCTGATTTTTATGCCACAACTTCGCCGAATTTACTTTTAAACATTCTTCCACCTAGCTCTTTCCACCTAGGCACTAAAAAGAAATTTTAGCCTTAGGCCGGAAATTAATCCAGGTTTATGACTAAGCCCCAAAACGCATCAAACGAGTATTTAACAGGCAACCACGTGGAAATCAGTAAATTTGTCAAAGACTCCTAAATAGGGATGTTACAGTTCTACCCCCCTTAAAATAATTTCGTCCTCGAAATTACCTGGTTCAGAAGAGTTGGGGGTATTGCTGTCGCATCACATCCTCGGGTTCCCACGTAGCTTCCTCCATGCCATGATTCCGCCATAGAACCTTCACTAGCGGAACTGACTTCCTACGCAAAACTTTCACATCCCGATCTAGGATCTGCACAGGTTCTTCTTCCATCGTCAAATCTGAACTCACCTCCACTTCCTCAACTGCCAAGACGTGTGATGGATCAGAACGATAGCGTCTAAGCATGGAGACATGGAACACGTCGTGAATCTGACCCAGTTCTGCAGGTAACTCGAGCTGATAAGCGACTGGTCCCACTCGTCTCAGCACCTTAAACGGTCCAATGAACCTTGGGCTTAATTTGCCCTTCTTCCCAAATCTTAGCACCTTCTTCCATGGCGAGACCTTCAGAAAAACTTCATCTCCTACGGCAAACTCTATGTCCCTCCGTTTGAGATCAGCGTAAGACTTTTGCCTATCCGAGGCTTCTTTCAATCGAGCTTGGATCTTCTTCACCTTATCTTCAGTTTCTGCAACCAATTCCGGTCCTAACATCCGTCGCTCACCCAACTCCGTCCAACAAGTAGGTGTGCGACACCTCCTACCATACAGTGCTTCATAAGGTGCCATCTTAATGCTTGCCTGATAACTGTTGTTGTATGCGAACTCAGCTAATGGCAAAAATTCCTCCCAACTACCTCCGAAGTCCAAAACGCAGCCTCTTAACATATCTTCCAAAATCTGAATAACTCGTTCCGACTGCCCGTCAGATTGTGGATGGAAAGCTGTACTGAAATCCAGCCGTGTGCCCAAAGCCTGATGTAGTGCTCTCCAAAACCTCGATGTAAATCTGGGGTCTCTGTCTGAGATGATCGACACTGGCACACCATGCAACCTCACTATCTCTGCCACATACAACTTAGCTAACTTCTGAAGCGAATAATCCACCCTTACCGGAATGAAATGAGCCGACTTGGTCAGACGGTCCACAATCACCCAAACTGCGTCTTTCTTGCTGGGCGTGAGGGGTAGCCCACTGACAAAGTCCATAGTGATCCTTTCCCATTTCCACTGAGGAATCTTTACCGGTTGAAGTAACCCAGATGGCAACTGATGTTCAGCCTTTACCCGCTGACATGTGAGACACCTTCCCACGAATTCAGTTACCTCGCGCTTCAACCCTGGCCACCAGAACTGCTTTCGTAAATCTCCACACATCTTGCTACTTCCAGGATGCATAGCGTATGGGCTGCTATGCGCATCCTGAAGAATTCTTTGCCTCAAGCCCACATCATTCGGCATACAAGGCCGTCCTTGAAAACACAGCACCCCATCACCGGTCAAACTATACCCTTCCAAACCGCCATCTTGAACTTGTAGCCTCCGTGCGTTTAAACTGTCCTCCCCTAATTGTTTTTCCTTAATCTCCTCGATCCAAGTTGGCTTAATTTGCAATTCTGCTAAGAGACTTCCGTCGTCGTATAGACTGAGACGAGCAAACATCGCCCTTAAGTCTGTCACGACCTTTCGGCTTAACGCATCAGCCACCACGTTAGCCTTGCCTGGATGGTACTCAATTGAACAGTCGTAGTCCTTTAACAGTTCGATCCATCGGCGCTGCCTCAGATTCAAGTCCTTTTGAGTCAAGAGGTACCTCAAACTTTTATGATCCGTATAGACTATCGACTTTTCTCCATACAAGTAATGCCTCCATATTTTTAAAGCAAAAACCACTGCTGCTAACTCCAAGTCATGGGTAGGATAGTTAATCTCATGTGGTCTTAACTGACGGGATGCATAGGCCACTACCTTCCCTTCCTGCATCAACACACATCCCAACCCATTATGGGACGCATCACAATAAACCGTGAACAATTTCCCCGCCTCAGGCTGCACCAAAACCGGAGCTTCCGTCAAAATTTTTCTTAGCTTATCAAAGCTTTCTTGCTGCTTCTCTGACCAAACAAAAGGGACTCCTTTCCTTAATAGCTTAGTCAACGGTGCTGCGATTAAGGAGAATCCTTCCACAAATCTTCGATAGTACCCGGCCAGACCTAGAAAACTTCGAATTTCCGCCACTGACCGAGGTGGTTTCCAGTTCAACACCGCTTCAACCTTGCGAGGGTCCACTCTAATCCCTTCAGCTGACACCACGTGACCTAAGAAAGTCACCTCATTAAGCCAAAATTCGCATTTACTGAATTTGGCATACAACTGCTCTTCCCTCAGCACTTGTAGAACTATGCGCAAATGCCTGTCATGCTCCTCCTCCGTTCTTGAGTAAACCAATATGTCGTCTATGAACACCACGACAAATTGATCTAAGTATTGCTGGAACACCCTATTCATCAAGTCCATGAATGCTGCCGGTGCGTTGGTCAACCCAAACGGCATCACTAAGAATTCGTAATGCCCATACCGGGTACGAAATGCCGTCTTGTGCACATCAGCCTCCTTTACCTTAAGTTGGTGATAGCCCGACCTAAGGTCTATCTTCGAGAATACCGATGCACCCTTCAGTTGATCAAACAGGTCATCAATCCGAGGTAACGGATACTTATTTTTGATCGTTAACTTGTTTAGCTGACGGTAGTCGATACACATCCGCATTGACCCGTCTTTCTTCTTAACAAACAGCACAGGTGCTCCCCACGGAGATATACTAGGTCGAATGAACCCTCTATCCAAGAGTTCCTGAATTTGAGCCTTCAGTTCCACCAACTCCTTTGGTGCCATTCGGTAGGGTGCTATAGACACAGGTGCCGTCCCAGGCAACAAGTCTATACCGAACTCTACCTCTCGATCTGGAGGTAGACCCGGAAGTTCTTCAGGAAACACATCAGCGAATTCTGCTACAGTTCGGACCTTCCCAACTGCTGACTCCTTAGCCTCCAAGGCATAAATTTGAACCAACAATGCTTCACACCCTTTTCTGATCATTTTCTCGGCCTTCAAGGCAGACACTACATTGGATAGATAGTCTTTTCTGTTACCTATCATGACCACTTCATCACCCTCGGCCGGCCTTAGAATCATGCGCTTAGCAGCGCAATCCAACCTTGCCTGATACTTAACCAACCAGTCCATTCCAAGAATTAAATCAAACTCCCCAAACGGCAGTTCCATCAGATCGGCCACAAACACTACCCCTTGGAGTTCTAGGGGTATATCTCTATATAACTTGTTCACCATCACGGAGTGTCCTAGAGGGCTAATTACAGTCATCTCGCTAGGAGCAGTCTCAAAATCCAAGTTCATAGCCTCTACTACACTACTGGCAATGTATGAATGCGTCGAACCCACATCAATTAATGCAACATAAGGGAGACCAAAAATTAGGAACGTACCGGTGATGACGTCCGGTGCGTCACCCTCCTCGCGACGCCTTGCTGCGTAGACTAAGCCGGGCTGCCTAGCTTCGGTGTTGCCTGCTCCTCTGCCCTGAACTCCGCGTCCTCGATTAGGACCATTGCCTCCTCTACCGTTACCACGACCCCTCTGCGGCGGTCCCACATTCTGTGCTGGAGTACGGTTCTGCCCCTCTGGCTGATTCCTTGCCATCTTCCGAGGACAATCCCTTACACGGTGATTCGGCGATCCGCATTCAAAGCAACCCTTTTCACCGGTGTAACAACCTCCCTAATGTGACTTTCCACAGCGATTACACTGAGCCGGTCTCTGGTTAGAAGCCATGGGCCTTCCAGCCTGATTCGGCCCACTCTGTCTGGCCCTCTTTTGTGCATTAAAACCCGACCCAGATGATCCAACACCTCTTTTCTGCTTGCTCCTATCATAGCTCTGTCTCACAGACTCCCGGACCCTTTCGGCTACCTTAGCCTTTTCTACCAGAACAGCAAACTCACGTACCTGTTGTGGAGCAATCAACAGCCTTAAGTCATCCCTAAGTCCGTCTTCAAAGCGGACACAACGATCGTGCTCAGTTGACACAATTCCCTGAGCATAGCGGCTCAGCCTCAGAAATTCTGCCTCATACTCAGATACCGACTTATTTCCTTGTACCAGTCCCAGAAAGATTTTCCTCTGAGTATCAGTGTAACTGGTGCCCACATACTTCTTCTGATAGGTAGCTTTGAAGTATTCCCAAGTAAGGTCGTCTGCTGTAGCGCCGCCTCGTACCGTGAGCCACCACTGGTATGACTCGTCTTTTAGGAGCGACACCGCTCCTTTCAGCTTCTCTTCATCTGATAAGTCGAGATCATCCATGATCCTCTCGGTTGATTCTAACCAATATTCAGCTGTACTGGGTGCGACACCTGACACACCCCGAAATACTTCAGCTCCATTGGATCGGAGCCGCTCAGATACCGATTTCCGAGCTCCTGTTCCTCTGCTGGTCTCAGCCATCATTTCTAGAACACGCAGCATAGCCTGCGATACCGACTCACCCCCCGTCTGATCCTGAGGTCCATCACCAAAAGCTGGAGGTGGTGGTGGAGGTATCTCATTATCTGATCCTTGGCCCGACCTAACTGGTTCTGTCACGGCCATCCGGCCTCTACCGCGTCCCCGACGGCCGCGACCTCTAGAACTCATTTCTTATGGCGCAATCTATTTAAAAAGTTTTATGAGTTAGTCAATGTTCCACTGATTATTAGCAAAGAATCTTATGGGCAAAATTAAGAAGTTGTTCTTTCGATCAAACAAGTGTCAAGTCCTCTATCGTAATTTGAAGATACACGTTCACTTGTTCCATCACTCTCTATGTCCAACTCTTAACCCGAGGGTATTTTCGTCCTTTACCCTACAGGGGTATTTTGGTAACAAAACAAGGTAAGTTGTAAATCTTGCCAAATCAAGGGAATGCAAAACTTGGGGTTCTCTTTTTAGAAAAATTTTCTTCCCAAATTGGTAGTGTTGCAAAACTTGAAAATCAGGGTCATTTTTGGAAATTTGCGATCTAGGGGCAATTTTGTAATTTTCCAAAAGCACAACATTTTTGACATTTTGCAAATTAGGGATTTTAGGTATGCTTGTAAAATAGGAAAATTTTGTTTAAAAAGAAAATTTGGGGTCATTTGGTAGAATTTTTAAAACTAGGGGCATTTTTGTAATTTACCCCTAAGGGTATTTTAGAATGCCCATAAATCAAAGGAATTTTGTAGCAAAATTCTCATAAGTTTGAGGGAAGTCTTTAAAGCTAGAGTCTTTATAAAATGCGGCTAATTCCCTTTCGGGTTTTAGTAATAGAGTTTAGCCCATGAACAAGTCCTCACGGCTAGAGTGAACCGAAGCTACGCACCAGGTAGGATTCCCGCGAAGAGGAGGGGAGTCACTAAGACCACTTAAATACCAAGCTCTTCCGGATCCAATCCTAGACATGCGTACAAGGGTTACCACACCTTAACTCGGCGACTTAGTCATGGGTTTGTTTAATTAGGCAATTAGAATCTTATGCGATTGTTTGGGGTAACTAGTCCTAAAGTTCATATACCTTTCATACTATCTACGTCCCATTTTCTACCCACTTACAGATAACCATAGATTAAAAATACTTACAAGAGCGGATCGGTGCCGGAGACTCGACGCCATGTTGTTCAACCAAAACCATTTTCAAAGAGGTTTTCATAAGCCTATCTAGCAAAGCATTTTTGGGTCTTAGGCCCTCACAGCCGAGTTTTTGAACCTGGCTCTGATACCAAAACTGTAACACCCCAAACCCGGCCCACAAGCCATGACCGGATCTGGTATGTCACGGAATAGAAGAAGTTTGAAAGGTTTGGATTTACAGTGGAAATTAAAAATTTCCGCTAAGGGTATAAAACGGTGTTCGTTAAAAACTCAAGTAGTTTAATTTGGTAAATCCGATTGAGTTGAAAATCCATTCTTCCTTTTTAAAACCATTTGACCATTTAAGTTTTAGAACATTAGCATGATCAAAAGCTTAGAAAAATCTCGTTACCCGATGGTAACATTTCTTTGAAAACGCGTACGAGTGCTTATTTTTTGAAAACGTTACTTTTAACCGATTTGCATAACCGTCCGTAAATTCATCAGTTATAAAGTAAAGTAAAAACAACTACCTAACCATCCAAAATAATAAGCGGCCATATTACAACCCAATCGAATTGTAGCGAATAATTAAACTTAAAACGGGGCAAAAATAAGATTTCAAGTCCACAAAACCAACATGGCCGCCTCGAGCTCTCCTCGGCTCCGCATCCGTGCTCTACTCACCTGCAAGATGATATGGGAAGGGGTGAGTCACCAAGACTCAGTGTATAAATCCCCAACCCGGGAAATAACACTCATACACAAGATATTAGTATGGCATGCAATTATGCGACCCAATCTAGCCATCCATGCTCCTTTTCTACCCCGTGTGGTACCAAACCACTGGTGGTGCCAAACCACTGGTGACGTATAGTCACAATCAAGTGATGGGGCCAACCCATCGTGTGATACCAAATCACTGGCGTCAATCCCGTATCTCAAATGTGGGGCCAACCCACGGTGGTACTAAGCCACAGGGACGAGACGCTATGAGGTGCCAAACCTCTGGAGGTACCAAACCTCTGGTGACCGTAGTCACAATGTGTTACCAAAACACTGGTGGTGCCCAACCACTGGTGACCCGAAGTCACAATCAAGTGATGGGGCCAACCCATCGTGTGATACCAAATCACTGGCGTCAATCCCGTATCTCAAATGTGGGGCCAACCCACGGTGGTACTAAGCCACAGGGACGAGACGCTATGAGGTGCCAAACCTCTGGAGGTACCAAACCTCTGGTGACCGTAGTCACAATGTGTTACCAAAACACTGGTGTCCGTCGACACGAATATTACTCCCTCTCATCAATCCCACCATCATCATGCTCATATTACAAGTATCATGATTCCATATATCATGCAAACGGATATAGCATAGCATTTTTCAGCATATGATGGCATATACAACATATATCGTAAATCGAGTAATAAGGAAACTTACCCGAGAACCAAGCTTATGCCCACTAAGCCAAGTTACCATGTGAGAGGTTATTAATATCATTAAACAACAGTTTATACTAATAAAGTGTGTAAGAGTTTACACACCTAATTAATCGAAGGTCTACAAGGAATCCCGGATCTACGTGCTATTTAAAAAAAAGTCCCGAACTTGTCCTCGTATAGCCCCTTTATCAATACCCAGCAAAGTGATCAAAACTCGAACTTCTAATTTCTCGACCGATTTGCCTCCTAGCATCACCGTACAAAATTCGGTTATCACTTCAAGAATACCAAGGATGGCTTTTGGCCGAAAATGATTATTCATCTCCAAGCTTACCGAAAAACCCTAAGTTATAGTTTGACTCGTTGAGGCTCTCTGAAGAATCAAAATCCAAGTACTCCTTGTGGTCTGCTATGCATGCAAACATTTTTAATTTAGTATGGCCTATACCCCCCCTATTTCGGCCGATTCCCAAAAGGTCCTTAACTCAAGTTTTCAACATGCATTGAGGGGGCGAGTTTGAAACCGAAATTTGAAAGAGAGCGAGTGTGTTCTTACCAAGCGATTGATAGGCTTGGCTTTGAAGATCTCGTAATTCCGGAGCACCTAGACAGATTCGGTTTCAACAAGTAATTAGTACCTTTGGTAGAAAGTGCCGAAACCGGCTTTTACTCCTTTAAACGTTGACAAG
Organism: Gossypium australe; assembly: GCA_005393395.2. Taxonomy (NCBI): domain Eukaryota; kingdom Viridiplantae; phylum Streptophyta; class Magnoliopsida; order Malvales; family Malvaceae; genus Gossypium; species Gossypium australe. Next base: position 92,060,154 of record CM016618.1, on the reverse strand, counting down.
AACGAGAGAAACAAAATAAGGCATTCGGCTTTGACCATATACCCACCTTATGAACCGATTGGAGAAGGACCAACTTTTAGACCTGCCCTTGTTGCTAATCGACTAAGGCTACAGTAAAAGAAGAAATGAAACTTTTACAAGGTCAAAGAACTTAGAAGTTTCGGCCAAAGCCTAAAGCTCAAGTCCACCAAAAGTTGGTCATCCCTTACCTCGACATTGCTTCACTTCATGGACACCCCTTCTAGCCGAAATTTCCTTTCTAGGAAACACCATACTCGATCATCAAAAAAAATGGAGAAGAAAAGATGGTATAGAGAAGCTCCTTCTGCCAAGCATTCAAAGTTGGAAGGAAGGGAAAACAAAAGAGCTATTGCCGAAATGCTCTCCTTTGCTAAGCTTCAAAACCGGCCAACCCCAAGACATCCTCCTTCCACCTTCAATTTCCTATGAACATTGGTTGGGTACATTCCCAACATTTCCCCCATGCTTAGATTAAACTATTGGCTAGGTAAAAATAAGGATAATCTCCCATACTAACATAAAATATTACACCATATTCCATATATAAAATAATAATAATTAGTAGTAAATATATATAATAATAATAATAAAAATAGTTAACTAATACCAACACTACCTCCCCCCCCAAGGCCGTGCAACACTAGGGGACATGGGCAGCATGCTTAGCATGCGTGCGCCCCATGCAGGTGGCCAGCATGCGGGTAAAAAAAATGTCCCCAGGTGCTGCTCCTTGGTCTCGAAACTGAGACCTGGAGGAAAGCCTCCTCTGCACCGTTCCTTAGCCACTCGGCTGTGGCTCCTTTCATGCCATAATCTGGCATGAAAATTCTTTTAGGCTTTCCCCCCCTGGCTCCCTTACGCAATTAATGCCAGAAGCCAAAAAAAACAAAACGCCTCACTGCAGCCCAGGGGTTTCGAACCCAAGACGTGAGGGAGATACCCCCACACCCCAACCGCTCGACTAACGCGACTTTCATGACATAAGCCGGTAAAACTTCTTTTAAACCTAAGCTTCACGAGTCTCCAAAGCTTTAAATGCCAAAAGAAATTAAAAGCATCCATGCGCCTAACAGGACTCGAACGTGAGTCCTCGAGCTGCCACGAACCGCCACGCCCCTGGCCACTATGCCAAGGTGTGAATTGTGAGATGAAAACATCAAAACTTTCCTTTAAAACCTTCCCCAAAGGCTCGTTTCGCTTAGGCACAAAAAGCGAAAATTTAAATGCCCCGAGTATAACTCCCGTGGCTCGAACGCGAGGCCAGGAGGAATAATTCCAAGCCTCTAGCCACTCTTCTAATGTGTGGTTCATGCCCCAACTCGGCAGCATTTTCTCTTAAACACCCCCTTACTTCAATGCTAAAATAAAAACAAGCTCCCTTGTGTCCAAGGCGATTCGAACTCAGGCCTAGCGCCCCCAGCCCCTAGTCGGCGCCCCAAGCCACCAGGCCAGGCTGATTTTTATGCCACAACTTCGCCGAATTTATTTTTAAACATTCTTCCACCTAGCTCTTTCCACCTAGGCACTAAAAAGAAATTTTAGCCTTAGGCCGGAAATTAATCCAGGTTTATGACTAAGCCCCAAAACGCATCAAACGAGTATTTAACAGGCAACCACGTGGAAATCAGTAAATTTGTCAAAGACTCCTAAATAGGGATGTTACAGTTTTATTAGTTGAAAGTATAGATTAAAAATATTAGTTTTTCTTTGTTGAGAAGGAAGCAAAAAAAAAATTTAAGATGAGTTCCCAAATTTTGTTTGTTTATATTCATTTCGATGGAGAAATGATAAATACAACTGAAGAAGGTTGTGTATTTCAAAGTCGGAATAAAATAGGAATGAGATTCAACAAGTGTGTTTCGCTGGTAGATTTAAAACAAAAAATCAGTACAAATATAGCAACTCGTTGCTGAAAGCAAATGTTGAGACTATTTTACAAATATCCGGTTTCAACTGATCCGCTCAAGTTCTCAGAAATGGAGCTTCAAGATGATGATGATCTAGTGACAATGATAGCACTTTATTGCCTCCTTGAGATAGAAAATCCAAGCCCGGTTGATTTGTTCACGGAGATAGCTGAACTGGATCCCATTCAAGTTGTAATTCCAGCAAGCCAACGCTCTGGAATTGATTTTGATCTTAACATCTCTTGGGAAGATCAGTCGGGTTTTGGACAGTCAATGGCAACTCCCGAAAATCCAAACACCGGTGGATGTTCGAATAACATCCCAAACTTGTGTACTCATCTAGAGATCCATCCAGATGTGTTGGCCACCATAGAAGATGGTGATGAAGGGTCCGATAATGATGATCAGTCACACCATGATCCCAACAATGATTTTAGTGACCCCGATTTGGATGACATCCCTAAATACATAGACGTGAAAGGGCCACTGGAAGGTGAAAATGCAAACCCACATTCGACCGGGAACACGGGCCTTGGTAGGGTCCTTCATGACCGATGTGGATCCTCATACGACTCTTGCATGTGAGTTCCCAGAATATACAAACATAGTTCCCGGAATATACAAACATTGTGTTGGGTCACCCACTTGGTGGTGAATTCGGCCATGAAGAGTTGTTTGTAGGACAACAATTCAATAACAAAAAAGACTATTTACATGCTATAAAATAACTTAGCTTGAAGTTAGGTGTGGATTATAAAGTAACGAAGTCCACGCAGTCTTTGTAAATAGGAGAATGTTGGAAAGCGTTAAGTAGTTGTAACTGGTGTATTCGAGCCGCGTTAATGTAGCAGACATAGATGTAGATGATAAGGAAACTAGAAGGTCCACACATATGCACGTCTGCTCGTATGTTGCAAGGCCATAGAAAGTTAGATGCCAAAACTATATGCAACTACATAATCCCTTTAGTGAAAGAGTCACCCACCATTCAGATGGTGGTCCTTATTACGGACATACAAGCTCGATTCAAGTATAAAGTGTTGTACCTAAAGGCATGGTGGGCAAAGCAAATGGCGATGCGAGAGTTGTATGGTGACTAGAATGTACCATATAAAGAGCTTCAAGGGTGGATAGCCGAGATGCAGGAGTATAAAGACGCGGACTGGGAGATTCAATCGGGGAAACAAGCTTTTCACCAATTGTTTTGGACATCCGAGCCGTACGTCAGAGCCTTCACTCACTGCAAGCCGATGGTGCAGGTGATGGGACATGGTTGTACAACAAATACACGCAAATACTCTTAATTGTTGTTACACAAGACGACAACCGAAATGTACTTCCAATCGCTTTCACCATCGTGAAACATGAGTGCTTCGAGTCATGGGAAATTTTCCTCAGAAATCTGCGGAGGCATGTTGTTAGAGAAGATAACATTTGCCTTATACCAGATAAACTGAAAGGATTACTTGCTACAATAAGGTGATCGAAGGTTCCGTGGAGGTCTGTTTATTGTATCCGACGCATCGCAGCAAACTTTCACAGATATTATAAGAATAAAGATTGGAAAAAAAAACTCGTGAATATGGGTAAAAAAATTTGTTTGTATTTATTGCAAGAAATACTTTTCAAAAATTTTCTGCCTGTAATTTTTAAAAATACTAATTTCAAATTAAATATGCAGCTCATGAGTTAGAACTGGGAAGATTCAGGCAGAGGTTTGCAATTCTTGAATCTCAGATGTCATCTTTACCAATAGATCTTCGGACATGGTTGGGTAGTATGGAAAACTGGCAATAGACTCAAAGTTACGATGAAGGGTTTCGGTATTGGCAGATGACGACCAACCTGGTAAAGGCTGTATTGAGGCGCACACGTCATCTGCCGATTTCTGCTATTTTCTCGAAAACATTCTATAGGTTGGCCACATTGATGCCTAGGATGGGGTTGAGATAAGCTAAAAAAATCAAGGCCAGGCACGTGTATGTTGAGGGCGTCCAAAAGGCCATGGTGGTAAATAGTTGAAAGGTACAAACAATGAACGCAGAATTGTATTCGTACAACTTAGAGACTTTCTAAGTTCAAGAGTACATTAGCCTCGTTCGAGTCTTCCACTTAGGTCGTACGCAGTTGATCTGCGAAGCAAGCGATGCGAGTGTATGATATTTCAGACTCTTTGATATTTGTGTGTGCATGTTCATGCAGCGTGTGCGAGAGCAAACTTAAATGTTGAAAAATTCATAGACGAGACCTACACGTTGCAACGCACATTGCGTATATGGGGGAGAAAATTTCCTGTAATGCCCAATGTCTCAAACTGGGAAGTTCCACCACCTGCTTTGGAGATGGTGCCTGATCGTAGTCTCCATAGACATCCTAAAGGTCGACTACAATCGACGAGAAGTCAAAATGACATGGATGTAAGGGAGACGGGCTAACCCAAACTGTGCACTATGTGTCGAACATCCGAACACAACCGATCAACATGCCCACATCGTGTCTATGTTTTCAGTCAATCGTCTCGTAATGCCAGACTCGAAGATGACGAATGATATATTATGGAGCACATGTTCTTGAAAAAACATTGTAAAAATATGAAAAATTAGATAAATGATATTGTGAAAAATATAACGTCGGTAATGACAATATACCGCAAAGAAAAAAGAGAAATAAAAAAAATAAAGAACACACAAATTTTACGTGGAAACCCTTTCGGGAAAAAACCACGGGCAGAGGAGAAGAAAATTCACTATGTCGAATTCGAATCAATTACAAGAGGAATAGACTATGTCTATTTATAGGCTTGTAAAGTCATATTCTAGTAGGAGTTCCTTATTCTAATCAATATCAAATAGATAGAGTTTAATAAGGTTTAAAAAATCTTATTTAGAATAAAATAAAAGAAGTGTAGTTCTATAGGGATTCTTCTTTTATTTTATTTTACCATTGTATTTTATTTAAATAAGGATTCGGGCCACTTAATTCTAACAATCTCCACCTTGACACGAATTATCAATAAACAAGTTTTTCATCGCGAACTCTCAACGAACAAGTTCTCCACCTCTTCCATAAAACCCCTTAAGGGTTTAACTTCAATAATGAACACCAACCAAGTCTAAGCAATGCTCAAGCTTGGTTATAGGAAGTGACTTAGTCATCATATCTGCAGGATTTTCATGAGTACTAATTTTGCTCACAACAATATCACCACGAGCAATAATATCACGAACAAAATAATACCGAACATCAATGTGTTTTGTTCTCTCATGATACATTTTATCTTTTGTAAGGAAGATGGCACTCTGACTGTCACAAAATACTGTGCTGATTTGAAGGTCTTCATTGAGCTCACTAAAGAGTCCCTTCAACCAAATAGCTTCTTTACAAGCCTCAGTAATCGCCATGTACTCAGCTTCAGTGGTAGACAAAGCGACTGTAGTTTGCAAAGTAGCTTTCCAACTAATTGCACAACCTCCTATTGTAAAGACATAACCAGTAAGAGATCTTCTTTTATCAAGGTCTCCAGCAAAATCAGCATCAACATACCTAATGACTCCATCTCTAGTTCTTCCAAACTGTAAGCAAACATCAGTAGTACCTCGTAAGTATCTTAAAATCCACTGAACTACTTTCCAATGTTCTTTACCGGGATTCGCCATGTATCTGCTAACTGCACTGACTGCATATGATAAATCTGGACGTGAACAAACCATAGCATACATGAGAAATCCCACTACACTAGAGTATGGAACATGTGACATGTACTCAATCTCATCATCTGATTGTGGAGACAAAGCCGATGAAAGTCTGAAATGGGCTACCAAAGGAGTACTAACAGGCTTAGCACTCTGCATATTGAACTTGCAAAGAACTTTTTCAATGTACCCCTTCTGACTTAGGTACAATTTACTTGCTTTTCTATCTCTAAGAATTTCCATGCCAAGTATCTTCTTTCTTGGTCCCAAATCTTTCATCTTAAATTCTTCACTTAGTTGGGCTTTGACCTTTCTTATCTCTCCTTTATCTTTTGCTGCTATCAACATGTCATCAACATAAAGAAGTAGATACACAAAAGAACCATCACTGTTTTTCTTAAAGTAAACACAGCTATCAAAACTACTTCTTTTAAAATTATGAGAAGTCATAAATGAATCAAACCTCTTGTACCACTGTCTTGGTGACTGTTTTAAACCGTAAAGAGACTTTTTCAGCAAGCAAACATAGTCCTCTTTTTCTGAGACTGTAAAACCCTCTGGTTGTTGCATATAAATATATTCCTCAAGCTCTCCATGCAAAATGCAGTTTTTAATCTAACTGCTCAAGCTCCAAATCATGCATGGCCACAATACCAAGTAAAGCTCGAATCGAACTATGCTTCACAACTGGGGAGAACACATCTGTGAAGTCCACTCCTGGAATTTGACTGTAACCCTTTGCAACAAGCCTTGCTTTATATTTGGATTCTTCAACTCCTAAAGCCCCTTCTTTCTTTTTAAACACCCATTTACAGCGAATAATCTTTTTACCTTTAGGAAGTTTCACAAGATCCCATGTTCTATTTTTGTGGAGTGATTCCATCTCATCTTGCATAGCAAGCATCCACTTTTCTGAGTCTTCACAGCTAACCGCCTCAGAATAATTAGATGGCTCTTGGTTTGCATCTATGTCTTCAACCACATTTAAAGCATAAGCAACTAGATCAACCTTGACATACTTCTTTGGAGGTTTAATTTCTCTTCTAGTTCTGTTTTTAGTGATAGAGTATTGTGGTGAAGAAGCAACTTTATTCTCAATTTTTGTACTGGCTTGAAGAGTTGACTCTGTATTAATCTGATGCTCCACCTACTTTTGATTATCTTTATTGGAAGACTCTTTAAGAGATAAGTTAGGTAGCATAGCAATTTCATCAAAAACAACATCTCTGCTAATCACAACTTTTCTATTTTTAGGACACCATAACTTATACCCTTTTACACCAGCTTTATAACCAAGAAAAACACATTTAATGGATCTTGGTTCCAATTTTCCATTATCAACATGAGCATACGCTGGACACCCAAAGACCTTTAAATCAGAATAATTCGCAGGATTACCATACCATACCTCTTGTTGAGTCTTTTTCTCAATAGCAATGGATGGAGATTGATTGATAAAAAAATATGCAGTAGAGGCTGCTTCAGCCCAAAACGACTTTGGTAAGTTGGCATTTGACAACATACAGGGGACCTTCTCCATGATCGTTCTGTTCATTCATTCTGCAACGCCGTTTTGTTGTGGAGTATGACGAACTGTCAAGTTTCTCACGATCCCTTCTGACTTGCACAGTTTATTAAACTCATCAGAACAAAACTCTAAGCCATTGTCTGTGCAGAGGTATTTTATTTGTTTTCCTGTCTGTTTTTAAATCATAATTTTCCAAGACTTAAATGCGGAAAACACATCGCTTTTCTGCTTCAGGAAGACTGCCCAAACTTTTCTGGAAAAATCATCAATAAAAGTTAGCATATAATTAGCTCCACCTCTCGAAGGCACTCTTGATGGCCCCCACAGATCAGAATGAATATACTCCAACGTTCCCTTCGTGTTATGGATTCCTCTGGTGAATCGAACTCTCTTTTGCTTCCCAAAAACGCAGTGCTCACAGAACTTCAGTTTGCAAATTCCTTGCCCATCAAGAAGTCCTCTTTTGCTCAATTCTGCCATGCCATTCTCACTCATATGCCCTAGACGCATATGCCAAAGTTTAGTAATATCATCATTTGACAAAGAAGAGGAAGCGACAGCTGCATTACCAATAACAGTAGAACCCTGCAAAGGCAGTCTTTCTCTGCCCTTTCATCACAACGAGGGAACCTTTGGAAACCTTCAAAATCCCACTTTCAGCTGTGTATTTGTACCCTCTTGAATCAAGAGTACTCAACGAAATTAAATTTCTCTTCAATTCTGGAACATGCCGTACGTCACTAAGTGTTCTGACAACTCCATCAAACATTTTAACTTTAATTGTTCCAACACTTGCGATTTTACACGAAGCATTATTTCCCATCAAAACAACACCTTCAGACACTGTTTCGTAATTTGTAAACCAATCCCGATTGGGACTCATGTGGAAGGTGCAACCTAAATCAAGTATCCACTCCTCGTTCTCTTTAGAATTGTTGATAGAAGCGACTAGAAGTTCACCATCACTGTAGTCTTCTACAACATCAACTTCATCGGAATTTTCTGGTTGTTTTCCCTTTTGATTCGCAGCCTCCCTTTTAATCTTGCTCTGTAGCTTATAGCACTCAGATTTAATGTGCCCTTTCTTTTTACTGAAGTTACAAGTTTTACCTCTATTTGAAGACTTTGATCTACCCTTAGATTTACTGCGAGGATTCCGATCCTGTGTCCTTCCACGATCATCATCAGCATTCCAATCTTGTCTCCCACAAACAATGAAACCCTCTTCCTGAGAGTCGGGTTTAACCACAAGATGCTTCATCTTATCATACGAGGTCAAAGAATCATAAACATCATCAACTGTGAGAGACTCGCGGCTATATAAAATCGTGTCTCTAAAGGTTGAATAAGATGGGGGCAACGAACAAAGTAGAATCAACCCTAGACCTTCCTTATCATACTGAACCTCCATGGCCTCAAAGTTTGAGAGGATTTCTTTAAACACTGTTAAGTGTTCGTGCACAGACGCACCTTCTTCCAAATGATGAGCATAAAGACATTGCTTCATATGCAACTTGCTAGTTAGAGTTTTCGACATACATATTTGTTCTAGCCTCTTCCATAATACTGCGGCAGTCTTCTCCTTCATCACATCCTGCGAAATTTCGTTAGACAAATGCAGATGTAACTGTGTTAACGCCTTTTGATCCTTGCACTTCTTCTCTTCCTCCGTCAATGTCGAAGGCATCTTATCTACCCCTAGTAAGGCTTCCTCTAAATCCATCTATGCAAGAACTGCCTGCATCTTTATCTGCCACAACGCGAATCTGGTGTTGCGATCCAACAGCGGAATTTCATACTTCATAGACGCCATTACCGTGATCTAGATGAAAAAAACCCAGAAGTTTTGATACCAATTTGTGAAAAATATAACGTCGGTAATGACAATATACCGCAAAGAAAAAGAGAAATAAAAAAATAAAGAACACACAGATTTTACGTGGAAACCCTTTCGGGAAAAAATCACGGGCAGAGGAGAAGAAAATTCACTATGTCGAATTCGAATCAATTACAAGAGAACTATGTCTATTTATAGGCTTGTAAAGCCATATTCTAATAGGAGTTCCTTATTCTAATCAATATCAAATAGATGGAGTTTAATAAGGTTTAAAAAACCTTATTTAGAAACCTTATTAAGAATAAAATAAAAGAAGTGTAGTTCAATTGGGATTCTTCTTTTATTTTATTTTACCATTGTATTTTATTTAAATAAGGATTCGGGTCACTTAATTCTAACAGATATACTTTATTCAATTTATACACTTGATTAAATTTAATACAATATACATACATATTTAATTTAAAAGACATTAAAATGAAATAAATAACAATGAGAGAGATTAATATGAAAAAAATGTAAATTAAAATGGAAAGAAAGATTAAAAAATAAATTTAAATGAAATGAGAAAAAAATTAAATTTAAATTAAAAGAAAGATAATTTAAATGAAATGAGGAAAATATTAAATTTAAATGGAAAAATAATATAAATGAAATGAGAGATAAATTAAATGAAATGAGAAAAAAATCAAATTTAAATGAAAAGAAAGATAATTTAAATGAAATGGGGAAAATATTAAATTTAAATGAAAAATATATATAAATGAAATGATAAAAAAATTAAATTAAAATGAGAAGATAGATAAATTAAATGAAATGAGGAAAAATTTAAATTTAAATGGAAAAAAATATAATTTAAATGAAATGGAAATAGAAATGGAAATGAAATGAAATGGAATGGAAATTGAAATGAAATGAAATGAAATTGAAATTGAAATTGAAATGAAAAAAAAAAGAGTGAAATAGCATGGCATTGGCGGACACCAGAGGAACAAATTAAAAAAAAAAAAGTGAAATGACAATAAATGGCCTGGCATTGGCCGGCACCAGTACAAAAAAAAATTTTAAATGAGAAAAAAAAATAAGTGAAATAGCCTAAATTTGGTGATGAAATGATATTTAAATTGACAAAAAAACTAAATAAAATATGAAAAATTTCAAATGACCCTGATATTGAGACTACTTCTAATTAATATGAAAAAATATAAAATGAATTGAAAAAATTTTAAATTGTATGTTAGAAAAAAAATAAATTTAAATGAAAAAAATTAATGAAATGAAATGCTAAATGAAATATGAATATGAAATGAAATGTAATTTGTAATGAATATGAAATGAAATGAAATGATGATTATGAAATTGAATAAAAGTTTAAATGAAAATAAATTATAAATTTAAATGAAATGAAAAAATGAAATGAAAAAAAATTGAAATGATAAATAAATAAATTTAAATGGAAATTTAAATTTAAATGAATTGAAATGTAAATTAAATTTGAAATTCAAATAGAAATTCAAAAAAAAAAAAAAACTTACATCACATGATAGGGCCTGTACATGTGTCAGGCTTGCATCACTGTCCAAGGTCAAATTGGCCTTCCAATGGTAGGCAATAGTCCCTATTTCACACAATTTTTTTTCTTTTTTTTTTCCAAATTTACCCCTGCTCAGCCACTATGGTCCCTCACTATAAATTATCAACTTCAACCCATAACTGCCGACCACCGTGGACCAACGACCACCGATCACCTCCAAACACCACTGACAACCGTCGTTCACCGTCAACCACCGCCGACCACCGCCAATCACTCCAAGGATCTTAATCGTAATAATCTTTTAAATGACAACGACCACATTGCTAAAAATGTGAATAAGGTAAACGAGAAGAAAAATGTCTCATTTAATTTTAAATATTCATTTAAATTCTTTTTTCTAATAAGAAATATAACAATCTATATTTACTATAAACACAGGATCTGTATCAAATTGTACGACCTCGGTTGCATGATCCCGGTTATTTTCCCGATCAAAGAGTTTTGCCATATTTGAATGTCGCGGGTTTTTGGGTAGCCGCTTACATTCAGATATCTGAGCTACGGGTCGATTTAATATCAGCCTTAGTTGAAAGATGACACCCCATGTGGGGAGGTAACTATTACACTGCAAGACGTATCAATCCAATTAAGGCTGTCTATAAATGGCGAAGCAGTGACCGGGCTTGGAAAAGCACCTGATCCGCGGGGCACTTGCACGCGCTTAATTGGAAGAGTTCCCCCCAACAACAAGGAAGGACAATTAACCTATATTAAATTTGACAATTAACCTATATTAAATTTACTTGGTTAAAAGAAAACTTCCAGCATCTTCCGAGAAGTCCAACGCAGATGGACATTATATACGCTGCAAGAGCGTTCATTCTGCAACTTATAGGTGGGATACTATTACCGGACGTCAATCAAAATAAAGTCTCAATAATGTATCTCCCCTTATTAGAGGATCTCGAGCTTGCTGGAAGATTTAGTTGGAGCTCTGCAGTGTTGGCATGCTTATATCGCGAGCTTTGTTGAGTGTCAAAGCAGTCTATGAAATTAATGGGCGGTTGCTGCCTTCTACTGCAGTCTTGGATGTTATACCGAATGCCATTTTTGGCATCAGTGACCCACCAACCGTATGTATGGCCACTCGTTAATAGGTAAATATATAGTTTAATTTTTCCATCTATAATGCCCCTAACACGAATCCGTCACTAGAATAGAGTTACGGAGCATTACCGTAGTTACAAATTTATTTATCAGACATTTTATTTCATCTAGCATTCATATTTGGAACCAATCAAAATCAAACATATTGTCCCTTAAACATATATATTTTTCTCGACATGTCTTACTTGAATTTATTACTGGTATCAACATACTTAATTTCCTTGTATCAACGTATCAAAGATAATCACATATTTACATGTCATGATAAATATCATTCTCTTGCCGTTTCTTCATAAACATAAATCAGTTAATTCATTATATCAATATTTCATGTACCATCAACTCGTATTTCCTTATACCACATAATTAGGTTACACGAACTTACCTGGCTAAATTGTAAAAATACCAAGATTCAGGGGCATTTTGGTAATTTTCTATTTTACTCGATTTTTCAACCAATCTTGATCTAAGTTAATAATTTCATTCAATTTATTAATTTAGGCAATAAAATAATTTATTTCACTCAATTTGGTCATTTTTATATTTTTACAAAATTACCCCTAAAGTTTTACTTTTATTCAATTTAGTCCCTGAGTCTAAAACATGCAAATTATCCATTTAATATAAATCCATGCTTGCTGATTATTCTTTTTTTTTTTTCTCCTCCTCCTCCTCTCCATACCACATCCTTAATGTATATAATTCCATTATTTACTTATGTGTTCATATCAAGCTGTCCACTTGAGTTATAGTTACTAAATTATTTATATCTTGAGCTACAGAATTCCAAATTAAATACCGCTTGATGTTTATAAAACTAGACTTAAATGTATTTTTACCATAAAAATTTTAGAATTTATTATTTAGCCAATAAGTACAGTAAATTCTTCAAATTTATCCATGTTCTGCTGTTTGACAGCTTCGACCTTTCCTTACTAAAAATTAATTACCTCTTAGTAAGAGATTTTAATGATTCCTATGTTTGTTTCTCTTGAAAATAAACTCATTAAGGATTTAGACATATAAATTTAAGCCCCTAATTATTTTTTTACAATGTTTTATGATTTTCCAAAGTCAGAACAGGGGAACCCGAAATCATTCTGACCTTGTCTCACAAAATTTATTATAACTCATAATTTAAAATTCCATTGCTTACACCTCTTCTTCTACGAAAAACTAGACTCAATAAGCTTTAATTTCATATTTTATTCATCCTCTAATTTGATTTACATAATATTTAGTGCTTTTTTAAAGTTAGCCTACTGCTGCTATCCAAAACTGTTTTAATGCAAAATATTGATTACGAAGTTTATAACACCCTTATTTCCTTTCTCTACAATATTTTCCATCATTTTCTCTTATTTCCCTTCACTAATATATCAAGAACATAGAACCTTATATAAGAAAACTCTACTTTAATATCATTTTCATGCTTTTGATATTACCTTATACAAGAAAACTCTACTTAAAATGTATTGAAATCTTAAAATTATTACCTTGTCCTATTGATTTCAATCTATAACTCAATTTTCTCCCTCTTCCAGCTTCTAATTCTTCAATCTAATTTGATATTCTAGCTCCCCATAGTCTCCTTGTTATTTTTCTCTCTTGGTAGTTATGGAAATTGATAAACCATAATATGTTCATATTTTAATCCCACATTTAGCATACTTTTGGATGATTTATCCCCTGAATTGTGGAATTTGATGCTCCTAATCCTTTAAATTCATCTTTTATACTTAGGAGAGCATCAGAGGATGAAAAGAACAAGAAACAAGCCAAAAACGGAGAAAATGGGCCAAAGTAAAAAGTCCACACGGCATGGAGATAACCATACGGTCGTGCCTCTATAGCAGACCCGAACACGGCCTGGGCTCGATTCACACGACCGTGCCACACGAGCGTGTCTCTACCGTAAACTGTTTTAATTCCACTCAGAAAAGGATAATTAGAGGCAAAGAAAGACATTCTGAAAGCCTATATAAACACCCTAAGTGTAACCTAAAAGGGGAGGCCGAAGAGGCGGAGCCAGAGAAGGCCAAATTATGGGATTTACTCGAAGATAGCCAGTTGATTCATCTCAAGAAGCCGGAATCATACTCAAGACGGAAGATCTTCCCTTCAATTTCCTTCAAGGGGTTTTAGGGTTTTTCTTATGTTTTGTTTTATACTTTCTTCTAAGATGTATTCTTTTATAAACATGAACTAAACTCCTCAAATACCTGAGGGGGATGAAACCTAAGACGGATCTTCTTATTGTTTTCTGAACTATATGATAAATACTTGATTTGTTCTTAATTGTGTATTCTTAATTCTTACTTTGATATTTCAAGATATTGATTCAAGTATTGATGTGCTCAGGCAGTGGAGCAAAAGTCCCTGTTTAAGAGTAGATCTAGCATAGTTAAGCGGAGTTGATCGCACTCCTAGAGATAGGACGACGAAAATCTGCTGGATTAGAGTCAAACCTAATATGGGAGTCCATAGATCGAGTTAGTGCAACTTTAAGGGTTTTAATTAGAAAGAGATTTCAATTAATTAACCTAAGTGTAACATCCTGAAATTGGGCCTAGTAGGATTGAGCCCAATGGGCCTTAAGCGTAGTAGCGTTTAAAATTTTAGAGAACGGTATTAATGCAAGTTAGACTTATTAGGTAAGTGATTTTGGAAGGTTAGAGGGCTTCTAGGAAGTCCCGGGATCAAATTTAGGCTTTAGGGAAATTTTGGTTTTAGGCGGAAAAAACCTTGGAAGTTGGCAGGTAGGCCTTAAGAATAAAATATGGAGAAAATGACACAAGTGGAGTGTGTGGTGTAGTGGCAAAGTGACGCCACATAAGAGACAAGGGGGTGACGCCACAAGGAAGGAAGGAGGTCCAAGGTTCAAGTCTTGGCTTTTGCATTTTGGTTTCTTTTTACCTGGATCTTAGAATTTGGGCCATAGTTTATATTTAGTTGCGCATGGTTTAAGACACAAGAGGAGCTTGTGGCCAAGTGGTTAGCAGTGTGGATTATGTTACAAGGGAGCCTGGGTTCGAATCTCATGATAAGCAAGGGAGTATTTATTTTGCGGATTGGACGGCAAGAGTTTTAGTTGAATTTAAACTCTACTAGCGAAGGGATCCCACATCGGAAAGACATAAAGAATGAAGGTGAAGAGCTAGCTATATAAAGAGCATTCCAGGAGGAGAGTTAAGATACCTTGGTGGGCGTTTGGGCACAGGAGTGGTCGCAGCGCGGTTTAGCACCAGAGTCCTATCAGGTGTGCAACTCTCTCTCTACTCTAGTTGTAGAGCGGCAAATGCCGAAGTGCCGGTCACGGCTATAGTAGCCACACGAGCGTGCGAGCGCACGTGTGGGGCTTCGACGCGATAGTTGAGGCCATCAGTAGTATTCTTGTGGGTTGAGGCTACTTGGGCCACGATGGGCCGAAGTGGGCCTAATGGGCCCGTGGGCCCATATGAGTAAATTGTATGATGATATAGTATATGGTGAACTAGACTAGGTGGAACTTATATACGTGGCTAGATTTGTGCTAGGTGGGCCACACGAGCATGTGGGCCCAAATGGGCCGAAATCGGGTCTTAGGCCCAATAGTCCGGTAACGACCGGAAATGTCAGTTGAGTCGCTCGTGGCGACATTAGGCCTTCGGAAAGGCCATTGTAGGTGCGAATTTACGAAAATACCCTTGGTAGGTAAAATTACTGTTATACCCTTAGAGGTTGGTTAGCTTGATTATGCTATATATTATTATTCTGATTATGATGGTAATTCGTTTCATATGTTGTCTGATATGTTCATAATGATTACATTGTCATTTCATCATAACTTTGTATATTGCATGGGCACAAGGGTTAAAATGTAAATGGGAAGTGTTCCGATGGTTTTACCACATTATTCGGTGACTCATGTCATAATATTATGATTCGGTGACGTTGTCACATTATCTGGTGGCTATGCCACGTATTAAGGGCGATGAGCAGTTGACTGCAGTGACTGCCTTCGATGGTGTGTAGCGGATGGAGGGTCGATTTAGTAATCCCCACTGGTGTGATTGGCAGGTACGGGTGGTGTGTAGAGGTTGGATATCTAGGTGGGTTCGGGTTGCATCATTGTTATATGTGTGATCTATTGTGCTTTGATTATGGGCTAAAGGCCAGAGTATGATTTCGGATGGGCTTTGCCCAAAATGCTTGTGATAAAGGCTAGAATCGGTTGAGAATTTTGTGTTGGTAATTGCACACTGAGTCTCGATGACTCACCCCCTCTTTTTAAATGTTTCAGGTAATCATTAGATCGCGGATTTGGGAGCCGAGGCAGACTTGTGGTGGCCCTGCAATGTTTTCTCGTAAACTCGGTTCTTTTATTTAAACTTACTATTAATTTTGGGATTTTGTTATGTAATAAGGCCTTTGGTATTTTATTTGGTTTTAGCTTTCAATTTGGTTACTGTTTATTATTAAATGTTCAATATGGAATTTTCCTAAAATGATAATAAACCGTTTTTATTCAAAATTACTTAAGCTCGATTTTCACAATAAATATAATTTTATTCAAATTAATAACAACTTTGTAAAATGGGCATTGAAATGAATCGGCTTTTATAAACAAACCACAAAACACGGAGTTTCAAAAAGAATACGAACTTTTTAACGAAAGCACAGTTTTTTTAGACATTCCTTTCATGTGACATGCTAGATCCGATCGTAACGTCTAGGCTGGGTTTGGGGTGTTACAATTATGGTATCAGAGCCTAGGTTCAAAAACTCGGCTGTGGGTTTGGGTTCAAAAATGTTTGCAAAGGATGGTTTGGAAAATGGTTTAGAAAAATATATATCTGTTTTCTGGAAGTATGGCACCCGAGTCTCCGGCACCAAATCCGTAAGTTTCCTTTATATATTCTATTATATGCTGAATGATTGTATTTATTCTGCGATGTGTGGATGTGATGCTTGAATATAGGAATTGTATGTATGAGAAATATCTGCTTGCTTCGGTGTTAGATAGTTGGTTATGTGAAGGGGTTCCAAGATTTAGTTAGAAAGTATATTAGTTTTATTAAGATCAGAGTGCGCAGCATGAGCGTAGTGTTGTAGGTTAGGATGTGTGACTGTTAGTTAGTTGGAAATTTCGAGGACGAAATTTCTTTAAGGAGGGTAGATTTGTAACATCCTGAAATTGGGCCTAGTAAGATTGAGCCCAATGGGCCTTAAGCGTAGTAGCGTTTAAAATTTTAGAGAACGATATTAATGCAACTTAGACTTATTAGGTAAGTGATTTTGGAAGGTTAGAGGGCTTCTAGAAAGTCCCGGGATCAAATTTAGGCTTTAGGGAAATTTTGGTTTTAGGCGGAAAAAACCCTGGAAGTTGGCAGGTAGGCCTTAAGAATAAAATATGGAGAAAATGACACAAGTGGAGTGTGTGGTGTAGTGGCAAAGTGACACCACATAAGAGACAAGGGGGTGACGCCACAAGGAAGGAAGGAGGTCGAAGGTTCAAGTCTTGGCTTTTGCATTTTGGTTTTTTTTTTACCTGGATCTTAGAATTTGGGCCATAGTTTATATTTAGTTGCGCATGGTTTAAGACACAAGAGGAGCTTGTGGCCAAGTGGTTAGCAGCGTGGATTATGCTACAATGGAGCCTGGGTTTGAATCTCATGAGAAGCAAGGGAGTATTTATTTTGCGGATTGGACGGCAAGAGTTTCAGTTGAATTTAAACTCTACTGGCGAAGGGATCCCACATCGGAAAGACACAAAGAATGAAGGTGAAGAGCTAGCTATATAAAGAGCATTCCAGGAGGAGAGTTAAGATACCTTGGTGGGCGTTTGGGCACAGGAGTGGTCGCAGCGCGGTTTAGCACCAGAGTCCTATCAGGTGTGCAACTCTCTCTCTACTCTAGTTGTAGAGCGGCAAATGCCGAAGTGCCGGTCACGGCAATAGTAGCCACACGAGCGTGCGAGCGCACGTGTGGGGCTTCGACGCGATAGTTGAGGCCATCAGTAGTATTCTTGTGGGTTGAGGCTGCTTGGGCCACGATGGGCCTAAGTGGGCCCAATGGGCCTGTGGGCCCATATGAGTAAATTGTATGATGATATAGTATATAGTGAACTAGACTAGGTGGAACTTATACGTGGCTAGATTTGTGCTAGGTGGGCCACACGAGCGTGTGGGCCTGAATGGGCCGAAATCGGGTCTTAGGCCCAATAGTCCGGTAACGATCGAAAATGTCAATTGAGTCACTCGTGGCAACATTAGGCCTTCGGAAAGGCCATTGCAGGTGCGAATTTACGGAAATACCCTTGGTAGGTAAAATTACTGTTATACCCTTAGATGTTGGTTAGCTTGATTATGTTATATATTATTATTCTGATTGTGATGGTAATTCGTTTCATACGTTGTCTGATATGTTCATAATGATTACATTGTCATTTCATCATAACTTTGTATATTGCATGGGCATAAGGGTTAAAATGTAAAGGGGAAGTGTTCCGATGGTTTTACCATATTATTCGGTGACTCATGTCACAATATTATGATTCGGTGACGTTGTCACATTATCTGGTGGCTATGCCACGTATTAAGGGCGATGAGCAGTTGACTGCAGTGACTGCCTTCGATGGTGTGTAGCGGATGGAGGGTCGATTTAGTAATCCCCACTGGTGTGATTGGCAGGTACGGGTGGTGTGTAGATGTTGGATATCTAGGTGGGTTCGGGTTACATCATTGTTATATGTGTGATCTATTGTGCTTTGATTATGGGCTAAAGGCCAAAGTATGATTTCGGATGGGCTTTGCCCAAAATGCTTGTGATAAAGGCTAGAATCGGTTGAGAATTTTGTGTTGGTAATTGCACACTGAGTCTCGATGACTCACCCCCTCTTTTTAAATGTTTCAGGTAATCATTAGATCGCGGATTTGGGAGCCGAGGCAGACTTGTGGTGGCCCTGCAATGTTTTCTCGTAAACTCGGTTCTTTTATTTAAACTTACTATTAATTTTGGGATTTTGTTATGTAATAAGGCCTTTGGTATTTTATTTGGTTTTAGCTTTCAATTTGGTTACTGTTTATTATTAAATGTTCAATATGGGATTTTCCTAAAATGATAATAAACCGTTTTTATTCAAAATTACTTAAGCTCGATTTTCACAACAAATACAATTTTATTCAAATTAATAACAACTTTGTAAAATGGGCATTGAAATGAATCGGCTTTTATAAACAAACCACAAAACGCGGAGTTTCAAAAAGAATACGAACTTTTTAACGAACGCACAGTTTTTTTAGACATTCCTTTCATGTGACATGCCAGATCCGGTCGTAACGTCTAGGCCGGGTTTGGGGTGTTACACTAAGGTTAGACGTTAGTTGTAATGGCCTAAATTCAAGGTTATCGGAACAGTGGTTTCGCAACCATAAATCTGATTTAAAGAGAAATTTATTTCAATATATTTGCATGAATATTTATATGATAGGAAATATTTTTATAAATATTTATAAAATGTTAGTAATGTGGTATTAAAATTTTGTTAGAAAATTTTAACGTTTGGGTAGGTAATTAAATGAAAAAGACTAAATTGAAATAGAAGTAAAAGTTGAATTATAGATTAAAAGAAATTATAAAGGACCAAAATGGCAATTAAACCATTTTGTATAGTTGAGGCGGTGTAAGGTATAAAAATCTGAGATTTTTGTGTTTAATATATATTATTATTTACTATATAATAAAGATATTTTATGTTTTAATTATAATATATTATATTATATTGTTATTATTATATTTATATATGTGTGTGTAAAAGCTAAAGAAACAAAAAAAAAAAAAAAAAAAGAGGAAAGACAGAGAGTAAAGACGAATCAGAGAAGAAACAGGGGAGAAAGAAAGAAAAAGGAAGAATAGAGTTTTTAAAGCTTGGAGTTTAATTTGGTAAGTTAATTTAGTCCTTCTCTTTTAATTTTGATGCTTTATAAGTTTTAGAACAAAGTTTTGTTGAATTAAGTTGAAATTCTGGAAATTCTTAGATTTTTGAACATGAGTTATATGGATCAAATTGATGAATTAGGGGTTTAATTGATGGAATATCTAGTTAGAAATTGATTTTTAGGAACTAAATTGTGAAAATGTTTGGAATTAAAGTCTATTACTGAAATTCTGATTCCTAAAGGTTATAAAGTAGTTTAAAGTGATAGAATAAAGTGTTAATTGAAACAAAATCAGCTCAATTGAGAAGTTAATTGAGTAGGAACGAAATTATCGTTTATTGAAAGCTTAAGGGAAAAATGGTAATAAACAGTTTGCACTAAAACAGTTTGGACAGCAGCAGTAGACTAACTTTGAAAAATCACTAAAAATCGTAGAAATGGAATTAGAAGTTAAGTGAGATATGGAATTAAAGCTTATTGAGCCTAGTTTCTCATAGAAGAAATGTTGTAAGCAATAGATATGTAAATCATGAGATATAATGAATTTTGTGAGACAATGTCAGAATGAATTCGGGTTCCCCTGTTCTAACTTTAGAAAATCATCAAAAATTGGATAAAAATAACTAGGGGCTTAAATTTATATGTTTAGAATCCTGAATGAGTCTATTTTCAATAGAAATTGTAACACCCCAAACCCGGCCCAAAACACCACTGCCGAATTCGGAATGTTACTGGGAAAATGTTCGAAAAGAGTTCTGTCTTGAAGGTGAAAATAAGTGTTAAGTTTAAAAACGAATACTCAGCTTATAGAGGTTTTGTTGTTTAGACAGTAGTAGTTTGCCGGGAAGTAAAACTTACAGATTTGAGAAAAGTTTAGGTCGTTATTTGAATAAAACTCTGAGAAAACGAACTGTGTATGAGTAATCCGAATTTGAAAACTTCAATTTGATTTTTAAGTTGCAAAAGTTCCGAGGTCATTCTTAATTAATAATCCGTTATAAGTTCTAACTTAAAATCATAAGTAGAAATCCCGAATCATTTAAAGCGGCCTTATTACAATAAAAATTATCCAAAAAGTAATTGAAAATTTAAAACGTATATAAAAATAAAGCAGCTTCTGCATGGCCACCTCGAATCCACTCCAGCCCGGTCCAGAGAATCATAAGTCACCTGCATTGTTTTTTTAGAAAATATAGGGTAAGTCAAACCGACTCAGTGTGCAATTAATCCACATGTTTCCACAAATGGGCTTGGCCCCAAATCCACATGAATCCACATACCATGCATAATGATGCAAAATGTTAACCCAACCCCACCTAGTGTCCATCCGTTACACACCACCAGTATATCCTCCCACCATACACCAGGGGATTACTAAATCAACCCACCATCAGCTACACACCTCTTTGGCAGTACACTGCTCAAAGCCCACTTAGTGGTCTAGCCACTGATCCACATGATTAAATCACAATATCCACGATGTGACTCAAGGTCATCATCAATCCACGTACATAAATGTACAATGAGGCTCGAGGCCATCATTAATCCACGATGAGACTCAAGGTCATCATCAATCCACGATAAGGCACGAGGCCAACATCAATCCACGATGAGGCACGAGGCCAACATCAATCCACGTACATAAATGTACACACTTCCCCTTTATCAATATATCCCAAGCCCATGCAACGTGTCATGAAATAACAATGAAATGGCAATATAACGTATGAACATACCAAATAGGCACATATGACATGCTTACATAAATCCACAATAATTAACCACAACCACAACATAGGTAGTATACTAACCTGGTTACCGGATTACCCAAATCAGGTAATAGCATCACCACAGCCACTATTTTGGCTACCACACACAGTACATATATTTTTAATTAAAGCAGATAAATAAACAGTGTGTTAACTACACACTTGATAACTCGTAACACCACGCCCTCTATGTCGACACTGTCACTAAACGACACTACCGCTATTTGTCTACGATGCTGGCCCACACCCTGGTGGCCTGTAACACCCCAGACCCGGCCCAAACACTACAACTGGATCTGGTATGTCACTTAAGAATTTTGCAAAAGATGTCGGAATTTGGAAAACAATTACCAGGTTTACACCATTATTCCGAAAGCTTAAGAATTCATTAAAGAATAAAATATTAAGTTATAATTTATCTTGGTGGATTTTAAATGAAAACTGAAATTTCATACATGTCTTAACCTAATTGAAAACATAAAATTTAAATAAAAGCCCAGTAATAAAGTCCCAAAACATAAATGGTAGTCTAGTGGCCCATGGCCTTATTACAAGGAAATTTAAACCCATTAATTAAATGAAAATCAAATATTAAACTAAGTCTTTTTGCTGAATCCTCAAAGCTCTGTCGCATGGCCACCTTGCTCTCCCCTCCAGCCCTGTCCGATGCACTAAGTGTCACCTGAGATGGTTAGAATAAAAGGGTGAGTCGCGAGACTCAGTGTGCAACCCTCATGCACCATTAGATTTGGGCTTTAGCCCCATAAAACATATTAATCAAAATATAACTAACAAAAATAATATGCAAAGCCCAACCCAAATCCTAGGTTTCCATCCGCTACACGCCACCGTACCATCCATTCACACCATTAGGGATTTCCACAATCAACCCTCACCGCTACACGCCTTGATGGCAGTCGTGCTGCTCATCATCAGATCATGGCCGTAGCCACTACAACAGATCATGGCCGTAGCCACTACAACAGATCACGGCAAAAGCCGCTACAACATATAACTTCCTCCTTTCATCAAACCCAACCCATGCAATCACATAAAATCAATACTCTTATAACATTTAATCAAAACATTCACTAACCTGGTGATTTGCTTTTACCCTCTTTAGGTTTCTGTCATTATGACGGGATTTCGGCATTTATCATAACATATAAAACTTATAAACATATACTTAACAATCAGATCTAGATGGTGTGGAAGTGTTACACACCTGATATCGCGAAATCCAATATTCTTAGTCGATGTCCTTGCTATCCGAATCTATTATCCTCAATCTATAGCCTTGCTCAAAAGCCGAAAAAATTGCGAAAATAGGCCTCTCTTATATTCGGCCATAGTTAGTATTCTACCCGATTTTATACATATAAATAAACAAATCCTCTTACCTTAAAATCCCGAAAGTAACACGATTCTATAACTTAGAGATCTATGTGATTAGCCTCCTTCTTCAAATCCCGGAATACTGAAAAGAAGAGTGAAATAAGAGATTACTTTCTAATAGCCATTCGGCTAAGGACTTTGGAAAGCTGAAAGAACATTGAAATCCCGAAATCAACACTTACCTATTGTTTCTTTCAGATTCCGGCACAAGTAGACTCCATTAAAGAGGATTCGGCAACTTCAGGAGGTGAGATCCTAGGGATTTCGGCTTTTGGAAGAACAAAGGATTTGAAGGGATGGCTAAGAATAGAATAATAGGAATGTAGTTTCGACTTTTGAATCAAAGTGAAGATGAGGGAATAGGCTTAGAGATTTCAGCTTTTTGCAGAGAATGAAGAAGAAGATGGAACTTTAGGAGTTTTCGGCTTTTACTCAGAGAAGAAGGGAAAAGAATGAGAGAAAAACCCAAATGCCGAAATTGAAGAAATATTCTCCCTATTTATAGAAATTTCGGCACTTAACTAACCTTGCAGATAAATCCTATCTTTTCTCCTTTTATCTCAATCTACTAG
The DNA here is from genome assembly GCA_005393395.2 of Gossypium australe. NCBI lineage: Eukaryota > Viridiplantae > Streptophyta > Magnoliopsida > Malvales > Malvaceae > Gossypium > Gossypium australe. The sequence continues at coordinate 92,036,813 of CM016618.1, read as the reverse complement.
CTCATCTAAAAGAGACTTAATTATCTCTAACTCCTCCCTCCTTTATCAGCATATTATCCACATATTTTAATCATTAAAATCCCTAAATTTTAGCCTTTATCTGCTTATTATCCACATAAAATAAATTCCTAAATAATAGCCTTTATCTGCTTATTATCCACATATTTTAAACATTAAAACCCCTAAATTTTAGCCTTGTTGCCATCCATTCCACCTAATCCTAATGCCCAAAATTTAGCTAACTTAAATTAAAAGAATTGGGCTCCATGAAACTTAAATTTAGGCCCCTTACTCCCTTGTGTGGCGTCACCTCCTAAGATTGGGCAACAAGCCCACTTTGGTATTTTAAACATAGATACTTCCTTTTAAACCCTATAATGCCCAAACAGATAATTTTAATCAAGGCCTCTGCCTAAGCCTGAGCCCAATTTGGACCCCTAACACTTAAATTAACACATTAAACATATCCACCCATTAAACGCATAGGCCCAAAAATTCAGGATGTTACAGTTCTACCCCCTTAAAGAAATTTCGTCCTTGAAATTTCCAACTAACTATTAATCGTACTAACCAAGTCTCACCACTATGCTTTCGCTGCGCACTCTAATTTAATAATATATAAACATTGCACGCATACAGTTTCTATACCCCAAAAATATAGCATCCACACAAAACATACCCGACTTAATAGTGATTGAACAATCCCGAGCCTTATGCTCCTCAGACCCGCATCTTAAACACGTTCCTGACTTCCTCCAACATTCACCTGGATGACGCCTTCTACAATATTCGCAAACCCGGAAGTTTGGACGTACCTTAACATGCTTCACAGAACGAGACTGCAACCCTAGAAAACTACGATCTCTTTTTTTCTTACAGTCCACGCACCCAACCCGAAGTGTTTCACCGATTTCTTTAACCTCCTTCAGTACCTCCCTAACTAGCTGAGTCAGCACATCAGTCCTAACACTTCCACGGCCTCGGCCGCGGCTCTTCTTCCTCTTTTAGCGCTCATCGTTGATTCTCGTATTATCTGAATTAGAAATTTTATGAATTATTAATTTCTTTCACTGATTAACCACGAACAGGCTTATGAATAGTAATTTTAGAGGTAGTTTTTTTTTAATTCGAACCTATCTACAGTTTCAGTCTCAGGTTTACCTTCTAATTCCAGGAAGCACACACATTCAGTCATCAGACATTAGCATACAAGTACATCCACAAACCTACATTCATCATGGAGGGGTATTTTCGTCATTTCACTACCCAAGGGTATTTCTATAATTTATCCTACAGGGGTATTTTCATAATTTTCAGAATAGAGTTCCTTGTTGATTTCATGAAATAAGGGTATTTTGGAAATTTTTGTAATCCGGGGGTATTTCGGTAATTTTGTAATCTAGGGGTATTTTGGTAATTTCAAAAATTAGGGGTAATTTGGTAATTTTACAAATCAGGGATAATTTGGTCATTTTGCAAATCAAGGGTAATTTGGTAATTTTACAAATCAAGGGTATTTTGGTCATTTCACAAATCAGGGGTAATTTGGTAATTTTACAAATCAGGGATAATTTGGTCATTTTGCAAATCAAGGGTAATTTGGTAATTTTACAAATCAGGGTTATTTTGGTCATTTCGCAAAACAACGGTAATTTGGTAATTTTACAAACCATGGGTAGTTTGTTGTTGATGTTGTTTTTTTTTTAATAAAAGTAAGGTGGCTGGTCCCTTCCGGGTTTTAATTATAGAGTTAGGCCCGTCAACAAATCCTCGTGGCTAGGGTGAACAGTCACTACGCACCAGGTAGGATTCCAGCAAAGAGGAGGTGAGTCACTAGGACTGCTTAAGTACCAAGCTCTTCCGGATCCAATCCTAGACATGCGCATGCCTGTTGCCACACCCTAGTCTTGCGACTTGTTCACGGGTTTGTTTAGTGAAGTTAAGTCTTATGAGATTTAAGGAGTTGTTTAAGCTAAGCCTAGAGTCCATCAAGTTCTAATCTAAATAATCTACGTCCCATAAAGCCCATCAAGCCCACATATATATATATCACACAATGGTTCAGAATACTTACCTGGCGGACTTGGGCCGGAGACGCAGGTGCCATGCCGAGCTAACAAACCTGTTATCATTTCAAAACATGCATGTTTCAAAAGCCCATTTTTAAAAAACGTTTTGAGCCCAAAAACCCCCAGAGCCGAGTTTTGAACCGGGCTCTGATACAAATTTGTAACACCCCAGACCCGGTCCAAACACTACAACCGGATCTGGTATGTCACTTAAGAGATTTTGCAAAAGATGTTGGAATTTGGAAAACAATTACTAGGTTTACACCATTATTCCGAGAGCTTAAGAATTCATTAAAGAATAAAATATTAAGTTATAATTTATCTTGGTGGATTTTAAATGAAAACTGAAATTTCATACATGTCTTAACCTAATTGAAAACATAAAATTTAAATAAAAGCCCAGTAATAAAATCCCAAAACATAAATGGTAGTCTAGTGGCCCATGGCCTTATTACAAGGAAATTTAAACCCATTAATTAAATGAAAATCAAATATTAAACTAAGTCTTTTTGCTGAATCCTCAAAGCTCTGTCGCATGGCCACCTTGCTCTCCTCTCCAGCCCTGTCCGATGCCCTAAGTGTCACCTGAGATGGTTAGAATAAAAGGGTGAGTCGCGAGACTCAGTGTGCAACCCCATGCACCATTAGATTTGGGCTTTAGCCCCATAAAACATATTAATCAAAATATAAATAACAAAAATAATATGCAAAGCCCAACCCAAATCCTAGGTTTCCATCCGCTACACACCACCGTACCATCCATTCACACCATTAGGGATTTCCACAATCAACCCTCACCGCTACACGCCTTGATGGCAGTCGTGCTGCTCATCATCAGATCATGGCCGTAGCCACTACAACAGATCACGGCAAAAGCCGCTACAACATATAACTTCCTCCTTTCATCAAACCCAACCCATGCAATCACATAAAATCAATATTCTTATAACATTTAATCAAAACATTCACTAATACCCTCTTTAGGTTTCTGTCATTATGTCGGGATTTCGGCATTTATCATAACATATAAAACTTATAAACATATACTTAACAATTAGATCTAGATGGTGTGGAAGTGTTACACACCTGATATCGCGAAATCCAATATTCTTAGTCGATGTCCTTGCTATCTGGATCTATTATCCTCAATCTATAACCTTGCTCAAAAGCCGGAAAAATTGCGAAAATAGGCCGCTCCTATATTCGGCCATGGTTAGTATTCTACCCGACTTTATACATATAAATAAACAAATCCTCTTACCTTAAAATCCCGAAAGTAACACGATTCTATAACTTAGAGATCTATGCGATTGGCCTCATTCTTTAAATCCCGGAATACCGAAAAGAAGAGTGAAATAAGAGATTATTTTCTAATAGCCATTCGGCTAAGGACTTTGGAAAGCCGAAAGAACATTGAAATCCCGAAATCAACACTTACCTATTGTTTCCTTCAGATTCCGGCACAAGTAGACCCATTAAAGAGGATTTGGCAACTTCAGGAGGTGAGATCCTAGGGATTTCGGCTTTTGGAAGAACAAAGGATTTGAAGGGAGGGCTAAGAATAGAATAATAGGGATGTAGTTTCGGCTTTTGAATCAAAGTGAAGATGAGGGAATAGGCTTAGAGATTTCGGCTTCTTACAGAGAATGAAGAAGAAGATAGAACTTTAGGAGTTTTCGGCTTTTACTCAGAGAAGAAGGGAAAAGAATGAGAGAAAAACCCAAATGCCGAAATTGAAGAAATATTCCCCTTATTTATAGAAATTTCGGCACTTACCTAACCTTGCAGATAAATCCTATCTTTTCTCCTTTTATCTTAATCTACTAGCTCATCTAAAAGAGACTTAATTATCTCTAACTCCTCCCTCCTTTATCAGCATATTATCCACATATTTTAATCATTAAAATCCCTAAATTTTAGCCTTTATCTGCTTATTATCCATATAAAATAAATTCCTAAATAATAGCCTTTATCTGCTTATTATCCATATATTTTAAACATTAAAACCCCTAAATTTTAGCCTTGTTGCCATCCATTCCACCTAATCCTAATGCCCAAAATTTAGCTAACTTAAATTAAAAGAATTGGGCTTCATGAAACTTAAATTTGGGCCCCTTACTCCCTTGTGTGGCGTCACCTCCTAAGATTGGGCAACAAGCCCACTTTGGTATTTTAAACATAGATACTTCCTTTTAAACCCTATAATGCCCAAACAGATAATTTTAATCAAGGCCTCTGCCTAAGCCTGAGCCCAATTTGGACCCCTAACACTTAAATTAACACATTAAACATATCCACCCATTAAACGCATAGGCCCAAAAATTCAGGATGTTACATGGCCAATCCCGCACCACAGAAACCAACTGCTTCTTGAATTTAGGGGTAGGAACTACGTGTCCAACCCCTTTCTCTCCTTGACTGGTACTCGCATCCATCGCACAACAACTTAATCAGAAAACCCGGTTAAACGTTAAATCAGATCTAATCGAGACTAAATAACATCTTAATCGAATAACCTTACCAAATTCGACCCAAATCCCGAAGGCTCTCACTTGATCCTGAAGGTAGCCGAAATCCCTACACAACGCATATTAGATTCAGCCTTACACCTATGAACATAAGAAGTGGCTTTCGGCCGAACATTACCTTCTTACCTTGCACAAACGAAACCTGAAAGATCCTTAATATCCTTCACCCCTTGCTACAAACAAAAGAACCACAAAATCAACCCTCATAGATTCGGCCACATCTCAAGAAACCGAATAAAGCTTTTGGTTTCGCCAATCCAAAAAGAAAAGAACAAGATTCAAATAAAAGAGAAACCCCTTACCACACTACTAGAAATCGATTGGGAGAGTTGGACTAAATGAATGACGGCACCTTCCAAATATGAGATATGAACTTCGACTTCTAATGCTTCAAGAACAAAACGATCCCAAGGGAGAAAATGAGAAGTGACTTTCGGCTATGAAGAATAAGTAGCAAATATTAAAACGTATGGAAAAAGAAAGAATGAACAATAGGTAATACGGCTCTAGAGGGAAAGAAAATTAAAGAGGAAAAATGATAGAAGTTTCGGCTATGGGGAATAGCGAAGAAAAAGGTTCGGCTTAAGCAAGAGAAGTGAGGTAAAGGTTTAAGGCTACCAAAATGAAAAGAAAAGAGGAGAAGACAGAGAGATAGATTCGGCTTAGAGAAGAAAATAGAGAAAAAGAAAAAAAATGAAAGAAAGTGACCTTAATGGTCTTCCAAGTTTCGGCTAAGGGTCAAAAAGAAAGAAAAAGAGTTAAGATGCTCAGCGTTTTCGGCACAAAAGAAAATGAAAGAAAACTACCAAAAGTGTTAAGCACCAAACAAATGCCGAAAAGAAAATACCCACTATACTAACACCAAATTTTGGCATCCTCTCCTTAGGCTCAAAACCGAATGAACCAACACCCCTACACCACTCAAAAATTCAGCTAACACTCCCTAGCCCACACCCTTCCATGATTTTCTCCTAACTTTCCTCCACTCCACTCATTCAAACACATTTGAATGATTCAAACTCCTACCTCCCTTCATAGTCACACATTTGAATTGTTGACTCATTCAAACTCCCACCTTCCAAGTGCCATAGCCGAATCCACAACCTCTTCCCTGCTTGATGCAAAAAGCAACCCAAAATGCTTTCCATGCTACTCGAACCTCCTCCCTCCTGCAACTCCCTTTGACGCAACCCCCTTGCACTCCAAATGACGCCTCTTTGCCACTTTACCACCACTTTACTTGTGTCAAAAAACACCACCTCTATTCCCTTAAGGCCTAGCTCCCCTAGCTCTCCCCTAATCAGGTCCAAACCAAAAATTTCACTAAGGCTCCTAGCTAATCCCCAAGGTTTCCCGAAGCCCCCAAACACACTCAAACAGCATACAGAGCATACCAACACATAGATATGAATTAAAATGCATGACCCCAAAATCCTGGATATTACAGAAATAAACGGGAACATCATCTGAATCCTATATGAAGAGATAATTAATTTTTAGTGAAGAAGGGTCAGAACTGCCAGACAGCAGAACAGGGGTGACTTTAATGAATAAACTGTATTAATTGGCTAAGCCAAAAATTCTGAAAATTTTATGGTATGAATATATGTGAGTCTAGTTTCAGGAAAAATTAACGGTTCTTCACTTGGAGTTCTGTAGCTCTGGAAATAAATAATTTAGTGACTGTGACACAAAAGGACAGGTTTGAATAAATTTATGAGTAAATGATTAAATTGAAATGTGAGCAAAAGTAAGAAAGGATGAATTTATTATATTATACATGTTTATTTTATTAAATAGTACAGGAAGTTTATTTGATTATTTTTAACTTATAAATGTTATATGTTTATATGAAATTGAAGAAAAAGAAAAGAAAGGAAAGGATCGAATAGAAGGGAAAGGAAAAGAGAAGGTTAAGGAGTGAAGGAAGAATAACATATATCATTTCAACCTTTTTGTTGTAAGTACTACAAGAATTTTAAATTATTGTTATTTATTTTTTTGAAATATTTATGTAAATTATTTAAATATATGAGATTCATCTTTAATGCCCAAGTAGATGAAATTTAGAACTACTGGATATTAGTGGCATGCCATTAAGGAACTTTAGCGCGCTCTCTGATTATTAGCACTGTAACACCCCAAACCCGGCCCATTCACTACGACCGAATTTGAAATGCCACTGCGGAACACGTTCAAAAATATTCTTACTTAAGAGTAAAAACCGTTAAAAATTTGTTTCCTTTAATAAAACATTTTCGTGACTTGAAATATTCTAAGTAAAAACTAAATTATTATGAAAACACCAGATTCAAAACTTTATTATACATACTTAAGGAAATAAAGTCATTTGCAATCAATATTTAAATTGTCAATCCATAATAAAATATAATAATAAAGATACTTAAACAACCTTAAATACTTTAGTGGGCCTTATTACAATAAACACTTAATCAAAATACTAAAAATATAAATACTTAATTAATTAAATAAAATGTCTTCTTCTGCATAAAAATCTGCTTCTGCATAGCCACCTTTGTATCCACTCCAACCCGGTCCAAAAATCATGATCACCTGCGATGTTTGTTAAAATATTTGGGTGAGTCACATGGACTCAGTGTGTAACTAATCCACTGAATTCCACCCACATGTTAACCACATAAATCAGATGACAAGATATCATATTCACAATTTACCACACTCTGGGCTTGGCCTATATTCATAACACTTATCAGGTAACAGGGTAATTAACCACATACTCCACATACTGGGCTTAGCCCATTTCTTACTCAAATCCACATTCACATACTGGGCTTGGCCCACTTTCACATTAATCCACATATCAATTGGGCTTGGCCCACTTTTACATTAAAACCTCATTTCACATATCAAATAAAATTATGCAAAGTGCACCCAACCCAAACCTAGGGTCCATCCTCTACACACCCCCGTATCCAGCCTACCACACACCAGGGGATTATCAAATCACCCTCTCCTTTTCACTCCAAAGGCAATAAATGCCATCCATGTGCAATAAAGCACAAAAATCCACAACGCGACCTCAGTCAGTGCCAATCCACGATGTAGCCGTAGCTAACACCAAAACCACGATGGGACACATAGTCACTCATCAACCACGATATAGCACAAAGCTTATATCAACCACGATGAGGCACAGAGCTACTCATCAAGCCACGCGAACTAAATCGCAATTAATCCACAACGTGACCTCAGTCAACGTCAATCCACGATGTAGCTCAAGGCTAACATCAAACCACGTACTCGAAGTACACCCGTACCTTCTTTCATATCCCAACCCATGCACATGCTACATGTAATAATGATATAATATAATGATGCATGAGCATGTTCATCAAGCATAGTCATAACACATATTCATATTAATAATCACATATCACCAGGTTTGGTACTTACCGGGTTATCGACATACCCCTTTAAGGGTATCCATCTCATAACTTTTACTGCACTTGTTAGTACACAATCAACACATACAGATAATAGCAAAACCTGGAAAACGGTGGGTTAATCACACACCTGATTACTTGTAGCGTTACGCCCTCAATCCCGATACTATCACTAAGCGACACTACGGCTATCTGCCTACTTTGCTGTTCTGACGCTGGTCCACACCCCGGTGGCCAATCTCGCACTGCAGAGACTGCTCTCCTTTTAAACTTAGGGATAGGAGCTACCCCTTTACCTTCTTGACTAACACTTGCGTCCATCGTAGAACACTTATTCAGAAACATTCGGTCAATTGATAACATCATAATCCAAATAATACGAATCTTAACTATACTTACCAAAGATAATGAATCTGAATCCCGAAACTTGTCCTACTGCTGTCGATTTTCCCTTAAAACCAAAGTCAGAAATCGGTCACACTTATATCCCACTTATGGCCTTACGCCGAAACTACAAGGGCTTACCTTAAACACTTCAAATCCCGAAGCTTCTTCTTTAATACTCCTTCTTTCGGCTACACACAAAAAGGACACACTTAATGGCACTAAGACATTCGGTCATGCTCTAAAAATCAACACCAATCATTGATTCGGTATACCCATGAAGAAAGAGTAAAACGATTACTAAGGAAGGATAACTTACCACTATCGTTGCTTGCGAAGACTAAAAGAGAATGGATCCCGGCTTTTAGAACTTGCGATAGAAGAAAAGAGAATCAAGGCACTTGAGATTCAGCTATGGCTTTTAATAAAAATAAATATAAAAGGGAGCATGGCACTTACAAGGTTCGGCTAATGTTAAATAAAATAGAGGAGAAGAAGAAACACGAAAAGCCTTAGCTTCTTGGGATTTCGGCACAAAGAAAGAATGGAATGGAGGGACTCAATTTTCGGCACAAAAAAATTAAAGGAGAAAAAGAATACAAAAGATGATCCCTCTCCTATTTATCAAAATTCGGCACACACACACACACTAGAGTCCTATATTTGGCCACCATATCTTCACTAATTTAATCCCAAATTAATCTCCTATTTATCTCTTCAAAACTCATTTAAAAAAAAAAGTAAAAATAGTTGAATTAAACAAATCTTTATCCCTCATATTTCTCTTATCACCTATTAAACTAAAATAAATAAAAATAGAACAATAATTATCTTCTATCTACTAATCTAAACTAAAAATAAATAAATTAACAATTATCCTACTGTTAGCCGAATTTAACAGGAGAATTAGAATCCTCCTCCAATTGGAAGTCCCTAGCGCCGTCCACTTTCTGCTTTCCTGGCACCAAAAGCCAAAATTAAAACACCCACTGCTGCTCCCACGCCTTGAACCCAAGACCTGCTGGAACAAGCTTACAGGTAACGCCCCAGCCACTTTGCTGCTGGTTCGTTTGTGATATAATCCCGCCACCATTCTTTTTAAGACCTACTTAGCCCAAGCGCCTTCTTACCGCACAAAAATAAAATGCCCTTTCTTGCTTCCCTCGTAACTCGAACCTGGGCCCTCATTGCCGCAAGCCACATATAGCACCCCAAGTGGCGGCTCCAAGCCACTTTACCACTACGACTTTCATGTCCGTAAACCTTGCCATTTATTTTTAAGGCCTTCCTAGCCCAACTTCACTTGTTGACGCAAAAAGGGAAAATAAAACACTCCCATGCCATCACCCGGACTCGAACCTCTCTGCTCAAGGCTTCCTTTCCAGGCCTTAAGTGGCGTCCTTAAGCCACTTTACCAAGGCACTCTTTGCGACCAAAAACCACTGCATATTTCCTTAAAGCTGTCTTCAGTCCAACTCCCCTTCTTGACGCAAAATATAAAAATAAAACACTCCCATGCTATCACCCAGACTCGACCCTCGTCCCTCCTGAAACCCCCTTGCACCTTAGCGCCCCAAGCCATTCTGCCATGACTTTTTTTATGACATAACCTCGCCACAAATTATTTTAAAGCCTCCTTCACCTAGCTCTCCTTTAACGCCAAAAATAAAAACTCCCAAATGTGTTTCCTGCAGCTCGAACCCCTTCCCCTTGGCATTCCCTTTGACGCAACCACCATTGCACCTTAGGTGGCGTCCCTTGCCACTTTTCCACATCACTTCTTGTTTCCTAATTTCGCCAAAACTTTTCTTAAGGCTACCTTAGCCTAGCTCCCCCTTTTTAACTTAAAAACCAATAATTTTCCAAAGCTTCCACCTTCATCCTAGAATTTCCAAAGCCCCTCAAACACCTCCAACACACTCACTAGGCCTACTAACTCATGAATTATGCAACAAATGCATAGCCCCTAATCTAGGATGTTACAAGCACGTTGGTGCTCTCTGATTATTAGCACGTTGGTGCTCTCTGATTATTAGCACGTCAGTGCTCTCTGTTCACTTGTGCATCATAATGCACCTCTGTATTTGTTCCGTATATCCGGTGTGTTCTATAAAGTCTACTTTGGGCTAAGAATGTGAATTGAGAACAAAAGTGAATCACTGATGTGTTAAGGTAAGTTTTATACCTTACAAAAGATAAGTTGAATTTTTATTATTACAAGGCATAGTTGAAGAGACTTAAATGTGAGTAGATATGTAATAATTGAATAAGTTTAAAATGTTTTGTTATGATCATTTACTTATTTATTCTTGTAGTGCTTACTAAGCCTTCACCGGCTTAACGCGTTTATTTTAACGCGTAGCCTCATCACATCCTCACGAGTTTCAAAAGTAGGTATTGTATTTTGTATTAAAATGGCATGTACATATGCAGTTCAAAGGTGTTCTCATGTGATAGGAACTAAAATGTAGATTCTTGAAATTCTATCTATATTCAGTTACTTGAAGTATTTATATATATATATGGAATGAATTAATAAACAATAAATATGTTAGCAAAAATGGTTGGTAAGTTAAAATATTATATATAAATGTTTTAATTAAAAAGTATCTAGCCATAATTGTTTTGGCACCAAATGTAATAGTCTTATACCGGGTTTGCATAATTGAACCGGGTATAGGGGTATTACATTAGTAGCCTCGAGAGAGGTATTAATATAAGTTAGGGAATCCTATGGATCAAGTCAAATGAATAAATCGTCTGGTTCAGAGTTAGATAATAAGTGAAGTCTAGGTGGATTCTTCCTCAGGTATTGTCTTAATCAATTGGTTTTTCCAAAAGTATTTCCCCAATTCATTCTCTGTGTCTTAGCATCTTTAGCTTAGTAATTAGTTAGTTTTAGATTAAGCATCAATTCCCTTAATTCTTAGGCTAAATAATAAAAAGATAGTAATTACTAGTACTCTTGGTACTTAAGGATACGATATTTCCGGTCTTGCCATAGCTATACTACCAAACGATAGGTGCGCTTGACTTTGTCGAAATAATAGTTAGTTTCGAGACCATCAGAAATTCTCTTGATTACTAGGTGAAAATGGTGATTTTTTTGTGGAATGACCTAATTGTAAAGAAAGCAAAACTTTCTTTCTTTCTCTCTTCACAAACGTTGGATGCAAGGGAAAGGTGGTGGTTGGTGTGATTTTTTTTCTTTCCACACACTCACATATATATACTAAATAAAATAATAAAATAATAATAAATATCTTATTAAAATATTAATAAATTAATATTTATCTAACTAATTAATTTAAAATATCATCAACATAATCATTACATTCTAGAATTCTCCCTCTTACTAATTGACAATTTTGCCCTTCATGATCTTTTAAAATTCCATCATTGAGTCATCACTTAATTTGGAAAAATTACAATTTAGTCCCTCATAATTCTTCACCTATTCGATTTGGTCCTAATTCATCCATTTTCCTTGGTTTCTAGATTATTCCACCCCTAAATTTTTTGCACTATTGGTCCTTCAACTTTTTATATTTACACTTTAACCCCTCAAATTTTGAGTATTTAATCTTGGGCAACAAAACTTTTCTCACTTTTACAATTTAGTCCTTTCTTGAATTAATAATGTAATATATCATAATATACTTCCCAATGTTGACATAATCCAAAGTTTCCCTTTTTGTCACTTTATTTCCTTACTTAACTATATCAAGGATAATATCTTACTTTCTTACTGTAGTAATTTTTGGGGTTTTACACCATATATTTTTTTAATTGTATATTATAGTATACAAATTTCTTTAATGGAAAAAATAATCTGATAATTTATTCGTTTTTTTAGATGGGAAACGGTACCGGGAATTGGGCAATCGTTCACTGTACCTATGTACCGTATGATGATAGAGACTTATTCTGGGGATAGCGTAAAATATGCTTCCTAATATTTCCTTTTTAAATACAATAATTGCACAAGAAAAAATTAAATAATAACGTGTTGTCTATATTATGCAGTTTCTATGGATGTTATATGCTGAGGAAAAGATCGCGACGTTCATACCATCATGGGTTATCGAGCAGCAACTGTAACACCCTAAAACCGGCCTAGACTTTATGGTCGAATTTGGCGACGCCACATGATAGTGCTTTGGAAAACATAACTATGTTAAAACCATTTGTAGATATCTTGGGCTTTCGTCAAAACATGTCGTTTAATTATTCATTATCCATTTTCAAAACATTATATGTTGCGGAAGCTTTGAACATAATTTGCGAGTTCGTGTATTTTTGATAAAATATTTATTTATTTTGAAAAACCGCATCTTATCCTACTACTAGCAGTTTATAAAATAATAATCCAAAATTTTAAACAAAAACCCATAAAATCCATGTTACATAAAACTTGCCCAAATATAATCAGAAATATAAATGAAAAACTGTTAAAGGTCCGGAACTGTGGTAGCCACCAAGTCCTCCACCGTACCGATCCGTCTACTACTGGGGATTGCCTGAACAGATTAAACAGAAAGGGTGAGTTTTCGCAACTCAGTGTGTAATCCCCACAGAAAACAAACACATACTCATATCAGAAAACAGACATAAATTCATAGTTCAAGTCTGAGCCCATTACAGAAACGGTGTGGACTTTAGCCCACTCAGATACAAAATCAGACATATTACAGGGCCTTAGCCCATTCCAAACAGAATATGCAGAAAATAGAGTCCTACCCACCAGCCTCTACACACCAGCTCCATCCAACCTTATACACTATGTGGGGATAAAATCAACCCACCCAGCCCTACACACCAGGTTGTACCAAATGCGGCACATAATCAGAAATTTGCAGCTGAGCTGCCAGATAACAGGCTTAAGAGTCTTTTAGATACTTCCTCCAATCATAATCAACCCACCTCGATGCAATGCAACATATAAGAATGACATGCTATTATGCAATTAACTCATATATGCAAATCAGTATACATGCTTAGTACCAAAATTAGACAAACAAATCATTCATTTAGGGGTCAAAGTATTACTTACGGACCCTACGGTAGGTCCACAGTCAACTTGGGCAACTCGTGCAACCTTACAGAGTTTTTCAATAAAATGGGCTCGGGCCCAAACGACCCAAGTTGGCCTTGGCCTTGTGGATCACACGGCCTGGCCCAGAATCCCACAAGCCCGTGTGGCCCAAACGGCCCAATTGGTCTAGCCCGTGTGTCGCACACGGCCTCGCTCGGTCCTCACATGGCCGTGTGGTGACTTACAGTCTTGCACACGGCCTACCACACGGTGATCACACGCCCGTGTGGCGTCAACAGTAAGGTTTTCGATTTTCACCAAAACCTCATTTTTTGCTTTTTCGGGTACACACCTAATTTAGATTGATGCTAAAACGATCTCTGAGCAATTTCGAACCTATAATCGACATTACAAATCCTGAAATTAGCCTATAACCACACTTAAAATGAATCCATCATTCCAACAACTATCCAAAACAACCACTTAACACTTACCTCCAAAACTTTGCACGATTTCCAACTGTTTGACAGTCCTAAAGAAACCTCGCTCCACCCGTTTCTACACTGCCAACACAGAATATAAGCCCCCTAAAGGAAACTCAAAAAGAACGAAACTTCGACATTTCCATCACTTACCAATTGTCGACTGAAAAGAAATAGGTCTGCAGAGCAATTGTCGCAAGAGCTAACGAAGTAATCAAGGGAAAAAGAAAAGGAGAATGGCGTCAGAAATTTTGGGAAAAAGGGAGATAGCCAAAAATTTGAAAAAAATTTTTGCTACCCCCTAATCTCTCCGCTTAATTCTCTCCACTAACTCACCATTTAGTTTTTGAAACCAACTCAAACTCTTCTCCATCAATCGCAAAAATTAAAAGCGTCTGAGCTTGAGCAAGGACTTAAACACAGAACCTCTAGCAGACTAACACTTCACTTAACCACCAGACCAGCAGGCCCATTCTGATATAATATTTCCAATAACAAATTAAAAGCCTATTGATCAAAGGTAGGGCTTTATTCATAAAATCCCAAAATTTGCCCAAGTCAAGGCTTGAACCCAAGACTTATCAGACACTCCCAGAACACTTAACCACTGAAGCAAACATATATTTTTCACAAAACTACAAAAATCAGATTTTAAGAAAAACGGGGTGTTACAGCAACAGTTGTTCGTATTAAATGTACTACTGATTAATTTTCATATGGTGGAGTGACACGATAGAGGTTGAGTATTAAGGAAGTTCGACATTATGGAAGTCCACAGAATGGACAAAAAGGGTTTGAGTCAGGAAAATTTAAATTGGGCGCAAAAACATGAATCGTATGTCTTTTTGTAGAATGTTCGACATTCGAGGCGCCCTCCCTTGTATGTCTTAGAGGGAGAGTTATCTTCTACGCACAAGTACACACAATAGTATATGGCACACGATAAGCCATTTTTATTCCAAGGTCGTTATATGCTGATCCAAAGAGACAAGCGACCGGAATATTCACGATGGCAACCCAGGGATGCACGATCGGGCCTTAACCGAGTTCCGCCATTTGGGAACACCGAAATCGATTATGCCTTAAACCCCGATCCTGAGCCTCAATATGAAGCATCCAAGTCGTCATCACACCACCCAGAGCCTGAGCCCGAGGCCCAATTTCCTCCATCGTTTAGGATATTTTTGGTTACGACCCTGAGCCTCAACATTCGACACAGTCCGGATCGTCCTTATACCACCCGGAGCTCGATCAGGAAGCACGTACACCTACTACTGAGAATATTTTTCCATCGGCACCTCCGGTCACGTAATACCCCTTAACTCTTGATTTTGGTGTATATGATTATACTAATTTTCTAAGTACACAGGATAGGACACCGGAGGCCAAACCGAGCAATTATCAAACGCCTCAGCAAGGTGCACGACATCGCCAACAGAGGCATCTGGACCGTTACACACCAGCACTAAGGACATCGCCGAGATCACGACAATTTTAATTTTTATCTGTAAATATTTACTTTATTTTGTAATTATTTTGTTTTTAATATTAATTTAATTTCTTTAAAATAATTATTTGTTTTAATAAATGATTTCGATATATTTAATAAAAATATATGTTTCGAATAAGTAATAGTACAGAACAAATTAAATTTACAGACACAATAAAAAACAAACATTCTAAAATATTAATACAAAAAAATATAAAATTCAAACAAAAATAATACACACTAAATTAAATTTAAACACCCAACAAACTACAAACATATGGGTAAAGTTAATACACGAAAATTTTAAATTCAAACTAAATATAATACAGACTAAATTAAATTTACAGATACAAAAAAAATACAAACATTCTAAGAAATTAAAACACGAAAATATAAAAAATGAAACCTTAAATCCTAAACAACTACATTAAATTTATAAATATAAAAAAATACAAACATTCTAAAGAAATAATACAATTATTTTGAATAGTAGTTTCTTCACAATTAATTGTCTTTTGCTTGAATCAAGTTTACGTTACATCAGTACAGGATAATTGGATAGCTGAAACGGTTAGCAAAATTAAAAAGAAACAGAAAAACCAGCAGCATAAACCTAGGGAAAATATAACTTCCTAAAAGCTCTAGACCCTTTCTTCTTCCATTGTCCCTTGAGATACCTTTGCATGGAGACTCTACCAACAGGTTCCAACCACAGCCTAGTTCGACGGCTTCAACCACTTCTGATCGTTCTCCACCGCCACCACATCAAATCCGGGCACACTCTATAACAGATAAGTCTTTTTCAAATCTGGGCATCAGTACCCCACTTATAAGTTGCGAAATAAACGCTATTGCACCATAGATAATGTCCATCTGCTTTGGACATCTCGATTAGCCATTTATGGCGCAGAAAGTCATCCAACCCTTAATAGCATAACCTTTAGGGTGGACATGACAATATATAATTCAACTCCGTTAAAACATGACAGTATATAATTTAACCCCGAAATTCAGTTGTACACTATGAAAAACTCTCATTTACAATCCGCTACAAAAAAAAAAAAACTCTCATCTACAATCCATTACAACAAACTCATTTGATGATATACTACAAAACACTCTCATTTTGATGTCTCTCTCAAAAAAATATTTTCTTATCCATTTACACTATCAGAACCCAAACCACCCACTATATATATAAGGTTTGGTGCCAGTCATTCCGTGGCCAACACAAAAAAAATTACATATTTGGTGCTGACCATCAGTGTACCAAAGTAAAAAAAAAATTGCATTGGGACACGAAAAAAATACGTGGTGCCGGCCATATACTGACCAACACCCAATTTATTTTTTACATCTTTGGTGCCAGCCATCTACTGGTCAGCACCCAAAAAAAATAATTTTTTTTACATCTCTAGTGCCGGCCATTACATGGCTAGCACCCAATTTTTTTTTTTTTTTTACATCTCTAGTGTACATGACCAACACCCAAATATTTTTTTTTTTACATATTTGTTGCCAGCCATTCCATGGCCAGCACCCCAAAAATTTTTTTTTTTTACATCTCTGGTGTCAACCATCAGTGTACCAAAGTAAAAAAAAAATTGCATTGGGAGATGAAAAAGGTACCTGGTGCCGGTTATCTACTGGCCAGCACCTAATTTTTTTTTTACATCTCTAGTGACGGCCATTACATGGTCAGCTCCCAAAATTTTTTTTAAATACTACTATTTTTGTATACCAGTATGATACGATTTAAATAAAAAATACCCTGGTGTCGACCATTAAGTTCCTCAAAGTAAAAAAAAAAAATTAATTTTTTAAAGCTTGCCACAATCATCAGGCAATCATGAGGCCAAAACACTAGGTAGTGTCGGCCATTGGGTTCCCAAAACCCTATTTTACTGTTCATTTCAGGTCATTTTAGTGATTATTTTTAAACTGGGTTATTTTTAAACCTGGGTTATTTTTATAAATATCAATTTTTTGGGGTTAGATTAGTAAAATAGCCGGAAATCAACTCTCTCTTATGCAAAATAGTCATTTCAAAATATGGAGTTAATCTTTAAACTGGTTGCAAAGTAAGATGAAAAAGTTAAAATTTTGTTAATTTTACTGACATCATATCTATGTAAAAGTTCATATATATATGTTAATTTCTTAAAAAATTTAAAATATATTTTAAATTTTTATACTTCTTTTTTTTTTTTTTAAATTATTTTTTTTTATTTTTTATATTTAAAAAATTAATTGATCATTAATGTAACAATCCACAATCAACAAAGTAAACAAATGTCAACTCTTCCATCCATTTTTGAGAGATTTAACAAGTAGTACACATTTAAAAGGTAAAAGAAGTGAAAAATTAAATAAAGAGCTAAAATGACTATTTTGTAAAGTTAGAGAGTTAAATAAGTTATTTTACCTTATGTAAAAGCAAAATTAATTACTTGTTTATTATTTTTTATCTTCAAGACAAAATATTTATAACTAATAAAAAATTAATTACTAGTAATTAATTTAAATAGTCCTTAAAAATATAAAATAACAAAAATAAATCCTTTTCAAATTTTATTCTTTTTTAAAAAACAATAAACTCAAAAAATTATATGAGAGAAAATTCTTAAGGGATATATTTGGATAATTTAAATAAGAAATTTTTATATTTTATTATTTTTAAAAGAATAATAAAATTTTAAAATAATTTATTTTTTATTCTTATATTTTTAAGGGCTATTTAAATTTAATTTTAAAATAGGTCATGCCTAATATGCAAATAGACATTTAATTGGTGTCCAAGAGGAATGGCGTCACTCCTATTTTTCATCTAGTTTAAAAATGATAATTGCTTTATCAGGTGCTTAAATGTTTTATATAATTAACCTTCAGTTCGGTGTCGTCAATGGCAACGACGACATTTAAAAAATTTATTATTTTTTAAATTAGAGGTGGTAACACCAATAACAATGATGTCACCAATATTTACTATTCAAAGCGGGTCGTCTATGTATATAATTTTCAAAATAAGTTATTTTTATAAATAATTAAAAGTTTTGGGTATTTTTAATAAAAAAACCTTAAAATAATGTTTGGTTGGGTGTAATAGGAATAAATTACAACCCAATTCAATGGGCCCACCACCAAACCAACGTTTGGTTGCCTGTAATGGCTATTACATGCTAAATAGAATCAGCTTCTATTACAGTATGGCCTGTAATAGCAATTCAGTGGCTTGGGGTCAGAATAGCTATTCAAAGCAACGGGTAATAACATTTTGCCCTATTTTGGACCAAAATATCCTCCTATCTCTCACCTTCATCTTTGTCCTTTTCACTTTCACACTTCAGACAATTTATTCCTAAACGTTTTTCCCAAAGTAAACCCTATAGAAATTGGATCCTTAATCGACTACAAATCAAGCTTCATTCACCATCTTCATCTTCCTCCCGTTGAACCTCCTTATATATGGTACGTGATGGCCTTCGATTCTTTTTTTTTTTTCTCTGATTTTGTTAGTTAAAGTTCTCTTTCGGTCTCACTCTGATCCTTCTCGGTTTCTTCATTAGATCCTCATAATTTTTGTGTTCTTTTTTCTGGGTTTCTAGAGTTTGATTTGTTAACTGAATTGTTTCGGGTTTTAGCACAAAGCTTTTAAGCACCCCAAATCCCATCTATCTACACCTCAAAGTCGGTCCACTGTTCTTCACTTTGCTTTTCTTCTTCTTTTTCTTCAGGTAAACGTCAATTCCATTTTGTGTTAATATTTTATGCTAAAAAATATATAAAAATTGCTTCCTTTTTCAAGATAGAACCTTAGATCTCTTTGTCTTCACACTTTCTGTTTATTTATTATTTTTGGCATAAAAAGGGTCAAGAATCGTGAAAATTGAAATGGGTATTTTTCTTGTTTTTAAGAAATGTTTTATTTTAAAGATTTGATTTCTTTTTTTTTTGTAATATTTTTTTTCCACATAGGGCATTGATTCAGCGCAGCTGAAGTGGGTATTTCCTGGTTTTGAAGGAAAGAAAAGGGGAAATTTTTTTGGTTCACATAAGAGCTTGGTTTAGCGTTTAAACAAGTCAAGAATGGTGAAAAATGAAGTGGGTATTTCTTGGTTTTAAAGAGAATAGGGGAAATTTGTGGTTCAAAAGGCTTATCTTTCTTAATTTTTGTTTCAGGATTTAAGGGGCTTTGCTATGGTGTTGTCCCTTTGCAGCTGCTGTCGTATCTGCTGACTTGAAGCTCGCCAGTCGCCACCGTTGTCTCCAACTGCCGCTGTCGGCGTCGAGTTCAAGTGAGGCTATGCTTCCAATTTTTTTACCAACTTTTTGTTTGTTTGTTTGTTTGTTTGTTTATTTGCGTAGCTTGGGTTGTAAAATGTTAACAAAGTTAAGTTGTTTGTTCTGCTACTTGCGTCTGTTTGAATGCAAAAGCAAAATGGAATTTGATTTCATTTTGTTACGTTTGGAGTAAGAAATGTTAACTTTGTTCATTTTCTAATTTTTTTGCTTTTTTATGTGTTGTTTAATTGTTTTAAAGCTGCAGAATTCTCACTGTAAATAAGTGCAAAAGTCTGTAATGGAAATTTGATAAATTTGTATTGTTCACTTTTCACAATCTTCCTAACTGCTGATGTGCTTTAGTGAGCTACATTAATAGAAAATTAACTAAAATAATTGTTTCCCCCTAAAACTAAAGGTAGAGCTTCGTGATGTTGACAATGGAAACAAAGTAAGTTTACGCTTTGGCCGTGAGGAGCCTGTTGAAAGTATGCATCTTAACTTGTTGAATTATTTACCTAGTTTGCTTAAGTTTAAGTATTTGTGGGCTATGGTTATGGTATTGCATTGAGCTTGAACATCAGATATGACTTAAGGTCATTATTTGTCTGTATTAGATTAATTTCTCATTATTTATTGCAGGAGTATTTGTTGAGAAGAAGTCTTTCACGTGTTTGTATATAGAGAAAAACACTGCATTTCTGATTGAGTTTGATTTGTTTTCACTGTCATCTTCTTAAGACTTGCATAAAATATTTTGCATTTAAAGAATTTATAGAGTGATGGAAAGATTCTGCTACGAGATCAATGAGTTATATTCCTTTTATATTGTTTTGCAGGCCTGAGACATTTGACCAACTGCAAGTACCATTGGACTTATCGGCAAGTCTGCTGTGTAACACCCCTAACCCCGAACCACCGTCGGAACAGGGTTACGAGGCATTACCGGACATATCAGACAATTTACAAATATAAATTTTGTTTAATATAAATTTGGGCAATATTTCTGCTTATTATTATATAAAACCCCCTGTAAATTAAACCATATTCATTTCAATCATAACCAATTCATTCCATATATTTATTTTCTATTCTAAATACCTTCTAATCAAACTCAATCAATATAATATCAACTTAAATTTATCAAAATATTAGTTAGATTAAAATAAATATACTTCATTCATTATAATTCTTAAACTTGTAATACTAACATTTTAACCATTTACATTCAAAACATAATAACCTTTATACACAACCTACGTACATGCCACATTATGAAAAGGAAATATACATCACCAAAAGTTTGCTGAAGTCGGGTCTGGCTTCGGATGCTGGTTCAGTATATGACTTCTACAACCTGCGCACGGAAACAACCGTACGCTGAGTATACATATACTCAGTGGTATTACCATAATTCAAATTATAAACATAATAATCATATCATTAATTCATATAACTTTAATTTAACTAAACCAATTCAAACATAACTTTCATATAAGTTTGTCCTTCTCAATATATTCATACAATTCAATTTTAGCTATTCAACAATTGAAATAATACACAATCATGTTGAGCCACTATCCATTTCTTGAACCAATGGTTCATACTTTCTATTCTCATACTCATATTCCAATCACATTTTTCAGTTCATGTTCTATTTTCGCATTTCTTCCAATGGCTCAACCATTTCATTTTATTCAATTTAACCTTTTCTTTATTTTCCCCCTATTAACAGACTCGGACTTTAACGGATACACGGATTCCAACCCAAACACACCAGTACGGCACATTGTGCCTAAAACGGTACATAGTACCTGATCAGTATACGACACATAAGTGCCTGAAACGACACACGAGGTGCCTGATACGACACACGAGGTGCCTAAAATACGACACATAAAGTGCCTGGTTTACGACACATAAGTGCCTGATCGGCAAAGCCGATAAATCCCGTACTCTTCCAAATCCTATGGCATGCCAATTATATCCGACTCAGCCCGACTAGTTAATAGGGTATTTCAGTTCTCGATTTCATTTTCATTTTCATAACAAATTCAATTTCAATATCAATTACATTTTTCCATTTCAATCCACATACATTTCCATTTCAATACATATTCATCATTCAACTCAATTTCCATTCAATTCAATAAAAACACTAACCTTATAATTTACTTACCATATACATAAATTAATTTAACATTTAATGAATAAATAAATAATTTGAATTATAGTAATACAAACCCGAATTTGCTTGATTATTCCTCGGTAACCTTCTCCTTCCCTTTGTGGGTTGATGCCTCGAGTTCCTTTTTAGCTTTTAAAACTTCAAACCTTAAATCTTTAGTTTTTCCTTTTTCCTTCTTTTTCTTCTTCTTTCCTGCTTGTTTCGAATGTTTCTCTGTTCTCTCCCTGTTTCTTTTCCTATTTCTTTTATACTATTTACTTTATTATATAATATAATATTATATTAATATAATTATTTAATAATATTAATAATATATTTTAACACATAAAATCTCAGATTTTTTTTAAGCTTATGCCGCCTCAACTTATGCTAAATGGCATAATTGCCATTTTGGTCCTTTATAATTTCTTTTAATCTATAATTAAACTTTTACTCCTTATTCAATTTGATCCTTTTTCCTAATTACTTTAAATTAAGCTAAATTCACTATATAAAAATCTAATTAAACACACTACTAGACTCATAATTACTCCTAATGATTATTTACTAACTCGATTTACTAAGACGGAGGCCCGATAACACATTTTTTTTCTAGTGCCCACGGATTTCGGGTCGTTACATGCTGCTTACCTAAAAGGTTGAAAAAATTAAGATTGGACTTGTTGTGCACTTGGTCTACTGGAAGTAATTTTAATTCTCCTTTTATAACTTTTACCTCTGTTTTCTGTTATGGAGTTGACACTACCATTACTACAGTCACTAATTATCGTTGCACTCATCTTCATCATCCTTAAGATCTTGCTATGCCATTAAAACTTGAATGTGATCTATGGTTATGGTATTGCATTGAGCTTGAACATTAGATATGACTTATGACATTACAGTTTTTGTTGGAAGAGTTTCTCTAAAGTGCCATTGAATATTAATCCCCAATACAAAGTAAAAGTGTTTGTTTGGTCCTGTTGTAGTGTTTATTTTGCCTTTGGTTTTTTGCTAAGTTTATTTTTATTTGAATTTTTTTAGTTGGAACCATTATGTGTTAAATGTGTAGTGGTATATTTTTCCAACCCTGGTTTATTATTTCATTTTTAATTAATTTAATACAATACAAAAATGTTAATTGCCTCTAAATCCCTGCCCCTTACCAACCAATAAACAATATTTACTTTTTAATAATGCATATTATCACCTATTTTATAAAAAAAACTATAATGTTTTATATAATTAATCACATTATGCAATATCATAATACCACATTAGGTTTAAATTTAAGAAAAATTGTCAAATTTTAGTACTAATGTGAAAAAAATAAATTTAGAGATTAAATTAAAAATATATAATATAATATAATGTAATATCTATAAGGAGGTAAATGTTAACACCCAATCTAAAAGTTGCTAAGTTGCTGTTTTGCAAAAAAATAAAAATAAAAGATTGAACAAATCAATTTAAATGCTTGATAAATTATTTACTTTTATATAAGCAAATATAATTTTAAACAGACTTATCCTATTTATTAATTGTTTAACTAAGGATGAGCGCTATTGAGCATTGAGTAAAATTTCAGATTATCCAACGCAAATGCTCATTTTATTTAGTTTACCTTTTGCTGTGCGGTTGGAATGGGTCAAAAGATTTCTTGCTGACCATTAAAAATCATGGTTGTGTTGATGATATTTTAGTAACTTTTTGTGTTTGTAATATTTGGATGGTATAATGACATGATAAAATGTCATTACAATGTTGTAACTTTTTTATGTTGTAAAATTTTAAAACATATGGATTATGACATATAAACTAATGAAATTATGTAACTTTTTGTTAATATATGAATATTATGCTTGGATGTGAAATATAATTCTCAAGTTATTTATTACCTCTAATATTTAATTATTTTTTATTGTAGAATAATTAAATTATTTTGTAACACCCCAAACCCAGCCCATAAGTTTCGACCAGATCTGGCATGTTATGGATTTGATGTTGAAAACATAGTCCTTTAGCAGTTTTAGAAATCACAAGTTAACAAGACAATATTCGAATAAGTAAGTGACATTAGAAAAGAAAACCTCGTATCATTGTTATTTGAATAATAAAACCTTTGACAAAGTTTCATAAGTTGCAAGAATTTAAAATTTTGTAATGAATATAAACTATTGGGCCTTATTACATAATAATTTCCCAAAACTAAAAACTTAAAGGAAAACCGAAATAATCTATAAAAATAGAAATTGAAAACTGGATGGCCCCTCGAGTCCGTCTCGGCTCCCATGTCCACGATCTACTGCTCATCTGAAAGAGTAGAGAAAAAGGAAAGCGGTGAGTCACCAAGACTTAGTGTATAAATCTCAAAACACACATCGACCTGAGCCCACAAACACATTATGGGCCCTGGCCCATACATAAAGGCAACAATCATGAGCATATATCAAATAGTAAATGATGAATAGCCCAACCCATCCTAGGTTTCCATCCTCTACACACCAACCCGTACCAACCATCACACATTGGGGATTTCTACAATCAACCCTCCTTCCGCTACACACCATAACGACAGCCGTACTGCCTATTCCTATTAATTAGGAATCATTAAACGTGGCATAGCCATCGATCACTATGTGACCTTACATTTAAATTTGTGGGATTTCTACCACCGATCACCAAGTGACCTATCATGCACTTCCCCTTCAATATCATAATCCCACCCCATGCAAACACACATAAAGGAAACATCTTACAGGCTTTCATATATATATAACGATACACATAGATTCTTCTATGATTACGTACCTAGCATCTTTGCCAAACCCTTTTAATTGATGAGGCGGCATAAGTATAGATTTTTTTGTGTGTGTGATAAAATATATTATTATTTTATGTTAATATAATATTATATTATATAATAAGGTTAAAAAGAGAAAAAGAAAGAAAGAAACAGAGAAGAAAACAGAAAACCCAAGACGAAACAAAGAAGAAATAGGGGAGAAAGAAAGAAAAGGGATAATAGAGTTTTTAAAGCTTGGAGTTTAATTTGGTAAGTTAATTTAGTCCTTTTCTTTTAATTTTGATGCTTTATAAGTTTTAGAACAAAGTTTTGATGAATTTAAGTTGAAGTCTTTGAAGTTTTAGAGTTTTTGAATATAGTTTATGATGAATAAAATGATGAATTAGTGGTTTAATTGAAAGAATTTGAAGTTAGAATTGGATAAAGGACTTAATTGTAAAACAAGCTATAAGAAAACAGTTTTGGGACAGCAGCAGTAGAGTAAGTTTGAAAATTCACCAAAAATCGTAGAAGTGTAATTAGAAGTTGAGTGAGATATGAAATTAAAGCTTATTGAGTCTATTTTCATATGAAAGAAACAAGGAAAGAAAATAAGTTCTGTATTTTGAGATATTTAGATTTTTGTAAGACTGGTTCAGAATGAATTCGGGTTCCCCTGTTTTAACTTTAGAAAATCATCAAAAATTGGATAAAAATAATTATGGGATTAAGTTTATATGTTTAGAATTATTAATGAATCTAGTTTCAATAGAAATAAACGAGAACATCATCTGAATCTTGTATAAAGAGATAATTAATTTTTAGTGAAGAAGGGTCAGAACTGCCAGACAGCAGAATAGGAGTGACTTTGATGAATAAACTGTACTAATTGGATAGGCCAAAAATTCTGGAAATTTTATGATATGAAGACATGTGAATCTAGTTTCAGATAAAATTAACGGTTCCTCATTTGGAGCTCTGTAGCTCGAGAAATAAATAATTTAGTGACTATGACTCAAGTAGACAGCTTTGAATAAACTAAAAATAATAATAGAATTATAGAAAATGCTAGATGTGAACATGAAATGTATTGAATTGATGATTGAATTTATTTATTTAGATCCGGAAAACTCAAATACGAAGCTAGATCGAGGAAAGGAAAAAGTTCCGGATTAGTAGATTTTGTAAACGAACTGATAACGAGGTAAGTTCATGTAACTTGAATTATATTCTTAAATGCTTGAAATGTATGTTATTGATGTGAATATAGTTTGAATGTTCATTGTATGAAAATTTATGCAATATTGATATTTTTGATAAAAAGGAGAAGAAATCCCGGTTGAATGAAAGGAAAATTTGATGGATCTCTGAAAAGGAATTGACGGTAAAAAGGATCTAGCCCGGACGGGTGATCCTATCTTGATATAGCCCTCCCGAAGAATATGTGAAAAATGGATTTAGCCCGGACGGGTAATCCAAATTAGGGTCTGAATTTAGCCTGGACTGGTAATTCAGATCCAAGCTCATTAGAGTAATTGTCGTTGCAGGGGATTTAGCCTGGACTGGTAATCCCGACAATACTCTATGAGTTTATATTACAGGGGATTTAGCCTGGACTGGTAATCCTGCTGTAAGGATGAGGTTCGCGGGAGTGTGCTCTCTGAAATGGAAATGTGCGCACATGAATATGAATTGACGGACCCGAATTTGTACACTAAAGTGTACCTCTGAAAATCCATCGAAATTCCGAGTAATTCAATGGGATAAATATAAAAAAAATATGGAAATTATGGCATTGATGAGCTCATCAATCATAATATATATTATTGATACATGGAAATTATTGGACTGACTTGAACGTTGAGCTTGTAAATGTTAGGGTAATAATGCATTGAATGAGTATATGAATGTTTATCGCTTGTATTGAAATTACTAGGTAAGTATAATTCTTGTTACATGGGCTTACTAAGCACAAAGTGCTTACCCTATTTCCTTTTTCCCTGTTTTGTAGTGTTAAGAGCTCGGAGGTCGGATCGGTGGGAGACTCATCACACTATCAACCCCAATATTTCGGTATTTAAAGAAACTTTAGTTTGGAAATGAATGGCATGTATAAGCTAATAAAATAGATGTTAATATGAAATGAATGTAAGGTCAGCCATTGGTATGGCTTATGTGTTTAAGTTATCTTATAAATATGCATGAATTATCGGTTTTTTTTAAAAAAAAATCGTAAATTCTGGTAATGCCTCGTACCTTATTCTGACAACGAATACGGGTAGGGGGTGTTACAGTAACTCCAGCTGGTAGGCTACTGGTCCTACTCGCTTCAACACCCGATATGGTCCGATAAATCTGGGACTTAACTTACCCTTTCGACCAAACCTTAGTACCTTTTTCCACGGCGACACCTTTAGGAATACTTTATCACCCACTGCAAACTCTATGTCCTTACGCTTTAAATCAGCATAGGACTTCTGTCTGTCCGACGCCTCCTTCAGTCGAACCCGAATCAATTCAACCTTCTCTTCTATCTCGGTCACCAACTCCGGACCCAAAATCTGACGTTCCCCTAGTTCTGTCCAACAGGTAGGAGTACGACACCTCCGCCCGTACAAAGCTTCGTAGGGCGCCATCTGAATACTTGATTGGTAACTATTGTTGTAAGCAAACTCTGCTAACGGTAAGAACTCTTCCCAACTACCTCTAAAATCAATGACATATCCTCTCAACATGTCCTCCAAGATCTGGATCACCCGCTCAGACTGTCCATCGGTCTGAGGATGAAACGCTGTACTGAAATCCAACTTCGTACCCAACGCTTGATGCAACGCCTTCTAAAATCGTGAGGTGAACCTAGGGTCCCTATCTGATATGATCGAAACCGGTACTCAATGCAACCTCACCACCTCCGCTATGTAGAACTTAGCTAACTTCTGCAAGGAATAGTCAACACGTACGGGTATGAAGTGTGCAGACTTCGTCAAGCGATCAACAACTATCCAAACTGCATCTTTCTTAGTGGGTGTGAGGGGAAGCCCACTAACAAAGTCCATGGTGATTCTTTCCCACTTCCATTCTGGAATCTTCACTGGCTGCAATAATCCTGATGGTAACTGATGTTCCGCCTTGACCTGCTGACAGGTCAAACACTTACCCACCAATTTAGTTACTTCTTGCTTCAACCCCAGCCACCAGAACTGATCTCGCAAATCCCAAAACATCTTACTTCCTCCAGGGTGCATAGCGTATGCACCACCATGCGCCTCGTGCAAAATCCTACGCCTCAACTCAGGATCTTTTGGCATGCAAACTCTCCCTCGAAAACATAACAGCCCCTCCTCATTCATACTGAATTATGTTGGCCCATCCTTTGAGACTACCTGCAATTTCCCCTTTAGCAGCTCATTGGTCTGTTGCCTCTCCTTTACCTGGTTAACCTAAGAGGGTTTCACTTGAAGTTCAGCTAACAAACTTCCATCCTTATACAAACTAAGGTGAGCAAACATTTCTCTTAAGTTAGAGACTACTTTACGACTTAGAGCATCCGCCACTATATTAGCCTTACCCGGGTGATACTCGATCGAGCAGTCATAATCCTTTAGCAACTCGATCTACCTTCTCTGCATTAGATTCAACTCCTTCTGAGTCAAAAGATATTTTAAGCTCTTATGATCTGTGTAAATGACAGATTTCTCCCTGTACAAATAATGCCTCCAAATTTTTAAGGCAAACACCACTACTGCCAATTCCAAATCATGGGTGGGGTAATTCGATTAATGCGGTCTTAACTGCCGAGATGCATATGCAACCACCTTTCCATCTTGTATCAACACATATCCTAATCCTGTGTGTGATGCATCACAGTAAATTACAAACTCCTTCCCCGCCTCCGGCTGAATCAACACCGGAGCCTCCGTCAGAATCCTCTTTAACTTCTCGAAACTCTCTTGCTACTTATCAGACCAAACAAACGGAACTCCTTTCCGTAGCAACTTAGTCAACGGTGCCGCAACCGAAGAAAATCCTTCAACAAACCTTCGGTAGTACCCAGCTAAACCAAGAAAACTCCTAATCTCAGCCACAGACCTAGGTGGCTTCCAATCCAACACCGCTTCAATCTTTCGAGGGTCAACCCTAATCCCTTCTGCCGACACAACGTGCCCCAGAAACGTAACTTCCCTTAGCCAAAATTCACACTTATTGAATTTGGCATACAACTGCTTCTCCCTTAGAATCTGCAAAACTATTCGCAGATGAGCATCATGATCCTCCTCCGACTTCGAATAAAATAGGATATCGTCTATAAACACCACGACACACCGGTCTAGGTAGGGTTGGAACACTCGGTTCATCATGTCCATGAACGCTGTTGGCGCATTGGTCAATCCAAACAGCATCACCATAAACTCATAATGACCGTAGCGAGTTTTAAAAGTCGTCTTATGAATATCTGCCTCCTTGACCCTAAGCTGATGGTACCCTGACCTCAGATCTATCTTTGAAAAGACTGAGGCCCTCTTCAACTAATCGAACATGTCATCGATCCTTGGCAACGGGTACTTGTTCTTGATTGTTAGCTTATTCAACTGGCGATAATCAATGCACATACGCATTGATCCATCCTTCTTCTTAACAAATAACACCGGCGCTCCCCAAGGCGACACACTCGGTCGAATAAACCCTCTATCCAGCAACTCCTGAATCTGCGCTTTCAACTTCACCAACTCTTTCGATGCCATCCTATACGGAGCAATAGATACCGGTGCTGTTCCCGGAAGAAGATCAATACCAAACTCCACTTCACGATCTGGGGGTAATCCCGGAAGCTCTTCAGGGAAAACATCAGGGAATTCCTTTATCGTCCTAACGTCCCCAATAGTCAGATCTTTAGCTTCTAGAGCCCGAACAAATAATAAAATTGCCTCGCACCCTTTCCTCACCATCCTTTCTACTCTTAGGGCAGTCACTACATTAGACAAGCAGTTCCCCCTTTCTCCTATCACCAACACTTCATCACCCTCGGGGGTTTTTAACACCATACGCTTGGCCGCACAATCTAGTTTAGCTTGATACTTCACAAGTCAATCCATGCCTAAAATTAAATCAAACTCTCCGAACGGTAATTCCATTAGATCCGTTCGGAAAACTATCCCCTGAACTTCTAGAGGTACTTCCCGATAGAGTTTATCCACTACTACAGATTGTCCTAATGGGCTAACTACAGTCATTGCCCTAGGGGTAATTTCAGATTCTAACCTTAAAGTTCCAGATACGCTACTAGCTACATACGAATGCGTCGACCCAATGTCAATCAATGCAGTGTAAGGCAAGCCAAAAATTAAAAACGTACCGGTTATGACATCCGATGCGTCAGCCTTCTCAACGTCTGACAGCATAAACCAACCCCGGCTGTCTCGCCTCAATTTTTCCTGCCCCTTGACCTGGTGCTTCACGACCCCGACCAGCACCATTACCACCTCTGGCTGCACCACGACCTCTTTGTGGCTGCTGACCTCCTCTGCCAGGCTGAGCATTCCCTCAACCCATGGTCCCTTCACCATCCCGTTGCTGGGGACAGTTTCTAACTTGGTGGTCCGTAGATCCACACCTAAAACACTTCCCACTGCCTGCCCAACACTCACCGGCATGAAATTTGCCACATCGAGCACACTTTGGTGTCTGGTTAGCAGCAGCAAATTTCTCTTCCCATTTCAGTCCATCAGACCTGGGCCTTTTCTGAGTACGCCCAGTTGCTCCTGACGATCCAAAATTCCTCTTATTTCTACCCCTATCTCTATCCCGATTTAATTTCTCAGTCCGCTTTACCTCCTCGGCTATCTTAGCCTTTTCCACTAGGACAGCAAATTCTCTCTCCCGCTGTGGGGCTATCAAAACACGTAAATCATCCCTCAGGCCATCTTCGAACCTAACACAATGTTCATGCTCCGTGGCTACCATCCCTCGAGCATAACGGCTAAGGCGTAAGAATTCAGCTTCATACGCAGCCACTAACCTACTCCCTTGAACCAAATTCAGAAATGCTCTGCGCTGCGCATCCACATAACTCGGTCCAATGTACTTATTCTGAAACGCCACTTTAAAGAGATCCCAGGTGATACGGTCAGCCACTGTACCATCCTTAACCGTAAGCCACAATTGATATGCTTCATCCCATAGGAGGGATACAACTCCTTTCAACTTCTCCTCCTCCGTAAAATCCAAATCATCCATTATGTGTTCTACCGCCTCCAACCAATACTCAGCTGAACTTGGGGCTACACCAGAAATTCCCCTAAACACTTCTACCCTATTGGCCCTAAGCCGCTTCGGCACAGATTTCTGGGCTCCTGTGCCCATACCAGCCCCAGCAACCCTCTCTAAAACCCTTAACATTGCCTGAGATACCGTGTCATCTCCGGCAGTCTGATCTTGAAATTCCTCCTCCGCAGCTGGCATCTCATTCCCAGATCCATGACCAGATCCTACTGGTTCCGACACCGTCATCCTACCCCTACCACGACCACGTGGCGGACGTCCTCTACCCTTTGTACTCATTCTACCACTTCGCGTTTATCTGATTAGAAATTTTATGAATTATTAGTTTTTTCCACTGATTAACCATGAACAGTCTTATGAATAGTAGTTTTAAGAGTAGTTCTTTTGAATTCGCAATTACATTCACAATTCAGTCTCAAGTTCGTACCCTCTAATTCTAGGAAGCACATACATTCAATCATCAACATACAAATAACATCCATGAACTTACATTCATCATGTAAGAGTGTTTTCGTTGTTTCACTACCCAGGGGTATTTTTATAATTTATCCTATAAGGGTATTTTCGTAATTTTTTTAAAATAGGGTTCCTTGGTGATTTTGTGAAATAAGGGTATTTTGGTAATTTTACAATTCGGGGGTATTTCGATAATTTTGAAATCCAAGGTATCTTGGTAATTTTGGAATCCAATGGTATTTTGGTAATTTTACGGGGTATTTTGGTAATTATACAAGTCAAGGGTATTTTGGTCATTTTGCAAATCAAGGGTAATTTAGTAATTTTACAAATCAGGGATATTTTGTTGTTGTTGTTGTTGTTGTATTTTTTTTTTGAAACAGGAGTACGTTGAAAAAATCTCATTTCATAATCCGGGTTACTCTTGTAAACATGAGGTTTTCGGGTAAATTTTTCAAAACATAGGTATTTTATAAATTCATGGTTGGTTGGAAATTTTCACAAATCGAGGGTATCCCTTTGAATTTTACAAAACTTGGGTTTTTTTTTTGAAATAAGGTGGCTGGCCCCTTTCGGGTTTTAATTACAAGGTTTAGCCCATCAACAAGTCCTCGTAGCTAGGGTGAACAGTCACCACGCACCAGGTAGGATTCTAGCGAAGAGGAGGTGAGTCACTAGGACTGCTTAAGTATCAAGCTTTTCCTGAATCCAATCCTAGACATGCGTATGCCTGTTGCCATACCCTAACTTATCGACTTGTTCACGAGTTTGTTTAGTTGGATTAAGTCTTATGGAATTGAAGAGTTGTTTATCTAAGCCTAAGGTCCATTAATACTATCATACTAGTCTACGTCCCTCTAGCCCATTAAGCCCACATATATATATCACAACAAGAGTTTAGAATACTTACCTGCGTGGATCGGGTGCCGGTAGACTCGAAGGCCATAACTTCAACCAAGACATTTTTTTTTCCAAATCCACATCACTTTACAAAACATCACTAGACCCATTTCACAGCCCGAGTTTTGAACTGGGCTCTGATACCAAAATTGTAACACCCCAAACCCGGCCCATAAGTTTCGACCAGATCTGGCATGTTATGGATTTGATATTGAAAACATAGTCCTTTACCGGTTTTAGAAATCACAAGTTAACAAGACAATATTCGAATAAGTAAGTGACATTAGAAAAGAAAACCTCGTATCATTGTTATTTGAATAATAAAACCTTTGACAAAGTTTCATAAGTTGTAAGAATTTAAAATTTTGTAATGAAATAAGCTATGGGGTTTTATTACATAATAATTTCCCAAAACTAAAAACTTAAACGAAAACCGAAATAATTTATAGAAATAGAAATCGAAAACTAGATGGCCCCTCGAGTCCGTCTCAGCTCCCATGTCCACGATCTACTGCTCATCTGAAAGAGTAGAGAAAAAGGAAAGCGGTGAGTCACCAAGACTCAGTGTATAAATCTCAAAACACACATCGACCTGAACCCACAAACACATTATGGGCCCTGGCCCATACATAAAGGCAACAATCATGAGCATATATCAAATAGTAAATGATGAATAGCCCAACCCATCCTAGTTTTCCATCCTCTACACACCAACCGTACCAACCATCACACTTTGGGGATTTCTACAATCAACCCTCCTTCCGCTACACACCATAACGACAGCCGTACTGCCTATTCCTATTAATTAGGAATCATTAAACGTGGCATAGCCACCGATCACTATGTGACCTTACATTTAAATTTGTGGGATTTCTACCACCGATCACCAAGTGACCTATCATGCACTTCCCCTTCAATATCATAATCCCACCCCATGCAAACACACATAAAGGAAACATCTTACAAGCTTTCATATATATATAACGATACACATAGATTCTTCTATGATTACGTACCTAGCATCTTTGCCAAACCCTTTTAGGGTTTTACCCGACTATCTACACAACCATTTTTCGGCTTTTTAGCCCATAACACATAAATTACAGTTAGAAAGTACGTTAGAGATCTACATACCTGATTACCGATAAATCGACGCTTTCTATATCGACGCTATCCGTAGTCGACACAACTGCTATATGCCTAAGGTGTTGTTCAGAAGCCGGTCCACAGCCAAGTGGCCAATCTCGAACGGCAGATACCGCTCGTTTCTTAAACTTAGGGATTCTCTCCTTTGCCTGATCCATATTTAATTCCATCACAAGTCCTTGTCAGAACTACAACATCTAATCGTTAATCCTCATGATAGAGTTAAGATCTTGCATACGATGAACGAATCTAGTAAAAATCTAGGGAAAATCACCTTACCTTAAAATCCCGAAATTGGAGACTAGCGATTTTCGGCTTTTAGATCTAGACGACCAAGTTTCCTTCAAATCCCGGAATGCCGCCCAACATAGAACCATTAAACTATTAGCTTTTCGGCTTTTGCCTTTCAAAAATCAGAATAGAACATGAGAAACTAACAGAAGTCGACACTTACCTTAACACAGGGAATTCGGCTAGCAGTAGAGAGAAAATTCGGCAATGCCAAAGAAAAAGATTTAAATGCCGGAAGAATAGAACTAACTCACAAATGGGATGAATAGAGAGAAACTATGGAGATTTCGGCTTTTTAGAGAAATCGGCACAAGAGAAAAAGAATGGAAAAGAGAGTGAAGGGAGAGGTTTCGGCTTTTGAAGAAATTAAAGAAAAGAAATTGTAGAGGGAGAGACTAAGAATTTCAGCACTAAGAATTTCGACATGTTGATGAAGTTGTCAGTAATTGCACGCAGAAATATTTTTAAAGCAAAGATTCCCATAATCAGGTAACTTCATCAAATCTTTACTTTGTTAATCAACATACTTCAGCTTACAATGGGTTGATTTAACCTGATTGTCCTTTTCAGCAAGTTTTGGAAACCTGCTGATGAAATTGAATCAGAAAGAATTGCCAAAATGATACATGATTCTGTGATGAGGATTGTTAAAAAAAGGGAAGAGAGAGTAGTGAACGGAGAAGTTGATAACTTCGGCCGTGATTTTCTGGGATTCCTTGTAAATGCTTATCATGAGGCGGACGAGAAAAACAGGCTTTCGATTCAAGATTTGGTAGATGAGTGTAAAACTTTTTATTTTGCTGGGCAAGAAACAGTCAATTCCTTGCTTGCATGGGCAACCCTGCTTTTAGCAATACACACCGATTGGCAAGACAAAGCAAGAGCAGAGGTGACTGAGGTCTTTGGTAATCAAAACCCAGATTCTGAAGGGATGGCCAAATTAAAGACGGTAAGCAAACTATACAAATTCAATAGCTTGAAAACTATCACTGACCATTTATATTGCCTTTTGGATTTTTTTTTTCTCCAACAGATTACCATGATTATCAATGAAACTTTACGGCTCTATCCTCCTATAAGTGGCGTGATAAGAGAAGTAGGAAGAGAAGTCCAATTAGGAAAACTTGTCCTGCCTACTCATTCAGAGGTCGACATGCGAATCATAGCACTTCACCATGACCCTGACTTATGGGGAGATGATGTTAATCTTTTCAAACCCGAGAGGTTTGCTGAAGGGATAGCGAAAGCTACTAAGTACAATGCAGCTGCATTTATGCCTTTTGGATTGGGACCTCGAGCTTGCGTTGGCATGAGCTTTGCAATTACTGAAGCGAAAACTGCACTTTCCATGATTTTGCAACGCTACACTGTCACCGTCTCCCCCACCTATGTTCACGCACCTGCACAACGTCTTACACTCAAGCCACAACATGGGATTCAGTTGTTGTTTCATTCACTACATTATGATGCTTAAAATTCTAGGCTGTTGGTCTCCAATATAATAATATATAATAAAATGTGGATGATACTGTATTTTGCTAAAGTATCAGCGAAGCAGTTAGATTCTCTATACAGCATTTGAAAAATGGTGAAGATGTCTCCAGGAGCTCCAAACAATGCCTCAGCTGGTGGATCCTATAATTAGGTGTCTTTCTTCCATTACTACCGCAGTACTGAAGTTTTTATTCCACTTGGTTCCCTTCTTCCAGAGTTTCTGCTTGAAACACTCACTCCTGGAGCTGGCCATTACATTGCTTGTTTAGCTTTCATCGAAGGCTCGAAGCTCATTAGACCAGAAACATTGTTCCTTTGCCTATGTGTCTTTTTGACATATTCTCTTATGGAAGAGCTACGTAAATCAAGGCTCCATTTTTTTGAGTTGCAGGGCAAAAGTCCGTTCTCCATGAAAAACTACCCATTTCCACTAAAGCACACCAGCTGTTGCCATCCCATCCGCGAAAAAACCTGAAATGATACACCAGAAACTCCCTCAAGACAGACAGAGCCAAGTCACTTTCTCGCTAATCCCCATTGAACCCTCCAATTAAGCAAAGCCATTTCATATTTCAACCCAATGGCCACCACAATTGCCGTACAAAATTTACAAATTAAAATGCAAAAGTAATACAGAAAAATACACAGCCCAAGCTCCAAAATGCAAGAAAGTCCATTTAAAATATCCATTTAAAATATGAGTCAGATTCGAGTTTAAAAACTGGAATTTAATTCGTTTTTAATTTTGTAATATAGTATATTTACTACAAGAAAAATATAAATTGTCAACATTAAAATTTATTGCTAAATGTTGTTTTACCGTTACTAAGATTTTATTGTAACAGCAAAAAAATCGTTGCGAGGTCGTTGTATATACCTCTATTGTATAAAATATGCACAACGATTTTACAAATTGAAAAGTCGTTTTAATTATATATATATATATATATATATATATATATCAACAACTTTTTTAGTTTTAATTTTTTTTGTAACGACTTAATTTATTTATCTAAAAATGTTTTAGTTATAATAAAATTTGTAATAATATCTTTAACACAACCATAATACTTTAGTTACAAAAACTATTACCTAACAATAATATTTTAGTTGTACAATTGTAAATTAAAATGCTAAGTTTTGTGCGTAACAATAATAATATTGATATGTCATTGTATTATAATGATTATATGTATTGTCAAAAAAATATTTTAATAACCATAAAATATGGTTGCGAAATTATTTACTTAAGAACAATACTACTGATTACTAAATATCATTCTGCAACTATTTTAATTTGTTGTGTATTTCATTGCGCAACAACGATATTATTTTTAATCAAATAGTTATATATAACTTAATAAAATTTAAAAAATATTCTTAATAAAATTAAATAAAAAAATTTCTTCATCCTTTAACTTAATAAAATTAAAAAAGGATTTTTTCATGTTAGATTGAACTGACATTGAGGTTATATATAGTCATTAGTCATGCCAAAGAGAATAGCTCTACCAAAATAAAAAAATTTATTAAAAAATTAACTGCAGCATAGTGGTCACGTTATTCTCTATGACTCTATCAAATAAAATAATAATTTTAATTTCAAATTAAAAATAAAAATCACTTTAAAAAATTGACATAATAAAAGTGGTGTGACCAATTTATTTGGCTCCCGAAATATTATTATTTGTTTTTTTGTTCCCAAAATATTTTAAAATGTTGGTATTAGAGTGATATTTATACGGGTGAAGCCAAATAAATTAACTTTACCTACAAAAATTAATTTTTGTTATAAATTAATATTACAATGATTCATCGGAATCTCTATTTATAGACATAAGAAGTATATAAGAAGTGGAGATCTAATTCTAATAACTATTAGAATTTAAAGTACATCAAAACTTTATCTTGATCATGATAGACATCCACTAAATAAGATATTTAAACACTCCCCCTAGGATGTCCATTGGTAGATAATGTGCCTATTTAAAACCTTATTAGGAAAAATCCCATGGGATAAAAATCTAATGAAGGAAAAAGAGTACACAATCTTCTATTACAAGCTGCCTCATTAAAAACCTTTACTAGGAAAACTCAATGAGACAAAACATTGGTTAAAGGAAAAGAGTACAACTTATTTTAGACTTCCCCTAATGGCAACATTACATTACATCTTTGAGTTAACGCATTCCAATCTTGTGTAGTAGTCTTTCAAATGTTGAAGTTAACAATGCCTTGGTAAAAACATATGTTAAATTATCACTAAAATGAATTTGTTAAACATTTATATCACCTCTTTTCTCAAGATTATGGGTGAAGAATAATTTTGGCGAAATATGTTTCGCTCTATCACCTTTGATGTAGCCACTCTTCAATTGAGCTATACATGCTGCATTATCTTCATATAAGATAGTTGGCATATTTTCCTGTAAAGGCAAATTACATATCTTCTGGATATGTTAGGTCAACAACCTTAGTCAAACACACTCTCGACTTGCCTCATTCATTGCAATTATTTCTACATGATTTGAAGAAGCAGCAGCTAATGTTTGCTTTATCAAACGCCATGATATGGTAGTTCCCCCTCACATGTAAATAAATATCCTATTTGAGATCGACCTTTATGTGGATCTGGTAAGTATCTAGCATCAGCATAACCAACTAATAGGGATTTTGAATCATCTAAATAAAATAATCCCATATAAATGGTCCCTTTAAAATATCTAAATACATGTTTAATTCCATTCCAATGCCTACATGTTGGAGAAGAACTAAATCTTGCTAACAAGTTTACATTGAAAGCTATAACAGGTCTTATGTTGTTTGTAAGATACATCAATGCCCCTATGGCACTTATATATGGGTACTTCAGGAACAAGAAACTCTGCATCATTCTCGCAAGGATGAAATTGATCTTTATTCACATTTAACGATCATACAACCATCGAAGTACTTAATGAGTGTGCTTTATCTATGTAAAATTTCTTTAATATCTTTTTCATATAAGTTGATTAATGAACATGAATTTTATCTTTTAAATGCTCGATTTGTAATCCAAGACAAAACTTTGTTTTTCCAAGATTTTTCGTCTCAAATTCTTTTTTTAAATAATTTATTGTATTTTGAAGCTCTTCAGGAGTTCCAATAATATTTAGATCATCAACATAAACAATAATTATCACAAAATTTGATCCAAACTTTTTTATAAAGACACGTGGACAAATTGGATCATTTTTATAACCTTCTTTTAACAAGTGTTCACTAATACGATTGTACCATATACATCCGGATTGTTTTAATCCATATAAACTTTTCTTTAATTTGATTGAGTAATTTTCTCAAGAAACTCTATTCTTTTTTGGGATTTTAAATCCTTCAAGGATTTTAAACTCTATTAAATAATAACGTGTTGTCTATATTATGCAGCTTCTATGGATGCCATATGCTAAGGAAGAGATCGCGGCGCTCATACCATCACGGGTTATCGAGCAGCAACAGCTGTTTATGTTAAATGTACTGTTAATTAATTTTCATATGGTGAAGTGACACGATAGAGGTCGGGTATTCAGGCAGTTCAGTTGTGCATAACCTATCCCGAACCCTCCCGTTGACATCACGAAAGTCCACAGAAAGGTCAAAAAGGGTTCGAATTGGGAAGATTTAAATTGGGCGCAAAAGCATGAACTGTATGTCTTTTTGTGGAATGTTCGACATTCGAGGCGCCCTCCCTTGTATGTCTTAAAGGGAAAGCTCTCTTCTACGCTCGAGTACGCACAATGGTATATGGCACACGAGAAGCCATTTTTATTCCAAGGTCATTATATGCTGATCCAAAGAGACAAGCAATCGAAATATTCATGATGGCAACCCAGGGATGCACGACCGCGCCGTAACCGAGTTCCACCATTCGGGAACACCGAAATCGATTCTGCCTCAAACCCCGATCTTGAGCCTCAATATGAAGTATCCGGGTTGTCATCACACCACCTAGAGCTTGAGCCCGAGGCCCAATTTCCTCCATCGTTCGAGGATATTTTTGGTTACGACCCTGAGCCTCAACATTCGACACGGTCCGGATCGTCCTCATACCACCCTGAGCTTGATCAGGAAGCACGTACACCTACTACTGAGAATATTTTTCCATCGGCACCTCCGGTCACGCAATACTCGTTAACTCTTGATTTTGGTGTATATGATTATACTAATTTTCTAAGTACACTAGAAGGGACACCGGATGCCAGACCGAGCAATTATCAAACGCCTCAGCAAGGTGCACGACATCGCCGACAGAGGCATCTGGACCGTTACACGCCAGCACCGGAGACGTTGCCGAGATCACGACAATTTTATTTTTTATCTGTAAATATTTACTTTATTTTGTAATTATTCTATTTTTAATATTAATTTAATTTCTCTAAAATAATTATTTGTTTTAATAAATGACTTCGAAATATTTAATAAAAAAATATATAATTCGAATAAGTAATAGTACACAACAAATTAAATTTACAGACACAATAAAATACATTCTAAAATATTAATACAAAAAAATATAAAATTCAAACAAAAATAATACACACTAAATTAAATTTAAACACCCAACAAACTATAAACATATGGATAAAATTAATACACGAAAATCTTAAATTCAAACTACATATAATACAGACTAAATTAATGATGCGATCGTTGAGAGCGCCAAAAATATCCTATCCCTAATAAATAATGAAAGAAAATAGTAAAAGGGAAGTAGGGTTAAATCCTTAGGGACTGGTTTGCAAAATATCCTGTTTCGTGAAATCCTGGGCAGAATCTTGCCCAAGAAAACCTGCGTTCCTGAAAAAAAAAACTGAATTAAAAGTTGATCTTAAAAAAATAAAAGCAAGATTTAAAGTTGACTGAAATTGTGATTATGAGAATTAAAACAAAAATAAAAATACACAGAATTGAGAAAATAAAGAGTTTCTTATGTGGCGAGGTTCCAGCTTCCAGTTGCCTAGATCCGCCTTAGGCTCAATCCTCGGCTTTTAGATGACCCTTCTCAAACCAAGTAAGCCAGTTATAGTGGAAGAGGACACCTACGACTAGGGGTGAGCGTTCAACCGAATCGAATCGAATGAAAAAATTTTGAGTTAATCGAGTTGACGAATCATATTTTATCATCCTAATTTGATTTTAAATTTTCTCGAATCGGGTCGAGTGAGATGGAATTCGAATCGAATCGAATATATTTGTTCAAGTTAAATTTTAAAAAATAATTTTGGGTCATTATAACCATTGTCACCCATCGTAATAAAATTTGTCCACCTTAACCAATTTTTTTTATTAACTTTCATCACCAAATAATTTATTTATTAATCTTTTATATACGGGTTAGCTTCTTTGCTTGTTTAGTTCTTTCAATTATCTTCATATTCTTGTCACTATGTATTTTGGAATTTAAAAATATTTTAAATGTAAAAATGTGATTTTTTAATAAAAGTTATTTTAAAGATAAAATGTGAAATTGATACCAATATAAAATTTTAACACGAATATTTTTTGGCATAATTA
Source organism: Gossypium australe (assembly GCA_005393395.2). Lineage (NCBI taxonomy): Eukaryota > Viridiplantae > Streptophyta > Magnoliopsida > Malvales > Malvaceae > Gossypium > Gossypium australe. Next base: position 91,996,049 of record CM016618.1, on the reverse strand, counting down.
ATAATTCAATTTTAATATAAATATTCAATATGACTAAACAATTCAATAGTATAAATAATATAAAATGTGAAATTTAATTTAATAATATAAATAGTATATATAAATAAAATTATTACTATTTATGTTTAGTGATTTTTTTTGGATAATTTTGATTTTTTATTTGAGAGTAAAGGGTGAGAAGTAAAAGTTTAGGGGGAAAATAAAAAGTTTTGGAGAATAAAAGTTTGAGGGAAAATAAATAGGGGGAGCAAAATTTTGAAGGGAAAATATTAAAAAAAAATTGGAGGGGGGATGGGTTTGGGGTAGATGGAAGGTGAGACGAGAAGGGAGTAAAAGTTTTAGGGGAAAAGTGGGAAGGAGTAAAAATTTGAGGGGAAAATAAAAAGTTTTGAGGGTTTTGGGGAGTAAAATTTTGAGAAAAAGTAAATGGGAGAGTAAAATTTTGGTGGGAAATGATTTGGGTAGATTGGGGGGTTGGGATGGGAGGGGAGTAAAAGTTTTAGGGGGAAAGTGGGAAGGAGTAAAAGTTTTGAGGGACAAGTAACAAGGTTTGGGAGTTTGGGGTAAAAATGTAAAATATTATAGTTTGATATTCGAATTATTTGAATTATTCGAGTTATTCGAATTTGAAAACTCAACTCGATTCGAACTCGAAATTCGAAAAAAAATCGAGTTGACTCGAATAACTCGATTTGTTTTACTTGAAATTCGAATTTTTTTCTAGTTTTCAAGTCAAATCGAGTTTTTCTCACCCCTACCTACGACCACCAGCTCCAAAAATTTAGACTTACGAATTTAGAGAACCTGACTCTAGCCTGCAATCGCTTTTGTGGGATCGTCTATGCTAGATCAACGCTTCTCAATGGCAAATCCCACACCATTTTTTCTCTTGGGCTTGCCAACCTCTGACGCAGTAAGTTAACGAACTGACTGTGCAATCCTTCTAAAACATACAAAGCGGCCGCCTTTGCATACGTTGAAAAGTTTACTTCTTAAGGGACATGGACGGAAGCGCCAGCCCCGTAGTGCAGAGAAACGATGAATACTTGGTGAGAAGGCTAAGTACGGATTCTAAGCCTCAAGAAACCTTTTTTGGGGAACATCGACAACCTTCGGCTAGATGGGTTTAGTGGCTCATGATTGTGGTGTAAAAAAAATAATTATAAAAATGGAAAAAGGAATTTTATTGAAAGAAAATATGGAAAGAACAAAAGCCTAGACTTTTGAGGGGAGAGTGTTTACAGAAAAAGATGGATGCATTTTTAGTCACTTCACCCCCTATTTATATCTAGGGGAGATAGTCTAATCCTACTTAAACTCCCATAAGATAAATACATTTAATTTAAGATCAATAAAATAAAATTCTAAAATTAAATAATCCTTAATAATTATCTTAATATTAATTATCCTAATATAATTAAAATAGAATTTGATAGAATAAAATATCTTCTTTTTACATTTCAACCCTTGTCTCCTCCATGCTTGCACTTTTAGTACCAACTTTTTCTTGTGTCGCACATTGGCCCATTTTATCACTAAATTCATGCTTTTGGCCCTTAATTTCACTTTTGCCTCCAATTTAGTCCATACGAGATAAAAGATCATAAATAGCTCAAATTAGCAGGATCATACTCAGAATAAATACATAATTAATAAATAAAAATACGTTATTCTAGAGTATTATCAATTAAATTTACAAATACAAAAAAATACAAACATTCTAAGAAATTAATACACGAAAATATAAAAAATGAAACCTTAAATCCTAAACAACTACATTAAATTTACAAATATAAAAAAATATAAACATTCTAAAGAAATAATACAATTATTTTGAATAGTTGTTTCTTCACAATTAATTGTTTTCTACTTTAATCAAGTTTACTTTACATCAGTACAGGATTGTTGGATAGCTGAAACGATCAGCAAAATTAAAAAGAAACAGAAAACCAGCAGCATAAACCAAGGGAAAATATAACTTCCTAAAAGCTCCAGACCCTTTCTTCTTCCATTGTCCCCTGAGATACCTTTGCATGGAGACTCTACCAACCGGTTCCAACCACAGCCTAGTTCGGCGGCTTCAATCACTTATGATCGTTCTCCACCACCACCACATCAAATCCGGGCACACTTTATAACAGATAAGTCTTTTTCAAATCCGGGCATCAGTACCCCACTTATAAGTTGCGGAATAAACGCTATTGCACCATAGATAATGTCCATCTGCGTTGGACATCTCGATTAGCCATCTATGGCGTAGAAAGTCATCCAACCTTTAATAGCATAACTTTTAGGGTGGACATGACAATATATAATTCAACTCCGTTAAACATGACAGTATAAAATTCAACCCCGAAATTCAGTTGTACATTACGAAAAACTCTCATTTACAATTCGCTAAAAAAAAAACTCCCATCTACAATCCATTACAAAAAATTCATTTGATGATATACTACAAAACACTCTCATTTTGATGTCTCTCTCAAAAAAAATATTTTCTTATTCATTTACACTATCAAAACCCAAACCACTACTATATATATAAGGTTTGGTGCTTGTAATATCCTAAATATAGGCCTGTGCATTTATATGTGGTGTTTGTTTCATATGTTAAAATTTGGAAATTTAGGTTTAGAGTTGAGGCTTAAATTAAATATTCTGTTTAAGCTTACTTGGGTTAAAATAAAGTTCTAAGTAGTTTAATGAGCATTTTGGGCTTGAGGCCTAGAAGGAAATGATGCCATAAGGAGGAAGAGGAGTTGGCGTCAAAAGGCAAGGGGAAGAGGCCCAATTTGTGGCCACCTGAAGCCCAAGTTTTTGGGTCTAAAATTCGGCACCTAGGAGCCTTAGGGGTGGACGGCACACTTGCTACAATTTAGGGATTTTAATTCTTTTATTTTCTTGATAAATAGGAAGATAATAAAGAGAAAGATGAGGGCTATTTTTAAGGAGATAAGAGATTAAGATAACAAGAAAGATAAAAGCTATCAGATGACAGCAGAGTTGGCCGAAAATCCAACTCTGGGAGGGGGAGTGTATTGCCGAAATCTATATAAGCCAAGTGATCATCCTTTCATTCAATTTTTCTCTCTTCTTCCTCACCTAGCCGAAATTCTGCTAACAAGATCTCTTCATCTTTTTCTTCCCTCTGCCGAAATCTTCACTTGTTTCTTCTTCTGAAATTGTTCTTTCTTTTCTTCCTCTATTAGGCCGAATTCTCTGACAACTCTTTTCTCATTCTTATCAAACACTTAAACCGAATTCTTCTTGCCCATATTTCTTCCTTCCATAGCCGAATCTTCAAGGATTCATCCCCTTTTTCCCGAAGTTACACAAAAGCCGAAAACACGAGATCTAGTCTTCTGTAGATGGGCCGAAATCATTCTGAGGAACTTACCTGTGCCGAAATTTTGAAGAAAACAATAGGTATGTGTAGATCTTAAGTTTCAATATTTTCTCCGGCTTTTCAAGGTTTCTAGCCGAATGGCTATGTAGTGACTAATTAAAGGTTTTCTTCTTTTTGACATCTCGGATCTGAAGGGAAGTACAACGCCTAGATCTTTAAGTCAAGAGATCAGTAATACTCAAGTCGTGTTATTTCAAGGTAAGGGATCTATTAGTAGTTAACGTGTAAATTGAGATTTTATTAACCTTGGCCAAATATTGAAGGGCTAAATCTTCGTATGATTTTCCGGTTTTTGAGCAAGACTTTACACTGAGGGTAGTAGATTTGGATATCAACTAAGGATAGTAGATTTCGCGATATCAGGTGTGTAATACCTCCCCATCATCTAGATCTACTTATAAAATGCCTGTTCAAAAGTTTATATGTTATGATAAAAGCCGAAATCTCGACTTAATGTGGGAAGCCCAAAAAGGGTAACGCAAATCGCCAGGTCAGTGAATAATCTGATTAAATGTTATAAGTAATTTGCTTGTATATGATTGCATGGGTTGGGTTGATGAAAGGAGGAAGTTATACGTTATATGTGTAGCGGTTTATACCGTGATCTGTTACATGTTGTAGCGGCTAATGCCGTGATCTGTTATAAGGGCTTCGGCCATAATATGTTGATGAGCAGCATAACTGCCATCTTGGCGTGTAGCGGTGTGGGTCGATTGTAGAAATCCCCAATGGTGTAAAGGTTGGTACGGGGGCATGTAGCGGATGGAAACCTAGGCAAACGGGTTGGGCCTTACATACTATTTGTTATTTAAATGAATGAAAATTATTAATCTGTTTTATGGGCCTAAGGCCCAAAATCTAGTGGTGCATGAGGGTTACACACTGAGTCTCGCGACTCACCCTTTTAATTAACATTTCAGGTGATACCTAGTGCTTCGGACCGGGCTGAAGAGGAACGCAAGGTGGCCATGCAGAAGAATATGAAGATTTGGCAAAAAGACTCCAATTAATTATTTTATATTGTATTTTAATTAATGGATTTTAAAGTTCAATGTAATAAGGCCATGGGCCACTAGTTTATATTTTGTTTTATTATGGGCTTTTATTACTTTTAGTAATTAAAATTTTTATTTTAATTAAACTAAGGCATGTAATTAAGTTCGGTTTTATTTTACAAAGGCATATTCTATATAAAATATATTTGGGCTTTTCTGAAAAATACGACATATTTGACAAAAATTTTCTTAGTGACATACCAGATCCGGTCGTAGCAATTGGGCCGGGTTTGGGGTGTTACAAATTGGTATCAGAGCCCGGTTCAAAACTCAGCTTTGGAGTTTTTGGGCTCAAAACATTTTTTGAAAATGGGCTTTTGAAATATATATATATATATATATATTTTTAAGGATAATAGGTCTGTTAGCTCAACATGGCACCTGCGTCTCCGGCCCAAGTCCCCAGGTAAGTACTCCGAACCATTGTGTGATCTTTATATATGTGGGCTTAGTGGGCCTAGTAGGACGTAGACTAAGTTAGAATTAGAACTTGATGGACTTTAGGCTTAGTACAAACTACTTCTTAAAAATTCATAAAGCTTAATTTCACTGAACAAACTCGTTAACGAGTCGCAAGGCTAGGGTGTGGTAACCGTCATACGCATGTCTAGGAAGGATCCAGAAGAGCCTGGTATTTAAGCAGTCCTAGTGACTCACCTCCTCTTCGCTGGAATCCTACCTGGTGCGTAGTGACTGTTCACCTTAGCCAAGTTAGGGTGTGGCAATGGGCATACGCATGTCTAGGAGTGGATTCAGGGAGAGCTTGGTACTTAAGTAGTCCTAGCGACTCACCTCTTTTTCACTAGAATCCTACCTGGTGCATAGTGACTATTCACCCTAGTTACAAGGACTTGTGGATGGGCTAAACCCTATGACTAAAACCCGAAAGGGACCAACCACCCTATTTTCTTTTTGAAAAAAAAATTTACCCGAAAATCTCACGTTTACAAGAATAACCCGGACCATGAAACTAGATTTTACCAAAAGTACCCCGGTTTAAAAAAAAACAACAACATCAAAGTTTGAAAAATTAACAAACTACCCTTGTTTTGCAAAATGACCAAAATACCCTAGTGTGTAAAATTACCGAAATACCCCCCGGATTTCAAAATTACCAAAATACCCCCGAATTTCCAAAATTATCGAAATACCCCCGGGATTGCAAAATTACCAAAACACCCCTATTTCACAAAATCACCAAGGACCCTATTTTGAAAAATTACGAAAATACCCTTGTAGGATAAAATTACGAAAATACCCCTGGGTAGCGGAAAACAACAACAATGACAACAACACCACTTTTCTGTAATGAACGCGAGTTCATGAATGTTGATGATTGCATGAATGAACTTGAGACTGTAGTGTGTGTATGAATTCGAAAGAACTACTTTTTAAAACTATTAATCATAAGACTGTTCACGATAAATCAGTGGAAATAAATAATGATTCATAAAATTCTTAATCAAATAAACGCAACTCGGAAGAATGAGTACAAGGGGTCGAGGACGTCCGCCGCGTGGACGCGGTAGGGGTAGGATGACCTTGTCTGAGCCAGTAGGGTCTGGCCATGGGTCAGGAAACGAACTGCCGGATCCCCCAGCTGTGGAGGGAGAGTTACGGGATCAAGCGATCGGAGATGATGCTGTATCCCAGGTGATGTTGCGAGTCCTTGAGAGAGTTTCTGGAGTAGGCATGGGCACAGGAGCCCGAAAATCTGTGCCAGAGCGGCTTAAGGCCAATGTAGCAGAAGTGTTTAGGGGAGTTTCTGGTGTAGCCCCTAACACAGCTGAGTATTGGATGGAAGCGACTGAGTGTATAATGGATGACTTAGATCTTACGGTAGAGGAGAAGTTGAAAGGGGTCGTGTCTCTTCTTCGAGACGAGGCTTACCAGTGGTGGCTCACGGTGAAAGAAGGTACTGTTGCAGATCTGATTGACTGGGATTTCTTTAAGGAGTTATTCCAGGGAAAGTATGTTGAGGCCAGTTATATCAATGCACAAAGGAAGGCATTCTTGAACTTGGTACAGGGAAGTAAGACTGTGACTGAATATGAGGCAGAGTTTCTGCGTTTGAGCCGCTACGCTCGGGGAATGGTAGCAACGGAGTATAAACGTTGTGTTCGGTTCAAGGATGGGCTGCGAAATGAGTTAAGGGTTCTGATAGCACTGCAGGGAGAGAGAGTTTTTGTTGTTTTGGTAGATAAGGTTAAAATAGCCGAGGAAGTGAAACGGGTTGAGAAACAAGAAAGGGATAAGGATCGAGGTAAAAGTAAGAGGAGTTTTGGGCCATCAAGAGCATCTGGGAATTTTCAGAAGAGGCCTAGGGTTGATGGGCCAGTTCATGCTCCGATAAGTCAAAACCAAGCATGTTCTACATGTGGGAGGAAGCATTATGGGGAGTGCAGAATAAAAACAGGTGGATGCTTTAGGTGTGGATCCATAGAACATCTGATTAAGGACTGTCCCCAGATAGATCGGGGGCAGCCAGCGGGCCGAGGTGCTGATCAAGTGAAGAGAGGTGATCAGCCTAGACCAAGGGGTCGTGGTACAGGTAGAGGAGGAAATGGGGCTGGTCGAGGTCGTGGAGCACCTGGTAAAGGTGCAGGTAATGTAGATGCAAGGCAGTCGGGTCTAGTTTATGCAGTTCGTCGACAGGAGGATGGTGACGGACCGGATGTCATAACCGGTACATTTCTTATAGCTGACCGCCATTTTCTTGCTTTGATTGATATTGGGTCAACCCACTCCTATGTTGCATGTTCCATATCTGAGACCTTAAGTATAGATCCTGAAAAAACTACTAGGAAGATGACTGTGGTTAGTCCCCTAGGACAATCTAGGGTAGTGGACAAGCTATTTAAGGATGTACCTTTAGAGACTCAAGGGGTAGTGTTTCCGGCAGACTTAATGGAATTGCCATTTGGAGAGTTCGATCTTATCCTAGGAATGGATTGGTTGTCAAAGCATCGTGCTAAGTTGGATTGTGGGACTAAGCGCATGGTGTTAAGTGCCCCGGAAGGCGGGGAGGTGGTTGTGTTAGGAGAAAGAAGGAACTATTTGTCCAACGTAGTGTCGGCCTTGAAAGCTGTTAAGATGATTCGGAAGGGATGTAACGACTTTTTAGCTTTTATTAGTGCTTTGGATGCTAAAGAGGTGACTGTCGATGAGGTTCGAACAGTCAAGGATTTCACAGACGTCTTTCCGGAGGAGTTGCCAGGATTACCCCCGGATCGCGAGATGGAGTTTGGAATAGAACTACTCCCGGGTACGGCTCCGGTATCTATTGCCCCTTATCGAATGGCGCCGAAGGAGCTGATGGAGCTCAAAGCTCAGATTCAGGAGCTATTGGATCGAGGATTCATCCGACCGAGTGTGTCTCCATGGGGAGCGCCGGTTCTATTCATGAAAAAGAAGGACGGATCCATACGTATGTGCGTGGACTATCGTCAACTGAATAAGTTGACGATTAAGAATAAGTACCCATTACCGAGAATCGACGATTTGTTCGACCAGCTCAAAGGAGCTTCGGTCTTTTCTAAGATTGAATTAAGGTCGGGATATCATCAATTAAGGGTTAAAGAAGGAAATATTCATAAGACAGCGTTTCGGACACGGTACGGTCATTATGAGTTTTTGGTAATGCCGTTCGGTTTGACGAACGCGCCAGCGGCATTTATGGATATGATGAATCGGGTGTTTCAGCCATACCTTGATCGGTTCATCGTAGTGTTTATCGACGATATATTGGTTTATTCCAAGTCTGAGGAGGAGCATGATGCACATCTCTGAGTGGTGTTGCAAATTCTGAAGGAAAAGCAGCTATACGCAAAGTTCAGTAAGTGTGAGTTCTGGCTGAATGAGGTGACTTTTCTAGGGCATGTAGTTTCCGCCGAGGGGATTAGGGTAGACCCTCGAAAAATCGAAGCTGTGTTAAATTGGAAATCACCGAAGTCTGTGGCGGAAATCTGAAGTTTCTTAGGATTAGCGGGATATTATCGAAGGTTCGTTGAGGGGTTCTCTTCAATTGCGGCATCATTAACTAAGTTATTGAGGAAGGGAGTATCTTTTGTGTGGACTGACAAACAACAAGAGAGCTTTGAGAGGCTGAAGAGAATTCTGACAGAAGCACCGGTGTTAATTCAGCCAGAAGCGGGAAAAGAATTTACCGTCTATTGTGATGCGTCACACACAGGGTTAGGGTGTGTGCTGATGCAAGATGGGAAAGTTGTGGCATACGCATCTCGACAGTTGAGACCACATGAGTTGAACTACCCTACGCATGATTTGGAATTGGCGGCGGTAGTGTTTGCTCTGAAGATTTGGAGGCATTACCTGTACGGGGAAAAGTCGGTAATTTACACCGACCATAAAAGTTTGAAGTATCTCCTTACTCAGAATGAGTTAAATTTACGACAACGTAGGTGGATCGAGCTCTTGAAGGACTATGATTGCTCCATTGAATACCATCCCGGCAAGGCCAATGTGGTGGCGGATGCATTGAGTAGGAAGGTGATAACAGACCTAAGGGCGATGTTCACTCATCTTAGTTTGTATGAGGATGGTAGTTTGGTGGCTGAGCTACAAGTAAGACCTATGTGGACAAGTCTAATCAAGGAGAAGCAACTTTTGGATGATGTTTTAAGTACTCGAATCCGACAAGTGCAGGAAGGTGACGTAGGGGACTACAGTCTGAACAATGATGGAGTTTTGTGTTTTCGTGGGAATGTTTGTATGCCAAAAGATGAGGAGCTAAGGCAGATGATTCTTCGGGATCGCATAGTAGCCCCTATGTTATGCATCCTGGAGGAGTTAAGATGTATCGGGATTTGCGAGACCAGTTCTAGTGGTCGGGTTTGAAACGAGAAGTTACGGAATATGTGGGGAAGTGTTTGACGTGTCAGCAAGTTAAAGCTGAGCACCAGTTGCCTTCGGGATTGTTGCAGCCGGTAAAGATTCCCCAATGGAAATGGGAGAGAATCACAATGGATTTCGTTAGTGGGTTACCCCTTACGCCCACTAAGAAAGATTCAATTTGGGTCATTGTGGATCGACTGACGAAGTCTGCTCACTTCATACCGATTCGAGTGGACTTTTCTCTACAAAAGTTGGCTAAGTTGTACGTGGCTGAGGTTGTAAGATTACATGGTGTACCGGTGTCGATCATATCGGATCGGGACCTTAGGTTCACGTCACGATTTTGGAAGGCTCTTCATCAGGCAATAGGGACAAGGTTAGACTTCAGTACCGCTTTTCACCCACAGACTGATGGTCAGTCTGAGAGGGTAATTCAGATCTTGGAGGATATGCTAAGGGGTTGCATCATCGATTTTAGGGGTAGTTGGGAGGAGCATTTACCCTTGGCTGAATTCGCGTACAACAATAGCTATCAAGCTAGTATTCAAATGGCGTCGTATGAAGCATTATATGGAAAGAGATGTCGTACTCCAACTTGTTGGACGGAGTTGGGTGAACGTCAGGTATGCGGTCCGGAACTAGTTTCGGAAATGGAGGAAAAAGTTAAGTTAATACGGACTCGGTTGAAGGAAGCGTCTGATCGGCAGAAATCTTATACGGATCTAAAGCGGAAGGAGGTGGAATTCGCAGTAGGAGACCAAGTCTTCTTGAAGGTATCTCCGTGGAAGAAAGTAATGAGGTTTGGACGAAAGGGTAAGCTAAATCCCCGGTTTATTAGGCCTTATAGGGTGTTAGAACGTGTGGGGCCAGTGGCCTATCGTTTGGAGTTACCTTCAGAGTTGGAGCAGATACATGACGTATTCCATGTCTCGATGCTAAGACGTTATCGATCCGATCCATCGCACATAATGCCAGTGGAAGAAATTGAAGTAAGGCCAGATTTATCTTTTGAGGAGGAACCAGTACGAGTTTTGGATCGAGATATAAAAGTGTTGAGAAGGAAGTCTGTTCCTTTGGTCAAAGTTCTATGGCGAAATCACGGCGCAGAAGAGGCGACGTGGGAGCCAGAGGCTGCTATGCGACAGCAGTATCCCTGTCTCTTTTGATCAAGTAAATTTCGAGGACGAAATTTATTTTAAGAGGGGTAGAACTGTAATATCCTAAATATAGGCCTGTACATTTATATGTGGTGTTTGTTTCATATGTTAAAATTTGGAAATTTAGGTTTAGAGCTGAGGCTTAAATTTAATATTCTGTTTAAGCTTACTTGGGTTAAAATAAAGTTCTAAGTAGTTTAATGAGCATTTTGGGCTTGAGGCCCAGAAGGAAATGATGCCATAAGGAGGAAGAGGAGTTGACGTCAAAAGGCAAGGGGAAGAGGCCCAATTTGTGGCCACCTGAAGCCCAAGTTTTTGGGTCTAAAATTCGGCACCTAAGAGCCTTAGGGGTGGACGGCACACTTGCTACAATTTAGGGATTTTAATTCTTTTATTTTCTTGATAAATAGGAAGATAATAAAGAGAAAGATGAGGGCTATTTTTAAGGAGATAAGAGATTAAGATAACAAGAAAGATAAAAGCTATCAGATGACAGCTGAGTTAGCCAAAAATCCAACTCTGGGAGGGGGGGTGTATTGCCGAAATCTATATAAGCCAAGTGATCATCCTTTCATTCAATTTTTCTCTCTTCTTCCTCACCTAGCCGAAATTCTGCTAACAAGATCTCTTCATCTTTTTCTTCCCTCTGCCGAAATCTTCACTTGTTTCTTCCTCTGAAATTGTTCTTTCTTTTCTTCCTCTATTAGGCCGAATTCTCTGACAACTCTTTTCTCATTCTTTTCAAACACTTAAGCCGAATTCTCCTTGCCCATATTTCTTCCTTCCATAGCCGAACCTTCAAGGATTCATCCTCTTTTTCCCGAAGTTACACAAAAGCCGAAAATACGAGATCTAGTCTTCTGTAGATGTGCCGAAATCATTCTGAAGAACTTACCTGTGCCGAAATTTTGAAGAAAACAATAGGTAAGTGTCGATCTTAAGTTTCAATATTTTCTCCGGCTTTTCAAGGTTTCTACCCGAATGGCTATGTAGTGACTAATTAAAGGTTTTCTTCTTTTCGACATCTCGGATCTGAAGGGAAGTACAACGCCTAGATCTTTAAGTCAAGAGATAAGTAATACTCAAGTCGTGTTATTTCAAGGTAAGGGATCTATTAGTAGTTAACGTGTAAATTGAGATTTTATTAACCTTGGCCGAATATTGAAGGGCTAAATCTTCGTATGATTTTCCGGTTTTTGAGCAAGGCTTTACACTGAGGGTAGTAGATTTGGATATCAACTAAGGATAGTAGATTTCGCGATATCAGGTGTGTAATACCTCCCCATCATCTAGATCTGCTTATAAAATGCCTGTTCAAAAGTTTGTATGTTATGATAAAAGCTGAAATCTCGACTTAATGTGGGAAGCCCAAAAAGGGTAACGCAAATCGCCAGGTTAGTGAATAATCTGATTAAAAGTTATAAGTAATTTGCTTGTATATGATTGCATGGGTTGGGTTGATGAAAGAAGGAAGTTATACGTTATATGTGTAGCGGTTTATATCGTGATCTGTTAGATGTTGTAGCGGCTAATGCCGTGATCTGTTATAAGGGCTTCGGCCATAATATGTTGATGAGCAGCATGACTGCCATCTTGGCGTGTAGCGGTGTAGGCCGATTGTAGAAATCCCCAATAGTGTGAACGGTTGGTACGGGGGTGTGTGGCGGATGGAAACCTAGGCAAACGGGTTGGGCCTTGCATACTATTTGTTATTTAAATGAATGAAAATTATTAATCTGTTTTATGGGCCTAAGGCCCAAAATCTAGTGGTGCATGAGGGTTGCACACTGAGTCTCGCGACTCACCCTTTTAATTAACATTTCAGGTGATACCTAGTGCTTCGGACCGGGCTGAAGAGGAACGCAAGGTGGCCATGCAGAAGAATATGAAGATTTGGCAAAAAGACTCCAGTTAATTATTTTATATTGTATTTTAATTAATGGATTTTAAACTTCGATGTAATAAGGCCATGGGCCATTAGTTTATATTTTGTTTTATTATGGGCTTTTATTACTTTTAGTAATTAAAATTTTTATTTTAATTAAACTAAGGCATGTAATTAAGTTCGGTTTTATTTTACAAAGGCATATTCTATATAAAATATATTTGGGCTTTTCTGAAAAATACGACATGTTTGACAAAAATTTTCTTAGTGACATACCAGATCCGGTCGTACAATTGGGCCGGGTTTGGGTGTTACAGCCTGCTATTCCATGGCCAACACCAAAAAAAATTACATATTTGGTGCAGACCATCAGTGTACCAAAGTAAAAAAAATTGCATTGGGACACGAAAAAAACCTGGTGCCGGCCATCTACTGACCAACACCCAATTTATTTTTTACATCTCTGGTGCCGGCCATCTACTGGCCAGCACCCAAAAAAAATAATTTCTTTTTTACATCTCTAGTGCCGACCATTACATGGCTAGCATCCAAATTTTTTTTACATCTTTGGTGTCGGTCATTACATGACCAACACCCAATTTTTTTTTTTTACATATTTTTTGTCGGCCAACTCCTAAATTTTTTTAAATACTGCTATTTTTGTATACCAGTATGATACGATTTAAAAAAAATACCTGGTGCCGACCATTGGATTCCCCCAAAGTAAAAAAAAATCAATGTTTTAAAGCTTGACACAATCATCAGGCAATTATGGGGCCAAAACATTAGGTAGTGCCGACCATTGGGTTCCAAAAACCCTATTCTACTATTCATTTCAAGTCATTTTGGTGATTATTTTTAAATCTGGGTCATTTTTATAAATATCAAAATTTTTGGGGTTAGATTAGTAAAATAGTCGGAAATATGCCATTGATGCCAACTCTCTCTTATGCAAAATAGTCATTTCAAAATATGGAGTTAATCTTTAAACTGGTTGCTAAGACAGATGAAAAAGTTAAAATTTTGTTAATTTTACTGACATCATATCTATGTAAAAGTTCATATATATATATATATATATATCAATTTCTTAAAAAATTTAAAATATATTTTAATTTTTATACTTTTTTTAAATTTTTTTAAATTATTTTTTTGAATTTTTTATATTTAAAAAATTAATTGATCATTAATGTAACAATCCACAATCAACGAAGTAAACAAATGTATACTCTTTCGTCCATTTTGGGAGATTTAACAAGTAGTACAAGTTTAAAAGGTAAAAGAAGCGAAAAATTAAATAAAAAGTTAAAATGACTTTTTTGTAAAGTTAGAGGGTTAAATAAGTTATTTTACCTTATGTAAAAGCAAAATTAATTACTAGTAATTAATTTAAATAGTCCTTAAAAATATAAAAATAACAAAAATAAATCCTTTTCAAATTTTATTCTTTTTAAAAAAATAATAAACTCAAAAAACTATATGAGAGAAAATTCTTAAGGGATATATTTGAATAATTTAAATACGAAATTTTTATATTTTATATTTTTAAAAAGATAATAACATTTTAAAATGATTTATTTTTTATTCTTATATTTTTAAGGACTATTTAAATTTAATTTTAAAATAGAGCATGCCTAATATGCAAATAGACATTTAATTGGTGTCCAAGAGAAATGGCATCATTCCTATTTTTCATCTAGTTTAAGAATGATAATTGCTTTATCAAGTGCTTGAATGTTTTATATAATTATCCTTCAATTCGGTGTCGTTAATGGCAATGACAATATTCAAAATTTTTTTATTTTTTTAAACTAGAGGTGGTAACACCAATAACAATGATGTCACCAATATTTATTATTCAAAGCGAATTGTTTAGGTACATAATTTTTAAAATAATTATTTTTATAAATAATTAAAAGTTTTGGGTATTTTTAATAAAAAACTTTAAGTTTGATGAATGGCGTCAGCCATGATCTAGGTCTACTTATTACGAAAACGACGGCTTGTTTTTGTCGGCCGAAAGGGATGTACCTTTTGGGGTTTTGCTTTGCCCGAATGCTAGAGAAGTCTTTGCATGCATTTGTTTGATTGGAAAAGTGAGAAATAGATGAACATGGTAAGGAAAAATTCTAGACATTATCATATTATCACCTATAAAATTTTTTTGAACATATCTGGCTGATTCATTAAAACAGGAAAAAAGGAAGTGATTACAGCTGTAAATATAACAATACCGCAATTAACACCACTTGAATTAAACCATAAAGGGACAGGAATTATTTTAATTTTTGTTTAAAAAAATCTGTTCATTGTGGGCCCCAGTAGCAGGTATTGAATAATAACTAGAACTCAAATCCTGCACGCTTCCCATTTCTGTGTCTTAAATAAATGGGATAAAATGACATGAACCTTGAAGAGGGACAAGTGTAGTCTCTTGATGCGAAATTTGTTGATTGTCACCTTGCAAAACCCAGATTACCATAACAGATGCAAAATCTGATCGGTGAAGTTAAGAAAATGGAGACCATGGGAAATCTTCTAATCCTATTTACAGCTTCTTTATGCCTCTACCTTTTCGTTGCTTTACTCAATGTTTTCTACAAGTATTGGTGGATACCTCATCGGGTACAGTTCATCATGAATTCACAAGGAATCAGAGGACCTCCTTATGAATTTATCCATGGAAACAACAAAGAAATTTCCCAAATGCTCATGGAAGCATCTACCAAACCTATTGCCTTGGCACACGATATATTTCCCAGAGTCATGCCTTATGTTTACTCCTGGATCAACAAATACGGTGAGAATATGTTTTTTTTTTTCTTTTTTGGGTAGTATTTTCTGTTTAACCTCCACTTTCCATGAAGAGAAATCATTTTCTTTCAGGGAAGACTTATCTTAGTTGGAATGGAATTCGAGCTCAACTGCTAATTACAGACCCAGAACTGGTCAAAGAGGTCCTTAAAAACAGTGACAAAGCTTTTCGAAAGCCAAAAACTCCATATTTCTTCGACAAGCTACTAGGCGACGGGCTTGCTTCAACCGAACGTGAGAAATGGGCAAGGCAAAGGAAACTGGCCAATTATGCCTTTCATGGGGAGAGCTTAAAAGTAAATCATCTTTACCTTCTAATCTAATTATTGTAGTGGGACATTTACAAACTTGATAATTTTTGGCAGAATATGACTCCAGCAGTAGTTACTAGCGTTGAAACCATGCTTGAGAAATGGAAAAGTAAGGAGGGCAAAGAGATAGAAGTGTTCCAAGAGTTCAGATTATTGACTTCAGAAGTGATATCTAGAACCGCCTTTGGTAGCAATTATTTGGAAGGGGAGAAGATTTTTGACATGTTGATGAAGTTGTCAGTAATTGTAGGCAGAAATATTTTTAAAGCAAAGATTCCCATCATCAGGTAACTTCATCAAATCTTTACTTTGTTAATCAACATACTTCAGCTTACAATGGGTTGATTTAACCTGGTTGTCCTTTACAGCAAGTTTTGGAAATCTGCTGATGAAATTGAATCAGAAAGAATTGCCAAAATGATACATGATTCTGTGATGGGGATTGTTAGAAAAAGGGAAGAGAGAGTAGTGAACGGAGAAGCTGATAACTTCGGCCGTGATTTTCTGGGATTACTTGTAAATGCTTACCATGAGGCGGACGAGAAAAACAGGCTTTCGATTCAAGATCTGGTAGATGAGTGTAAAACTTTTTATTTTGCTGGGCAAGAAACAGTCAATTCGTTGCTTGCATGGGCAACCCTGCTTTTAGCAATACACACCGATTGGCAAGACAAAGCAAGAGCAGAGGTGATTGAGGTCTTTGGTAATCAAAACCCAGATTCTGAAGGGATGGCCAAATTAAAGACGGTAAGCAAACTATACAAATTCAGTAGCTTGAAAACTAACACTGACCATTTATATTGCCTTTTGGATTTTTTTTTCTCCAACAGATTACCATGATTATCAATGAAACCTTACGGCTCTATCCTCCTATAAGTGGCTTGATAAGAGAAGTAGGAAGAGAAGTCCAATTAGGAAAACTTGTCCTGCCTACTCATTCAGAGGTCGACATGCGAATCATAGCATTTCACCATGACCCTGACTTATGGGGAGATGATGTTAATCTTTTCAAACCCGAGAGGTTTGCTGAAGGGATAGCGAAAGCTACTAAGTGCAATGCAGCTGCATTTATGCCTTTGGATGGACCTGGCGATCTTGCGTTGGCATGAGCTTTGCAATCACTGAAGCGAAAACTGCACTTTCCATGATTTTGCAACGCTACACTGTCACCGTCTCCCCTACCTATGTTCACGCACCTGCACAACGTCTTACACTCAAGCCACAACATGGGATTCAGTTGTTGTTTCATTCACTACATTATGATGCCTAAAATTCTAGGCTGTTGGTCTCCAATATAGTAATATATAATAAAATGTGGATGATACTGTATCTTGCAACCATACGATGATATATGGTTTGGGGATTTCATGTTTTGGCAACAAGATTATATATGCCTTTTTTTATTGTTGATATTGTTAAAGGTTAAAAAGGTATGTCAGCAAACATGGCCACCGCAGGAGCAGGCACTACAGTCCTGTGAATAACATAATCAACAACAACATAGTCCACCAAAGAGAAATCAATTCAAACTACCCCAAAAAGCTGGGCAGCAACAAATCCAGTCAGCTCCCTGAACATCATACAGAAACAAGAACATCACAATCCAGTCATATACATGCCATGAAGACATTGGTCATATACATGCCATGAAGACATTGGACTCCACATTTTGCTAGAGTATCAGCAAAGCAGTTAGATTCTCTATACACATTCACAACGGAAACATTATGGGATCTCATCACACAGCTTGACATCACATGATAGGGCTTGTGCTTGTGTCAGGCTTGCATCACTGCCTAAGGTCAAATTGGGGCTTTTTTATTAAAATAACCTAAATAAATTAATTAATTATCAAAATAACTCACCTTTTTAATTAAATATTAAAATAACTCAAAAGTTACAGTAAAATTTGGTGGAGCCAAATTAAATGGCTCCACACTTGCCACGTCAGCATAGGGGATAAAAAATAATTTTTTGGTGGAGCCATATTGAATGGCTCCACCTGTATAAAATACAAGGGAAATATTACAAAATTTGAAAAATTGGGGGGCCTTTAAAACAATTATGGCTCCACCTGTATAAAATATAAGGGAAAAATTACAAAATTTGAAAAAATGAGGGGCCTTTAAAATAATTTCCTAATTTTTGGTGAAGCCATTTGAAATGTTGCCACCACCCATCCTGACACTTTTTTTTAATTTTGTCTTTTTTTATTTTTTTGGATTTTTGAAAAGTTTAGGGCCTTAAAAATAATTTCTTATTTTTTGGTGGAGCCATTTGAAATGGCTCCACCACCCTCCTTACACTTTTTTTTTTATTTTGGCTTTTTCTTTTTTTTTTTACTTCTATATTATTTTCTTATTTTATTTTGTTTATT